>OW121741.1:21557400-21987400 GCA_933228675.1 Stomorhina lunata
AAACTTTAAAATATCGCATACAAAAATTGTCAATATTTTACAATTTTTCTATAGACAAATTTTATAGGAAATTTACTTTTTATAGGAAATTTTTCAAAAATTTACTTTTTATAGGAAATTTTTCAAAAATTTACTTTTTATAGGAAATTTTTCAAAAATTTACTTTTTATAGGAAATTTTTCAAAAATTTACTTTTTATAGGAAATTTTTCAAAAATTTACTTTTTATAGGAAATTTTTCAAAAATTTACTTTTTATAGGAAATTTTTCAAAAATTTACTTTTTATAGGAAATTTTTCAAAAATTTACTTTTTATAGGAAATTTTTCAAAAATTTACTTTTTATAGGAAATTTTTCAAAAATTTACTTTTTATAGGAAATTTTTCAAAAATTTACTTTTTATAGGAAATTTTTCAAAAATTTACTTTTTATAGGAAATTTTTCAAAAATTTACTTTTTATAGGAAATTTTTCAAAAATTTACTTTTTATAGGAAATTTTTCAAAAATTTACTTTTTATAGGAAATTTTTCAAAAATTTTCCTTTTTAGGAAAATTTACTTTTTATAGGAAATTTTTCAAAAATTTACTTTTATAGGAAATTTTTCAAAAATTTACTTTTTATAGGAAATTTTTCAAAAATTTACTTTTTATAGGAAATTTTTCAAAAATTTACTTTTTATTGGAAATTTTTAAAAAATTTACTTTTTATAGGAAATTTTTCAAAAATTTACTTTTTATAGGAAATTTTTCAAAAATTTACTTTTTATAGGAAATTTTTAAAAAATTTACTTTTTATAGGAAATTTTTCAAAAATTTACTTTTTATAGGAAATTTTTCAAAAATTTACTTTTTATAGGAAATTTTTCAAAAATTTACTTTTTATAGGAAATTTTTCAAAAATTTACTTTTTAAAGGATATTTTTCAAAAATTTACTTTTTAAAGGAAATTTTTCAAAAATTTAATTTTTATAGGAAATTTTTCAAAAATTTACTTTTTATAGGAAATTTTTATTTAAAAATTTACTTTTTATAGGAAATTTTTATTTAAAAATTTACTTTTTATAGAAAATTTTTCAAAAATTTACTTTTTATAGGAAATTTTTCAAAAATTTACTTTTTATAGGAAATTTTTCAAAAATTTACTTTTTATAGGAAATTTTTCAAAAATTTACTTTTTATAGGAAATTTTTCAAAAATTTACTTTTTACAGGAAATTTTTCAAAAATTTACTTTTTATAGGAAATTTTTCAAAAATTTACTTTTTATAGGAAATTTTTCAAAAATTTACTTTTTATAGGAAATTTTTCAAAAATTTACTTTTTATAGGAAATTTTTCAAAAATTTACTTTTTATAGGAAATTTTTCAAAAATTTACTTTTTATAGGAAATTTTTCAAAAATTTACTTACTTTTTATAGGAAATTTTTCAAAAATTTACTTACTTTTTATAGGAAATTTTTCAAAAATTTACTTTTTATAGGAAATTTTTCAAAAATTTACTTTTTACAGGAAATTTTTCAAAAATTTGCTTTTTATAGGAAATTTTTCAAAAATTTACTTTTTATAGGAAATTTTTCAAAAATTTACTTTTTATAGGAAATTTTTCAAAAATTTACTTTTTATAGGAAATTTTTCAAAAATTTACTTTTTATAGGAAATTTTTCAAAAATTTACTTTTTATAGGAAATTTTTCAAAAATTTACTTTTTATAGGAAATTTTTCAAAAATTTACTTTTTATAGGAAATTTTTCAAAAATTTACTTTTTATAGGAAATTTTTCAAAAATTTACTTTTTATAGGAAATTTTTCAAAAATTTACTTACTTTTTATAGGAAATTTTTCAAAAATTTACTTACTTTTTATAGGAAATTTTTCAAAAATTTACTTTTTATAGGAAATTCTTCAAAAATTTACTTTTTATAGGAAATTTTTCAAAAATTTACTTTTTATAGGAAATTTTTCAAAAACTTACATTTATAGGAAATTTTTCAAAAATTTACTTTTTGTAGGAAATTTTTCAAATATTTACTTTTTATAGGAAATTTTTCAAAAATTTACTTTTTATAGGAAATTCTTCAAAAATTTACTTTTTATAGGAAATTTTTCAAAAACTTACATTTTATAGGAAATTTTTCAAAAATTTACTTTTTGTAGGAAATTTTTCAAATATTTACTTTTTATAGGAAATTTTTCAAAAATTTACTTTTTATAGGAAATTTTTCAAAAATTTACTTTTTATAGCAAATTTTTCTATAGAAAAATTTTCAAATTTGACAATATTTCTATAGAAAAATTCTCAAATATTGATCATTTTTCTACAGAAAAATTCTCAAATATTGATAATTTTTCTACAGAAAAATTCTCAAATATTGATAATTTTTCTATAGAAAATTTCTCAAATGTTAAAAATTTTTCTATAGAAAAATTCTCAAATATTGACAATTTTCTAAAATATTGATAATTTTTCTATAGAAAATGATAAAGGGAAAATTGCCTTAAAAGCGATTTTAAATGGAGTGGGTAGAGGGAATTAGGGATCCTAAATACATACTTAAATTGTTAAAAATTTTTAATATGAATCTATAAAGTTTCATCTGCTTAAATAATAAATATTTATGTAAATTTTGCTTGAATCTATGTACAATTTAATTGATTGATTAATAATTGTTCATGAAAATCTTTCTGTGCCGTGTTCTATTAAAGAACTTGACATTAATTTGTTAAACTTTATTTTTTGAATTTTATAAATAAAGCTTATAAATGTTGTAATATTTGCAAATAAAACAATATTAACGTTAAACAATTAAGAATGCAATTATTTTAGAGATCATTTAAGATTTCACAAAATATGGGGCGTCATAATAAATATGTAATTAATTGTTTTGATGGCGACAATTTTATTGCGAAACTACTTAAAAAGTAGTAGATAAATATTTAAATTTGCATAAAAAAAAATTAAGAACATAAAAAAAATTTTGAGTAAGCTTTTTATATAATTTTTTCAGACCTAAAATCAGTACTTCCAGGCATGGGATAGTGCAATAATTAACCCTTTAACCGTTTAATTTTTCTTTTTGGATTACAAAAATTTTCAGTTGATAGTTTATTGGTTATTTGGTCAAATGACAACGGATTACTGATATTTGTTTCAGTCTGAGGTTTGATTTAATTTCTGATATTTTTTACCGCCAGTTAGAGGGTTAATTATTTTTCTTCGAAAATTTTTGAAAAAAATATATATATTTTTTTTTTAATTTTTTAAAACTTTAAAATATTGCCCAGTAAAACTTTTCATTACCAAATAATGAGTTAAACAGTTAAACTATTGAACACGAACTACTTACTCATTCGCTGTTTAAGTCATTATATTAACATGGGGATGTTATTGGAGGCAAGTACTTACCAATTGCAGAAAGGTAATGACTTGGGTAAGCAATTTGAAAGCAACAACAACAACAGACACAACTTTTTTGTTGTTGTTTTAGTAAAAACATATATTTTTAAACGAAATACAAAATTTTTTTTATGATCCCATCGGGGCTCGAACCCAGACCCTCCGACTGCTAGGCAGAGACTCTTCCACTGAGCTACTTCATATGTTGAAAACTTAGCAGCTTATAATTAATATAAACAATTTTTATTTTTAGATCCAAAATCATGTGAAAATAACTTTGTTTTACCTGCTTTTTTTTTTTGCTTTGTTGTAATTTTTGGAAAAATATTTTTATACGATTTTTTGTAAATATTTTAAAACTTTTTTAAAATTATTTTAAAACTTAAACAATTTAAATCTTCTTTTTTGTATAAGTTTTTACATAAGATTGACTCTTACTTACTTAAATTGTTACAACCTGTTAAGGTCAAAGTCCGAGCATGTTTTAGAATTCCATGGATTTCGATCTTGTGCGAATATTCTCCAATTTTATAGGCCAAGCTTTGAAAAATGTTCCTCTACTTGGTCTTTCTATCGAAGTTTCGGACATCCTCCTCTAACATTAGGTAGTGGGACATTTCAATTCTAATTTTATCCTTTTCATTGTATTTTTTTTCAAGAGAGGGTTACTAGCCCGTAATCCTAACCCATTTTTATCGATCTTATGGGGCAACTCTCGGAACATGTTAACTCACAACATAATGGATGTTAAACTAGCTCCCCGGGGAGAAGGTGTGTGTCCACAATTGAGATGAAGGATGACCCAGATAAGTTGGGCTTACCAAGTTAAGACCAATTAGAATCGTGTTTGGTATTCAACATCCCTTACATAATCAAAATTGACTCCTGATGGTATTTTTTCATTAACGTGAGTTAGTTTTACAAATTTTTTTTTACAGAAGATAATATTTAAGTTCTTAAAATTCAAAAATCATTTAAAAAGACTCTTTTAATAAAAAAAAAACTAACAAAAATTGTTGCCCTTGGTGGGATTTGAACCGGGGCCATTCAGTTAAAATTACTATCTTAATTACAAATAAGTACTTCTGTAATAACTTATTATTTATTCGGATGGTATGTTGTAGTCGTTACAAGGTAACCAGTTATCAGAGTACTTGCCATTACCAAAGTTTTGCTGGGTTGTAAATACTTTTAAATTTCTGTAATAATTATAGTACAATTGCACTAAAATATTTATTGTTGACTTAATAAAAATACTTTTATAATTTATTACGTGCGTTAAATGCATGTGTCAAATTGTAGCAATTGAATAGAATTGTTTTCTAGCCATTTACGTCATTGATGTGGCAACATATCAATAGAAAATATTTAGAAAAATATTTCCAAACACTTTTATTTTTTTTTTTACAAATTTTAAGAAAAAAGTAAATAAAAATAAGTAAGAATATGCTTTAGTAGGTCAAGCCCGAACATATAATGCCCTTCACCACTGAGGTCAAAAGTCTGTTCTTTTCCGTGTATAAAGTATGAAACACAATTGGAACGAACGACCAATTTTTCGGAACGAATATTCGTCGTTAGAAATAGAACATATGGGTTAATATGAAAGTGCTCACAATTGATGCGTATGACGAAATTCGTCGTGCGTAACGAACAGTGCGATAGGTTTATTTCTATTTCATACGCAGACGAACGACGACTAAAATGGTTTAGAGTGGCTGTATTTCTATTTCTGTTGTACAATATTAGAAATTATATGTGTTCTTGTGAAATATGGTCACCTTATAAAATGTAAACAAAAAAAAATTATTTTAAATAATATTAATTACATTAAATAATCTTGCGAAATAATACAAGAATTAAATACAAAATAATTGCAAATGTTGTGAGTGAGCGATATGTACGAAAGTGAGTAATTTTTGCAAATAAAAAAAATCAACAAAAATGGCGTCAACAACGTTTATTTGTCCCAACTGTGTTCAATGGACGAATGTACAAGACGAATTTTTTAAGCCGAATTCGTCGTGCTGGACGAAATTAGTCATTCTTCCCAATTGTGTTTCTACCTTAAAGTCAAATACTTACTAAATTTTTTCATCATACACACATTTTCTTCTTCTATTATCCTTGACTACCAGTGGAGCATTGGGCGTCTGTCTCGGATCGAGCGACTCGCCTTACAAACGTGGCTCTTGTCTTGGGACTCATCATCCATTGACTTAGCATTTACGATGTTTTAAGCATGGAAAGAAAAACGGCAGCTGGCACAAGGATTTTGGAGGTGCCTAATCTATGCAAGAACATCCTGATGACTGAAAGCAGCATTTTCATATGACTTATATATTTAGGCAATGAGTCTAAAAATAAAATCGGATGCAGCTCATTGTCTGAGAGAAGTACCCCTTGTTCCAATTGGAATGTTGTCGGGGAATTATATATATATATTATATATATATTTAGGCTTTATATGAGAGTTTTGGTCAAATATGGACCATTTGCCTCGATATTTGGAAATTTGATACAACAAGTAAGAATGTTGTATTCGGCTGTGCCGAATCTTATATACCCACCATCAAGTTGTGTTTAATTTATAAACATATCTCATATATCTACGAGGGTGCAGCAAATTCAAAATGTGGACCAAATTCGAAAAAAATTTGTCACGTTAGTTGGTATTGCCAATATTAAGAAAATTAAAAACGGAATGACAATATCAATATACCCCCATTCTTTTTGATAGTGGGTGTAAAAAGGGGATGTTATATTGTCACAAAATTTTACACACTGGCTAGTTTTTATATTAAGCTTATTATTGTAAAATTTAGTGATCATAGCTGTCATAGTTTCTAATTTAATAGCTTTTAACTGGAATTTGCTAATTTTTTTTTTTTTTGGTTTCCGGGAGTGTTTTTTATATGAAAGCTATAGTCAAATATGGACCTATTCCTATAAAATTTGACATATTGACCAATAGTTGCATTAAACTCTTCTATTCTAAATTTAGTCGCCATAGCTATTACAATTGTATTAAATTTATCAGCATTAATGTGTTTCCCGGGGCGGGGTTATATGGGAGCTCTAACTAAATGTGGACCGATTTTGCTCATTTTCAGTACACAACTGTTCTGTTACATATTAAAAATACTTTTGTACAATTTTGTCCCTCTAGCTCCTTTCGTTAAGGCGCTATCGCGCTTTCATCTGACGGACAGACGGACATAAATCGCCTTTTCTTTTTATATTTTTGTGTTTCTGTAAGTTTTTTATATGGGAGATATGGTCAAATTGTGACCGATTGTGACAAAATTTTGCACACTGGTTGATATTGACATAAGACTTTCTTGTACTAAATTTAGTGATCAAAGCTATTACAGTTTATCATTTATTCTCATTTAAGTGTATTTCAGATGGAATTTAGGCTGTTTCCGTAAGTGTTTTGTATTGGAGCTAAGGTTAAATGTGAACGGAATTCGATGAAATTTTATAGTGCTTATGTAAAACTTATATATACCAAATATATCATGATAGCTGTTATAATTTGTCATTAATTAGCAAATAAGCGATTAGCCTAGATGAGGTTATACGGGAGCTATGGTCAAATGTGAACCGATTTTGACCGATTTCAATGCCAAAATTTTCCAAGAAATAAAGAATATTTATGCCAAATTTCAGTGCAATAAATTCTATCGTTAAGGTTTAATCGTGCCGACAACAGACAGAAAGACAGACGAACATCGTTCAATCGTCTGAGAATTTCATAAGGATTCAGAATATACTTCAATTTTGGTTTTTGAGCCAATATTGAGGAAATTACAAACGGAATGACAATCTCAATATACCCCCTATTCTTTTTGATGGTGGGTATAAAAATTTCCATAGATTTTATAAACTCTACAAAAACAACTAATTATTTTACAAAAAATGTTATAAATGAAGACAGATTTTGAGCAAACTTCACATAAACCATCTACTAAATAGAAGATGACAAATTTCCATACACCATAATTTTAATTGCAAATTATTTATAGTGATTATTCAATATATAGAAACTATATTTTTCAATATGCAAATTATAAAAAATTTCCATGGATTTTATAAACTCTCAAAAAATACTAATTAATTTGTTACAAAAAATTTGATAAATGAAGAACAGATTTGAAGTAAACTTCACATAAACCATCTACCATAAAGTCCGAACAAAGCTTTCAGAAGAAGATAATATTTAAAGTTTATACAATATATGGAAACTATATTTTTCAATATGACAATATACAAAATTTCCATAGATTTTATAAACTCTAAAAAAACTATTAATTAATTTACAAAAAATATGATAAATGAAGACTGACATTGAGCAAACTTCACATAAACCATGTACTAAATAGAAGGTGACAAATTTCCATACACCATAATTTTAATTGCAAATTATTTATAGAGATTACTCAATATATGAAAACTATATTTTTCAAGATGCAAATATAAAAAATTTCCATTAATTTTATAAACTCTAAAAAATACTAATTAATTTGTTAAATGAAGAACCGATTTTAAGTAAACTTCACATAAATCATCTATTAAATAGTCCGAACAAATCTTATAGAAGGAGATAATTTATAGAGTTTATATAATTATGGAAACTATATTTTTCAATATGTCAATATAAAAAATTTCCATAGATTTTATAAACTCTAAAAAAAAAATACTAATTATTTTCAAAAAAATGTGATAAATGAAGACAGATTTTGAACAAACTTCACATAAACCATCTACTAAATAGAAGATGACAAATTTCCATACACCATAATTTTAATTGCAAATTATTTATAGAGATTATTCAATATATGGAAACTATATTTTTCAAGATGCAAATTAAAAAAATTTCCATAGATTTAATAAACTCTCAAAAAATACCAATTAATTTGTTAAATGAAGAACCGATTTTAAGTAAACTTCACATAAATCATCTATTAAATAGTCCGAACAAATCTTATAGAAGGAGATAATTTATAGAGTTTATATAATTATGGAAACTATATTTTTCAATATGTCAATATAAAAAATTTCCATAGATTTTATAAACTCTAAAAAAAAAATACTAATTATTTTCAAAAAAATGTGATAAATGAAGACTGATTTTGAACAAACTTCACATAAACCATCTACTAAGTAGAAGATGACAAATTTCCATACACCATAATTTTAATTGCAAATTATTTATAGAGATTATTCAAAATATGGAAACTATATTTTTCAAGATGCAAATTAAAAAAATTTCCATAGATTTAATAAACTCTCAAAAAGTACTAATTAATTTGTTAAATGAAGAACCGATTTTAAGTAAACTTCACATAAATAGTCCGAACAAATCTTATAGATGCAGATAATTTATAGAGTTTACATAATTATGGAAACTATATTTTTCAATATGTCAATATAAAAAATTTCCATAGATTTTATAAACTCTAAAAAAATACTAATTATTTTCAAAAAAAATGTGATAAATGAAGACAGATTTTGAGCAAACTTCATATAAACCATTTACTAAATAGTCCGAACAAAGCCTAAACATTTGGTTCTTGAGGTTTAAAATTACCACAAAAAGTGGCATTCATTTTTATATATCAAGATTATTCAAATGAATTAATAAAAATAAATTACATAAACTTTACTAAAAGTTATTTAAGTTTGTGTACATATATTATCTTACGGATCATAATATAATTTTTAACATAAATTAATAGAAAACTTTCTATATTATGATCCGCTAAATAATTTCCAAATATCTGTCTAAATAATGAACTTACCTTCCGCATTGGCTAGGCCAAATAGGGCCATCAGGCAAATTCCAATCCAATAAGACATTTTCGGAATAATCTTAAAATTTAGATGATATCCAATTAGCGGCCATCTGCCTTTCATAGTGACAGAGGCAAATTTATTACAAAAAAAAACAACAAAACGAATAATTTATGTTTATTGTAATTGTTGTGCAAAAGTTAATTTAAATTTATTTAAATAAATTCCTTAGAGTGAATATCAATTAAACATGCGGCTCATGATCATTTGAGAATAAGACTATAAAAAGAAATAAAAAACGACTGATATTAATACAAAAAACACTTTTCTGGGGAAAGGGAATTCCTTTAATCACTTCAAAATTACAAAATTTAAGATTATGAGGGTAATACGTCATTTATGCTTGTTCTTATCACTTTGACCTAGTCCAACATTTTTTTTTTTGTTTTTTGTTTTTGATCATTACACAAGTTAAATATTATTAGGAAATTATGGTTATCATTTAGGCTAATTACATTCGAAGAGATTAGATTTACTTAAGCCGGCCGGTTTTGAATTATATTTGAATATTTTTAGTTTCGTATCACTATCACCAACAGCTGTTTATTTTCACTTTTTTCTTGAATATATATATTTTTTTTCGAATGAATTGAACTCTTCTCTCTATAATAAAAACCGGGAAATCGAATTTCAATTTCAAAATATTAAAAAAATGTGTCTTATTAAAAAAGCGATAACATTTTGAACTTTTTTCAAAAAATAGTGCAGCTTTATCACTCGAAATTAACACAAAAAATAAAAGATTTCTTAATGAAATTTGAAATTTCTTAATTTTTGGGTATAGGATTTTAAAACTGTTTTCATTAAATTTTTAAAAATCTAAAGAAAAACTCAATTTTTTCTCAAAATTTTCACACAGATTTTCTTAAATTCTCAAATCTTTTTAATATTCAAGAAATTCTTCACATTTTCTAAACTGAATAACTTTCAAAATTCCTTTTTTATTAAACTGATGACATCACTTCCGGTTTGTTAAAATGTTAAAAAAGCCTCTTTTTGTTTTAAAAAAAAAAATTATAAACAAATATTTTCTTGTTTTTCATAAAATTTCATTAAATTTCTTAAATTTTTCTTAATTTTCCACTTATTTTTTCAATTTTTACCACTTTTTTCAATTGATCAAAACTTTAATTTTTTTTCAATTTTCACCACAATTTATTTTTTTCGTTTCTTTTCCGATTTTAAGTACAATCGCCACCAGCCGCCAAGCAGGAACTGAATCTTAGTTTTCAAAAATGATCTTCAAAATAGTTTGAAAATCATAAAAATTTGTTATCTTTTAAAGAAATTTAATTGATGGCTGCAATTTTTTTGTGTCTTGAGAAAAGAGAAGTTTAGAACATTTTAAGAGATTGTGTTATTTAAGAAGAGAATTTTATAATCTTTTTCTAAACATCGAAATTTGCAACAAAAATTATCATTTTAAAAGATCATTTTTCATACCAAAAATTGATTTTTTTGAAATTTTTATATGGAAAACATTAAACTCGATTATTTCGTTAAATATGATAGCTAGAGTTAAAATAAGGAAAATCTGTGATTACTCATATTTTATACCAAAATTTTTTTTCGATTTTTTTATATGAAAAACTTTAAACTTGATTTTCTGCTAAATTATAATAGATAGAGCTGAAATCACGAAATTTTATATACAAAAAAAAATATGGTATACAATATGAGTGATCACAGATTTTCCTTATTTTGGCTCTATCTATCATTTTTAACGAAATAATCGAGTTTAAAGTTTTTCATATAAAAAAGCAAACAAAATTTTTTTGTTAAAAAATATGAGTCATCACAGATTTTCATATAAAAAATAAAAAAAACATTGTTTCGTATAAATTATGAGTGATCACAGATTTTCGTTATTTTGGAAATGATCGAGTTTAAAGTTTTTCATATAAAAATATCAACAAAATTTTTTTTTTTTTTTTTTTTTTTTTTGTTAAAAAATATGAGTGATCACAGATTTTCATTATTTTGGCTCTAGCTCTCACATTTAACGAAATAATCGAGTTTAAAATTTTTCATTTAAAAAAATCAAAAGAATATTTTTGTTTGGTATAAAATATGAGCGATCGTTATTTTGGCTCTAGCTATCACATTTAATGAATAAATCGAGTTTAAAGTTTTTCATATAAAAAAAAAAAAAATATTTTTTGGTATCACAGATTTTCATTATTTTGGCTCTAGCTATCATACTAAAAAAAATAATGGAATTTAAAGTTTTTCATATAAAAAATCAAAAAAAAATATTTTTTGCTATAAATTATGAGTGATTACAGATTTTCATTATTCTGGCTCTCATATTTAACGAAATAATCAAGTTTAAAGTTTTTCATATAAAATAAAATATGAGTGATCACAGATTTTCGTTATTTTGGCTTAGCTATCATATTGAACGAAATAATCGAGTTTATATCATTTTATATCAAAAAAAAAATGTTTTTATTTTTTTATATGAAATACTTAAAACTAGAGCAAAAATAACAAAAATCTTTAATCACTCCTATTTTATACCAAAAAAAATTGTTTTCGATTTTTATACCCAACATCAAAAAGATATTGAGATTGTCATTCCGTTTGTAATTTCCTTAAAAATCAAAAACGATATATATTCTGAATCCTTATGAAATTCTATGACGATTGAGCGATGTCTGTCTGTCTGTCTGTCCGTCTGTCTGTTGAAATCACGATAACACCTAAACGAAAAGAGAAAATATTCTTCATATCTGAGAAAATTTAGGTATTGAAATCGGTTCACATTCCCGTATAACCTCGTCTAGGCTAATCGCTTATTTGTTAATAAATGACAATATATAGAATTTTTACATATTATGTAATACATAAGCCCTAGGCATATAAAATTTCATCAAAATTTCATAAAATCCATGGAAATTTTTTATATTTACATACATTTTGTTTAAAATATTTAGTTTCCATATATTGTATAAACTCTATAAATTATCTTCTTCCATACGAGTATGTATAAAAATTTGATCATGTAATAATCTTTAGCAAAGTTGTTGCGCATGATCCGACAAACATTACCAAGTTGGTATGGCCAAGTTCCGACAGGTGGCGCCACTAAAATTTAAAAAAATTAAATTTAATCGTGAACTATTAATTTGATCATATTATGCAAAGTTGTTTCGCATGAGCTGACTAGGGTTTCTAAGTTGGTATGGCCAATTCCCAATAGGTGGCGCCACAGAAAATTACTCAAAATTAATTAAATCATAAACTGTGCATTTGATTATGCGATTATCTTTAGCAAAGTTGTTGCGCATGAACCGACAAAGGATTTAAGTTTGTAGAACTAATTTTTGCCAGATGGCGCCAAATCATAATTAATTGAGTCGTAAATTGTGCATTTGATCATATATATGTTATATTAAATTACTTTAATAAATGTTTAATATTCTGCTATTTTGCTATGGAAATTGTAAAAAAAAACGAATTTTGACCTTTGACTTCGGAAAAGAAAAGGTTAAACTTTTCTAATATTAAAAAAGCATTGTCGAATAAAAATAGCAAGATAACATTTAAGACCATTTCCGCCGAGGCATTGACTCTGCTGTCTAGAAAACAAAGTTTCTAGTTGAAGCGCCTACATCAATAACACGCCGTCGATGTAAAAGAAATAAAATTGGCTGTAGAACAAAAAGCTTAAATAATGATTTTTAGTTGACCGAACAGAACACATATTTCGATAAAACAATTTCATTACTCGTATATATACGTGTTTTTGGAAGTTTTTGGAAGCTATATCCATTCATGATGTTTTTGTAGGAATTTTCCTCAAAACCCTCAAAAGACACTTAACTACCCCGAAATCACAAAAACGCTTATAAATTTAAAGATAGTCGATGTTATTTGCTAAAACTTTGCGCAGACATGTCTTTTGAAAATATAAACCGATAAGATAAACTGATAGTAATTTCGAGACATTGATGCTGTGATAAGAAAATTAAGCAAATAAATAAAGAGAGAAGTACTTATGGACATTAGATTTTAATTTTTCGATGTCATAAATGAGTCAAAATAAAAAAATTCTATTCTAAATTCTAAATTTTCATAAAAAATTTGTTTTTTTTTTTTTTTAATTTTTATTATAAATTTAAACTTGATTATTTCGTTAAATATGATAGCTAGAGTCAAAATAACGTAAATCTGTGATCACTCATACTTTATACCATAATTTGTTTTATGATAGCTAGAGCCAAAATAATGAAAAAATGTGGTCACCCATATTTTATACCAAAAAAAAATTGTAAACTCGTTTATTTTGTTTAATATATGAAAAACTTTAAACTCAATTATTTCGTGAAAACCTGTGAACACTCATATTTTATACCAAAAAAAAAACAATTTTTTTTTTTGATTTTTTATATGAAAAACTTTAAACTTGTTTATTTTGTTAAATACGATAGAGCTAGAGCCAAAATAATGAAAATCTGTGATCACTCATATTTTATACTAAAAATATATTTTTTTTTTTATTTTTTTTATATACAAAATTTTATTTTATATCAAAAAATTTTTTTTTTTTTTTGATTTTTATATGAAAAACTTTATTAATCTGTGATCACTCATATTTTATACCAAAAATTTTTTTTTTTTTTTTTTTGATTTTTTATATGAAAAACTTTAAACTTGATTATTTCGTTAAATATGCTAGCTAGAGCCAAAACAACGAAAATCTGTGATCACCCATATTTTATACCAAAAAAAAATTTTTTTTTTGATTTTTTTATGAAAAACTTTAAACTTGAATCTATCTTGGCTATCTCGAAATCGGCTCTAACTATTTTGGTAAAATTTAGACACTGGATAACTTTTTGCCGTATAGATTGAATATGAAGAAACTTTTGGAAGTTTTGCCGCTAAGAAGGTAAAAACGGGAAAAAGGGGAAAAAATCGAAAATGTTGTATCTCCTAAAGTAATAGGTATAGAAACAGTATTAAAATTACATTTTGAACAGCTATAAAAATAATCGGACAGGTACTTTTTTGAAACTATGTCCGATAGGGGGAAAAAAGGTGAAAATAATTCTGTTGGTACTTTTTCAATCCACTCTTATTTTTTAAACCAAATAATATAGAAAGGAACTTTGTACTGCAGTCAACAGATGTGAAAGACATATTGAACACGTATTTGGTACTTTTTTGATTTTGGGACCAAAATGGGTAAAAACAGGAATAGAATGATAATTAAACATCTTAAAAAGTAATATGAATAGGAACATTATGTTAACTGCGTTTTAATAAAATGTACCGAAATCAATTGGTACCAAAGAAGAACCAAATAAGCATATGAAACTTTTTTGAAATTAGGGCATAAAAAGGGGGAAAAATTAGTAATGTTATAACTTTTAAACAAATGAATGTTTGCCTGTATGTATGTTCTTTATAGAATATGAAGAATCATGTTATGCTTTTTAGAGAAAATGTTGCGGATAAGCCGGTGAAGGTTTTTAAGTTGGTAAACCTAATTTCCGACAGGTGGCGCCACTGAGAATGTCTAAAAACTTATCAAATCGTAAAATGTGCATTTGATCATGGTATGATCGTTAGCAAAGTTGTTGCGGATAAGCCGAAGAAGGTTTATTAATTGGTATGACCAAAGTCCTACAGGTGGCGCCACTGAAAATTACACAAAATGAATTAAATCGTACATTGCATGAAATAATAATAACAAGGAAGATTCATTCTCTCTCTTCAAAATTATGTTGAAGTATATTGGGTTTTTGAAGTTTGATATTTGAAAACAATTGAAAGAAAAATGTTGCCACATTAAGAAAAGGGATACGTAATACATTGGGATTAGCTATCAAAAATGTGTAATTTTGAAGTTAAGCATATAATGAAGACATTCAATATTAAGAAAATATAGTTAGAACAAATTGTATGATTATTTATTAAAGCTTTTTCGTAAATATTCGTAAGTTTTTTATGCATAAATTTACATAAATTTTGTCATCATAAAATATTAGAAAAGTGGGATTGTCGGCAAAAATATGGTAGCACAAACTTTTACTATCCTAACAAACGTCAGAAAGTTATCATGGCGACAAAAAGAGAGAATGGAACAACCTTCAGAATTATTAAATCATGGTAAATTGTACATTTGATCATGTTATGATCATTAGCAAAGTTGTTACGCATAAACAGACGAAGGTTTCTTAGTAGGTATGAACAACTTCCGACTCAAAATGAATTAAATCGTAAACTGTCCATTTGATCAGACCATAATTTTAAGCAAAGTTGCTGCGCATGAGCCGATGGAGGTTTCTGTTGGTATGGGCAATTTCCAAAATTATTCAAAATGAGTTAAACTATAAACTATGCAAACTATGTGTTGATCGGACAAAATAAATAAAATAATTCAAAATTAACTGAATATTTATGTAATGTCTTTCCTCTAAATTTATTTTAGTACTTAAAAAAAATAAAATATTTATATGATAACTTTAAAAATTGCCTCAAAATGCTTATCATAAAGCTCCGAGCAAGGCTCGGTCAACCAGGTACTATTTTGTTAAATATGATAGCTAGAGCCAAAATAACGCAAATCTGTAATCACTCATATTTTATACCAACAATTTTTTTTGGATTTTTTTATATGAAAAACTTTAAACTTAATTATTTCATTTAATATGATAGCAAAAATAGCAGAAAAAAATGTTTATTTGAGCTCTCTTTTACACCCCTGAAACTACTTGCTCCACTACAAACTATTTTCACTTAAAATTTTATAAATTCTTTCATATAAGCATTGACATTTAAAATAAAAATTGAAAATAATTTTGTCACAAAAAAATCAAAAACTTCCTAATTTTCTTCGAGCCTAAAAGCTAAAATTTTCAATTCTAAATTTTAAGTTCTAAAATTAAAAAAACGTAAAAAAAATATTTTTAAAAATGTAAATATTTTAGTAAAAATCAGAATTAAAATCAAAAATATTTATAAAAAATTTCAATATTTGCAGTTTTTAAAGACTAAAACAACAAAAGAAAATGTGTGATCCTTGCTGCGCTCCCTGTGGACCATGTTGCCCGCCCTGCGGTTCGCCCTGTGGACCCTGCAGTCCATGTGATCCCTGCTGTGCACCCTTTGAGGTAGGTAAAATGAGAAAATGTATCTTTTTCAAAATTAGTCTTTAAATGATGACTTTTTATTTAAAACAAATCTTGAAACTATTGAAAATGCTGTTGATGTCTCTTAAACCACAAAATAGTGCTCACCGAAATGCTATAATGGTGCCCAATTGGATGCCATACCACAATGTGCACCACGAATACCACCACCGACACCCAAATCGATAACGGTCCAGCAACCGCCGCGTTTAATTTGCAAAAAACGTGTAGTTTTTACTGAAAAAGTTGTACCTGAACCCATGGTCGTAAATCGTTGTCGTCAAATAACAATACCCAAAGTGGTCGATACCACACGTGTTATTAAAGTACCCAAACTTACGTGGGTTTCACAGATGGTTCGAGAACCTAGGGTTATATATTACCCTTCGATGATACCGGATCCTTATGTTGTCTGCTATCCCAAACGTATATGCGAGCCGAGAGAAGTTTGCCAGTCTATTTTGTGCCAGCCTAAGCCACAAACCTTAGATGTTCCACCGCCTCAGGAGTATTGCTGTTATCCGACGGGTCCTATTAATTACAAGCCAAGTGCTGCTTGCCCGCCCTGCCCCATGGGACCTTGTTCACCCTGTGGCCCGTGTGGTCCTTTGCCATGTTTCTCAACAAGCCAATATCCGCTATGTGAACCTTGTGGTCCGTGTGGACCTTGTGGCCCCAGTGGTCCTTGTGGGCCTTTCGGTCCATGCGTAGTACCTCGTGGTCCTTGTGTACCAAACTGTGGACCTTGCGGTATGACCATGCCATCTGGTCCTTATGTGCCGACTCCATGCGGACCTTGCGGTCCTTGTGGACCTTGCTAGACTTGTGGACCATGTAAGCCTTGTTTTTCTGTTTGTCATATTTACCTACATCTTGGAAAACTCAACTGTGTTGCTCAAGTGGCCCTTGTTGTCCTATTATTTAACCAACTCACACCTATAGGACTTTTTTACCTTCCCTTGTGTTATTGTTTAACTAACGAAAAATGGATCCATGTTTGGACCTGGTTGCGCGAGAATATTGCCAAGGTGAGTGTGAAGTGTAAGAATTTACCTTGATTGGTTTTGTCGTATCAAGGTGGATTCCTTTCCCCCAGAGCTAAGCTTATTTTTCGGGGGCTTCCTATGTCTTTCGTTTCATTTAAAACGAATTTCGATTTGAAACGAATTATCTAGTTATGCCTCAGTTGGGGTCTGCTTTCACCTTGACAATAGCCGAGAACCAAGTCAAACATAGATCTTTCTCCAAGATCTTGACCACAATAAAACAGCCATTTCTTTTTTCTTTTCTTATAGCCTAAAGCGTGCCGTAGTCGTGAATTGCGTTGCGGCATCATGTACACGACATGTGACTGCATTAAACGTAATGGCCTCCAAGATAAATGTCCCCGTTCTCTGTGTCAAGGTCGTTCGGCTTGCATGAGCTTTCCCTCACCCGGTTGTTGTCCTGCTTCGTTTCCTTTGCGTTATGCCAATGTCACAATGGGTGTTAAGAGAAGACGTTGTGGTGCTACTTGTGGTCCCTGTGGTCCTAGTGACCTCTCTTCACGTTTATGTGGAGGTTGCGATATGCCTACAGCTTGCTGTGGCCCAAATAATCCACCCTGCGGTGCACCCTCACCTTTACCCTGCTCTCCATCGCCTCGTTGTTGCCCACCTCTTCCGGAAGGTGGCATACCGGATCCCAGAATTTGGAATGCCTGCAATACTCCAACCACTTACCCATGTAAGTTTTGAATAGGGACTTATCTTCTTAAAATTTTTGTTAGTATCGGGAAAATTTCTAAATTCTTAAAATGGGTTCCGGTATAACCTTTTCAGAATTATTGCTTTTTGTAGAGCTAAACTAGATCTCTAAATTTTGAAAGATTTAGTATGATTTTAAAACTTTTCGGTTTGGTTTTAAATGTTAATTTGTTGTGATTTTGGGTTTAAACCGATTCCGCTGGAATCCGTTTTCTAAAAATTTTTTATGGTGAAAATTCTGTTGATATTCGTGAGTTCTGGAGCCAGTTCTCCCCGTTCGATATCGATGGAAAACTCAAGACTTTTAAGCAAATATTGTGTAACATACCTGGGGATTTTCAAAATAATTTATTTTGCGAAAAGTTTAATAAAATTTGTGATCCAAACATATCCGTTTGTTCGTCCAAATGTTTAGTTTAAATGAAATTATTTTGACTTGACTTTTGACAAAAAAAAGTTGCAATCTTAAAACATATGTTATTCATTATTTAGATTATCCTAAAAGTATGCTACACAAATGTTTCTGAAATATCTTACATTCCTATCGATAACGAATGAGGCGATTTGGCTTTTGCTAAAATCTCCTATATCATATATATTTTAAAAACAATATATTCAAAAATACCGTAAAGCCTGCTCATCTTGCACCCCATCCTGTAAGCTATCTTATAAAATTGTGTTATTTATAATTTCAAAAATGAATCGTAAAAAGTATTTCTGAAAAGGTTGTCCCAGCATATGTCCATTGCGCTATCTGCCAAGATCAAGTGCACCTTGTAAATGGCCTTGCATCTGTAAGGCCCACTGCTATGATACATGTCCAAAAAGAGGCTGTTGAAAAGAAACAGAATTGAGATTTGAAATCATAAAACAGTTTGAAAAAGAATCAAGTCTTTATTGATTTATAAAGTAAGAAATTTTCCGATTCCAACAAGAAAAAATTTCATTCAAATTTTTTATCAAACCCAATAACTATTCCCGGTCAATTTTTATATTTTTACCAGTGAAAATTTTTTAAACATCCAAGTTTAAGTTTCAAGTCTTGACTTACTAAGAGAGAGAGGTAAAGGAAATAGAAAGGGGAACCTACCCGTTCTATTTTCAAAGTCAAAACTTGAACTTGACTTGAAAATTGATGTGTGTAAAAGCCGACTAAACAAACTTCAAAAATGGGGAAAAAATTCAAATTTTCAAATGAATGGAACTAATTTCCTCGTGAAAGCTAAGATCACTGGGAAATGAACCCACCGGGAATCTTTATAATTAGGCCTATAAATGAACCCACCGGGAATCTTTATAATTAGGCCTATAACCAAAAATTAATTTATTATCTTTTCAACTTTTCAATAAAATCCAGGTGGCTTTTAACAACATCAAAACTTTTAAGGGGGAACATTCGAAGAGGAACACTCCAGACCAAGCAACCAAGTGGGAAACTTAAAAAGAAGTTCGAAACATTCTTATCGTGACCTAAACAAAATTTTTTGTGCTAAAATATTTCTATATTTATTTAATATGAAAAAAGTTTTTTTGGTTTTTCTTTTTTTTTTAATAAAGATTTGGTTATAATTTATTTATAAATTTTATTAAAAAATTATAAAATTGTTTACTTTAATGGAAGGGAATACCCCAAATCTTGAAGTATACCGACCTTTATTTTCTGGAAGCAATTTTGAAGTTTGACTAACCCCGCAGTCGAACTCAATACGATAGAAAATCGGCCCAATTATAAGCTAATTACGAATAACAATTCCCGGTGAATTTATCGATGACTTAAGGTAGAAGGCCAATGCACGCGGCAAGCGGCTGCGGGCGGCAATCAGCTGTTTTTTGATTTGTCAAATTTGAAGAGGCAATGGAAAAAAGTAGAACTTTGTTCTACTTTTCCGCGCGGCAGATTTTTTCAGTGCTGCCAGATTTAATTATATCCTACTCAAATATATTTTTATATGAATATTTTTGTAAACAAACGCACATTTTATGTACTGGCAATACTACGACCGCCTGCAGCCGCATGCAGCGTGTATTGTACCTTTAATATAAAGAAGGCATAACTCGGTTTTTGGTTCTGTACGGAAGAATTTATTTTAGAGGTGCGGGTCGATCCTGACCGTCTTTAAAACTTTACTTGACTTTTCTATAGCAAAGATAATTGCATTTTATTGCTTAAACTTTGCACAGAAATACAATGCGACAATAAATGTTTATCTGTGCAAAGTTGTATATCTCTTGTTTGGGAGGTATGGTCACATATGGGCCGATTGCTTCAAAATTAGGTCATTGATTTCGGGTACTATAAGCAATAATTATGCAGAATATTTTTAAAGTACAAATAAATTTGTGGCTGTAAAGGGCCAAAAACTCTATTCCGGGAATGCATACCTTTGGGAGGTACCCGAAAGAGTAATACGATTTTGCCCAATGAGAATAGGGATCTTCCTTGGACCAAACTTCATAAAATTATCTCTTAAGTTACGAACTTTTCTTTGATAACAAGCTAAAATAGATATCAATCCAGCCGGACGGACATCGTTAAATCAAGTCAGGATGTGATTCTGAGTCGATCGGTATAACGAAATTCTGTGATCACTTAATTTTTCATACCAATTTTTTTTTTTTTATTTTTTTTTTTTTATTTTTTTTTTTTATTTTTTTATGAAAAACTTTTAACTCGATTTTCTCGTTAACTATGATAGCTAGAGGCAAAATACCAGACCACCACGGGAAATGTTGCAAGCGTAACTTGACGAATGTTGGTTTTTATGTGCTCAAGAGTCAAACACAGTCTTTAGCGTAGCCCCACAAAAAAGTCTAATGGTGTCAAGTCGCATAACCTTGATGGCCAGTTGATATCGTCACGACGAGAAACTACGAGGTCAGGAAATGTCATATTCGCTAGAGTTGTGTGGCATGTGACACCGTCTTGTTGAAACCACATATTCTCCAAGTCATATTTTTCAATAGCAAGCAAAAGAAGTCGGTTATCATATGGCCATAACGCTCCGACTTCACTGAATCGACACATTCGGGTCTTCGGCAACACTTTTATTTACAACAGCGATATTTTCAGCGGAACGAGAGAAACGATGATGCACAGGCCTTACAATATTTGTAACCGCTGCAGTCTCTTCAAATTTCTTCACAATCTCGCCAATTGGTTGTGTATTAGGACGATTTTGTAAACCACAATCTCCTCTTAAAGCTGTTCTATAGAAATTTTTTTTATCAAAAATGTTTCTATAGAAAATTTTTTTATCAAAAATTTTTCTATAGAAAATTTTTTTATCAAAAATTTTTCTATAGAAAATTTTTTTATCAAAAATTTTTCTATAGAAAAATTTTTTATCAAAATTTTTCTATAGAAAATTTTTTTATCAAAAATTTTTCTATCAAAAATTTTTCTATAGAAATTTTTTTTATCAAAAATTTTTCTATAGAAATTTTTTTTTTCAAAAATTTTTCTATAGAAATTTTTTTTATCAAAAATTTTTCTATAGAAAATTTTTTTATCAAAAATTTTTCTATAGAAAATTTTTTTATCAAAAATTTTTCTATAGAAAATTTGTTTATCAAAAATTTTTCTATAGAAAATTTTTTTATCAAAAATTTTTCTATAGAAAATTTGTTTATCAAAAATTTTTCTATAGAAATTTTTTTTCAAAAAATAACAAATTAGTCGGGATGTAAATATTATTCAAAAAGAAGTGTATTTGCATTTGATCCCAAACCTGTTACATTTATTTATTAATGTAACAGATCAATTTATTGATAAAAAGCCAAAAAATATTTGCGGAGAAACCAAATTCCTCGACGCGTTTCGATGGTTGGTTAAGCCATCTCTTCAGGAGGATTATCCCCAATTTAGACAGATCGAAAACCTCGCATTATTACTAAATTTACAAACATAACTATTAAGAATTATGTTCATAAACCAAAAGTAAAAGCGTAGATTATCGACTGAACAAAAACAAACATTTTTCAGTTTTCATCTACCTTCACTTCCCACATACACTTCTTTTTGAAGAAATTTTTTTTATCAAAAATTTTTCTATAGAAAATTTTTTTATCAAAAATTTTTTTATAAAAAATTTTTTTATCAAAAATATTTCTATAGAAAATTTTTTTATCAAAAATTTTTCCATAGAAAATTTTTTTTTATTAAAAATTTATCTATAGAAAATTTTTTTATCAAAAATTTTTCTATAGAAATTTTTTTATCAAAAATTTTTCTATAGAAATTTTTTTAATCAAAAATTTTTCTATAGAACATTTTTTTTATCAAAAATTTGTCTATAGAACATTTTTTTATCAAAAATTTTTCTATAGAAAATTTTTTTATCAAAAATTTTTCTATAGAAATTTTTTTAATCAAAAATTTTTCTATAGAAAATTTTTTTATCAAAAATTTTTCCATAGAAAATTTTTTTATCAAAAATTTATCTATAGAAAATTTTTTTATCAAAAATTTTTCTATAGAAATTTTTTTTATCAAAAATTTTTCTATAGAACATTTTTTTATCAAAAATTTTTCTATAGAACATTTTTTTATCAAAAATTTTTCTATAGAAAATTTTATTATCAAAAATTTTTCTATAGAAAATTTTTTTATCAAAAATTTTTCTATAGAAAATTTTTGTATCAAAAATTTTTCTATAGAACATTTTTTTATCAAAAATTTTTCTATAGAAAATTTTATTATCAAAAATTTTTCTATAGAAAATTTTTTTATCAAAAATTTTTCTATAGAAAATTTTTGTATCAAAAGTTTTTCTATAGAATTTTTTTTTATCAAAAATTTTTCTATAGAAAATTTTTTTATCAAAAATTTTTCTATAGAAAATTTTTTTATCAAAAATTTTTCTATAGAAAATTTTTTTATCAAAAATTTTTCTATAGAAAATTTTTTTATCAAAAATTTTTCTATAGAAATTTTTTTTATCAAAAATTTTTCTATAGAACATTTTTTTATCAAAAATTTTTCTATAGAACATTTTTTTATCAAAAATTTTTCTATAGAACATTTTTTTATCAAAAATTTTTCTATAGAAAATTTTTTTATCAAAAATTTTTCTATAGAAAATTTTTGTATCAAAAATTTTTCTATAGAATTTTTTTTTATCAAAAATTTTTCTATAGAAAATTTTTTTATCAAAAATTTTTCTATAGAAAATTTTTTTTATCAAAAATTTTTCTATAGAAAATTTTTTTATCAAAAATATTTCTATAGAAAATTTTTTTATCAAAAATTTTTCTATAGAAAATTTTTTTATTAAAAATTTTTTATAGAAAATTTTTTTATCAAAAATTTTTCTATAGAAAATTTTATTATCAAAAATTTTTCTATAGAAATTGTTTTTATCAAAAATTTTTCTATAGAAAATTTGTTTATCAAAAATTTTTCTATAGAAAATTTTTTTATCAAAAATTATTCTATAGAAAATTTTTTTTTCAAAAATTTTTCTATAGAAAATTTTTTATCAAAATTTTTTCTATAGAAAATTTTTTTATCAAAAATTTTTCTATAGAAAGTTTTTGTATCAAAAAATTTTCTATAGAAAATTTTATTATCAAAAATTTTTCTATAGAAATTTTTTTTATCAAAAATTTTTCTATAGAAAATTTGTTTATCAAAAATTTTTCTATAGAAAATTTTTTTATCAAAAATTTTTCTATAGAAAATTTTTTTATCAAAAATTTTTCTATAGAAAATTTTTTTATCAAAAATTTTTCTATAGAAAATTTTTTTATCAAAAATTTTTCTATAGAAAATTTTTTTATCAAAAATTTTTCTATAGAAATTTTTTTTATCAAAAATTTTTCTATAGAACATTTTTTTATCAAAAATTTTTCTATAGAACATTTTTTTATCAAAAATTTTTCTATAGAACATTTTTTTATCAAAAATTTTTCTATAGAAAATTTTTGTATCAAAAATTTTTCTATAGAATTTTTTTTTATCAAAAATTTTTCTATAGAAAATTTTTTTATCAAAAATTTTTCTATAGAAAATTTTTTTATCAAAAATTTTTCTATAGAAAATTTTTTTATCAAAAATATTTCTATAGAAAATTTTTTTATCAAAAATTTTTCTATAGAAAATTTTTTTATTAAAAATTTTTTATAGAAAATTTTTTTATCAAAAATTTTTCTATAGAAAATTTTATTATCAAAAATTTTTCTATAGAAATTGTTTTTATCAAAAATTTTTCTATAGAAAATTTGTTTATCAAAAATTTTTCTATAGAAAATTTTTTTATCAAAAATTATTCTATAGAAAATTTTTTTATCAAAAATTTTTCTATAGAAAATTTTTTATCAAAAATTTTTCTATAGAAAATTTTTTTATCAAAAATTTTTCTATAGAAAGTTTTTGTATCAAAAAATTTTCTATAGAAAATTTTATTATCAAAAATTTTTCTATAGAAATTTTTTTTATCAAAAATTTTTCTATAGAAAATTTGTTTATCAAAAATTTTTCTATAGAAAATTTTTTTATCAAAAATTTTTCTATAGAAAATTTTTTTATCAAAAATTTTTCTATAGAAAATTTTTTTATCAAAAATTTTTCTATAGAAAATTTTTTTATCAAAAATTTTTCTATAGAAAATTTTTTTATCAAAAATTTTTCTATAGAAAATTTTTTTATCAAAAATTTTTCTATAGAAATTTTTTTTATCAAAAATTTTTCTATAGAAAATTTTTTTATCAAAAATTTTTCTATAGAAATTTTTTTATCAAAAATTTTTCTATAGAAAATTTTTTTATCAAAAATTTTTCTATAGAAAATTTGTTTATCAAAAATTTTTTTATCAAAAATTTTTCTATAGAAAAATATAGAAATTTCTTTATCAAAAATTTTCCTATAGAAAATTTTTTTATCAAAAATTTTTCTATAGAAAATTTTTTTATCAAAAATTTTTCTATAGAAAATTTTGTTATCAAAAATTTTTCTATAGAAATTTTTTTTACTTAATTGCTGTAAAAAACGGCTTTGGCGCCATACGACAACCATTTTTTCCTCAAATTTAGTAAATTTTTCTAAATTTTAGTTCATTTTTTTCTGAGTGTATAGAAAATTTTTTTATCAAAAATTTTTCTATAGAAAATTTTTTTATCAAAAATATTTCTATAGAAAATTTTTTTATCAAAAATTTTTCTATAGAAATTTTTTGTATTAAAAATTTTTTATAGAAAATTTTTTTATCAAAAATTTTTCTATAGAAAATTTGTTTATCAAAAATTTTTCTATAGAAAATTTTTTATCAAAAATTTTTCTATAGAAAATTTTTTTATCAAAAATTTTTCTATAGAAAATTTTTTTATCAAAAATTTTTCTATAGAAAATTTTTTTATCAAAAATTTTTCTATAGAAATTTTTTTATCAAAAATTTTTCTATAGAAAATTTTTTTATCAAAAATTTTTCTATAGAAATTTTTTTATCAAAAATTTTTCTATAGAAAATTTTTTTATCAAAAATTTTTCTATAGAAAATTTTTTTATCAAAAATTTTTCTATAGAAATTTTTTTATCAAAAATTTTTCTATAGAAAATTTTTTTATCAAAAATTTTTCTATAGAAAATTTTTTTATCAAAAATTTTTCTATAGAAAACTTTTTTATCAAAAATTTTTCTATAGAAAACTTTTTTATCAAAAATTTTTCTATATTGATAAAAAGCCAAAAATTGTTTGCGGAGAAACCAAAATTCCTCGACGAGTTTCGATGGTTGGTTAGGCCTTCTCTTCAGGAGGATTATCCCCAATTTAGGCAGATCGAAAAATCTTACAAACAAAACCTTTTTTTCTATAGAAAAATTTTTGATAAAAAATTTTCTATAAAAAAATTTTTGGTAAAAAAATTTTCTATACAAAAATTTTTCATAAAATAATTTTTTATAGAAAAATTTTCTATAGAAAAATTTTGAAATGAAAAAAAAAATTTTCTATAGAAAAATTTTTGATAAAAAAATTTTCTATAGAAAAATGTTTGATAAAAAAACTTTTGATATAAAAATTTTCTATAGAAAAATTTTTGATAAAAAAATTTTCTATAGAAAAATTTTTGATAAAAAAATTTTCTATAGAAAAATTTTTGATAAAAAAATTTTCTATAGAAAAATTATTGATAAAAAAATTTTCTATAGAAATTTTTTTTATCAAAAATTTTTCTATATCAATAATTTTTCTATAGAACATTTTTTTATCAAAAATTTTTCTATAGAAAATTTTTTTATCAAAAATGTTTCTAAAGAAAATTTTTTTATCAAAAAATTTTCTATAGAAAATTTTTTTATCAAAAATTTTCAATTGAAAAATATTCCCAATTCGGTTACATTAAAAATTTCTCGAAAATATTTCGATTTACTTTTTCTATAGAAGTAAAACACGGA
The DNA here is from genome assembly GCA_933228675.1 of Stomorhina lunata. NCBI lineage: Eukaryota > Metazoa > Arthropoda > Insecta > Diptera > Rhiniidae > Stomorhina > Stomorhina lunata. The sequence continues at coordinate 21,583,923 of OW121741.1, forward strand.
ATTCATTTCACTTCCGAACGGAATTGATGAACGGATGAGTCAGCAGTTTAAGGATAATTTAGCACTTTTAGGTTGACTCTGTAGTTTAGGCATGAGTCTGCAGTTTAAGTATGAGTCTGCAATTTTATGATGAGTCGGCAGTTTTATATTGACTCAGCTGTTTTTGGATGACTCAACAGTTTTGCATGACTTAGCAGTTTTAATGTAACTAAACACTTTAAGAATGAGTCAGCAGTTTTGTGATGAATTAGCAGTTTTAGGATGAGTCAGCAGTTTATGGATAATAAAGATGACTCAGCAGTTTTTACATGAGCCTGTAGTTTTAAGATGAGTCGTATTGACTCAGCTGTTTTTAGATGACTCTGCAGTTTTTACATAAGCCTGCAGTTTTTGGATGACGCAGCAGCTCCTTTCGTTCAGACACTATAATGTTTTCAACAGACAGACCTCAGGATGTAGACCAATCGCCCTATAATTACATAAGGATTCAGAATATATGCCATTATTTTGAATATTATAAAGACATTATTTTGATGATTTGATATAAGAAATGTTGTAACGATCCATAACCGTACCCAAAAAGTTACTTAAATTTGCTGAAGTTTAGATAATCATTAATAAATAAATCAGTCAGTCTTATGCTGAATCATAATCGGTCTACATTTAAACATTGCTTCCATATACCACAAACTAAGATATATACGACCCACGTCGGGAAATAATTTCGATTTAAAATTATTATAACGAAAGTGTTTGTACGGTTTTGAAGTTGCCATAGATAAGTCAAGGTAAGTTTTATAGAAGGTCAGGACCGACTCTATGATACCCCGATTGAAACAAGGGGTACTTCTCTCTGACAATGAGCTGCATCCGCATTAGTCACAGAAATTTTACATAGCCTTAAAAACTTAATTTTTTTTTTTTTAATTTAATTTTATTTTTTTTTATTCTCATAAGCATTGAAATTTAAATTATTTAAAACCAAAATTTGTCATAATTTCAAAATTTTCTTCAGCAAACAAAAATATTTTCTATTCCAAATTTTTAGTATAAAATTGAAAAAGAGATTTTTCTTACAAAAAAAGTAAATTTATTAAAACTAAATCACGACAAAATAATGTGTACTCCTTGCTTTACATCTTGTGGACCTTGCTGTAGTCCCTGCGTACCCAACTGTGGACCTTGCGGTTTGACTATGCCATCAGGACCTTATGTGCTGGCTCCCTGTGGACCCTGCAGTCCATGCGGTCCCAGTAGTGGTTGTGGACCTTGCGGACCCTGTGGACCATGTAGTCCATGTTTTCCTGGTTGCCCCTTTGAGGCTCCCGAATGCGGACCATGCTTTCCCTGTGCGCCAACACCTTGGAATACTCACTGTGGTTCTTGTGGACCCTGTGGTCCTCAAGTACCCTGTGGCCCCTGTGGTCCTTGTGTTGGACCCTGTAATCCCTGTGGGCCTTCTTGCTAGATTTAGGCCCCACGCCGTCTTTTTTTTTTTTTTGTTGAACTAAGGAAAAATGGATCAATGTTTTTATCAGGTTAGTAAAAGTTTAAACAATTTTATTTTGAAACCGAAAATATTTTAATAGAAAAGTTGACGATAGGAAGACATTTCTATAGAAAAGTTGACGATAGGAAGACATTTCTATAGAAAAGTTGACGATAGGAAGACATTTCTATAGAAAAGTTGACGATAGGAAGACATTTCTATAGAAAAGTTGACGATAGGAAGACATTTCTATAAAAAAGTTGACGATAGGAAGACATTTCTATAGAAAAGTTAACAATAGAAACTCATACGAATTCGAACAATTTTATTTTAGAATCGGTTCAGAAAAATAAAATTGTTTCAATTTCTTTCGTCAAGTACCTTGATCTTTTTGCAAAATCTTGAGCCATACAACATAAATTTTCTCTTTACTTATAGCCTAAAACTTGCCGTAATCGGGAACTGCGTCGAGGTATAATGTTCACAACATGTGACCATTGCAAAGAAAAGAGGCTGTGGTACTCCTTGCGGTAATTGTCCACCAAGAAATTGGAGATATTGCTAAATGCCTTTAGCTTGCTGTGACCCAAATAACCTCTCCCTATGATTCCCCATCTATCCGTTAATGACATAACGGATCAATGAACGCCTCGAATGAAAACAATTTATGTTTAACAAAAAGGAGTGGATTCATCAGGCTCTGTAATCTATTGTAGGCATTTAATAATTTTTCTCATCAATAAATTTTCAAAATTGTCTACTTTTCCAAAAATAATATCGTTTTTCTTTGACAAACTGGAAGACAATTTTCGCTTAATAAATAAGCGAACAAATTTTAAAATTCTACTGCTAATCCAATTCATCAGGAGGCGCTTGATCTGAAGAATATGATGGGTGTGACAGTGCAAAAACTATTACCATATTTTTCAGCGACGCCACCTGTCGGACATTGGTCATACCAACTTAGAAACCTTCGTTGGCTCATGTGCAACAACTTTGCTAAAGATCATAGCATGGTCAAATGCATAGTTCACGATTCTATAAAGGACATACAAACATTAACTTGTATACAAACAGATATAAATTTTCCTACTTGTTTAAATTTTCCCAATTATTGAAAAATAACTTCAATCTCATCAGCATTGAATTTTAATTATTTTCAAAATAATTCTGTCACAAAAAAAAATTTCTTTCAAACATTTTTCATATTTTTTAGAGACGACAAGAAGCTAAATTTTTCGGTTCAAAAAAAAAAAGATATTTTCAAAAATGTAATTATTATAAATTGAGATAATTACAGATTATAAAAAAAAATTGTAATTCTTACCAAGCTCCCTGTGGACCTTGTTGTTGGTTCCCGAAATAATTGTCCTTTTTTTCAAAATGGAAATGGAAAATACAATTTTCATAAAGCTTTCTTTACAAATTTTTCCACATCACCTAAATACCCAACTTAACCAGAAGCTGACTTAACGGATCCGAGAATTTGGAATGTTTGTTATACATTTACCAGCGGCAAAATAACTGCATTCGATATAGATCGGAAACTCGGACTTTTAAGCAAATATTGTGTAACATACCTAAGGGCATAGTATAATCCTAAGGGATTTTCAAAATAATTTATTTAGCAAAAAGTTTAATAAAATGTGATAGCTAAACATATCCGTTTGTTTGATATCAGGGAAGTTTTGACAAATAATTTTCAGTGTAGTGAACCTAATGTGTTGTATATTTTTAGATTATCCTAAAAGTATGCTACAGGAATAATTATGAAATATTGTACTTTTCTATTGGCTATACTTTAATAGATTGTCTCGACTATAGTCGATTGTCTCGATTATACTTTAGTCGATTGTCTCGACTATACTATAGTCGATTGTCTCGACTATTCTATTTCCGGGAGTGGTTTTTATATAAAAGCTATAGTCAAATATTTCCTATAAAATTTGATATACTGCATAAAACTTCTCTATTTACGTATGGGAGCTAGGGTTAAATGTGATTCGATTTCGATGAAATCTTATACGCTATCATCATATTTCTTATAATTTGTCATTTATTAGCAAATAAGCGATTGGCCCATGCAAGGTTATTCGGGAGCTATGTTCAAATGTGAACCGATTTCGCCCATTTTCAATACCAGTTGTCGTTCAGGCCCTATCGTGCCGACAACAGATATACGGACAGACAGACGGACATCGCTCAATCGTCTTAGAGTTTCATTACGATTCAGAATATACATATTTCAATTTTGTTTTTTGAGCCAATATGAAGGAAATTACAAACGGAATGACAGAACAGAAGCAAGAACAGCGAACGCAAGAAGGGGAATCTGAATCAAGAATTCGGAGACATGAGGCATTAAATGCATGAATTGCGTTTCAGCCAAAACAATTTGTATGAAATTTGGCCTTTTTGTACAAAGCCGGTATATTTTTTCGGGTACCAGAGAGTCCTCAACAAGGTCCACAATCAGTCCAGAGGAAGCTTAGCGAGGATCGCAAATTTTTTTATAAACTAAGATTATCTCAATTTATATTAAATATTATTTTTATCTTTATTGTAAATAATTACTTTTTAGAAAATATTTTTTTTGATTTGGAACCGAAAAATTTAGCTCCTTTACGTCTCTAAAAAATATGAAAAATGTTTGAAAGAAAATTATTTTTTTTGTGACAGAATTATTTTGGAATTAATTAAAATTCAATGCTGATGAGATTGAAGTTATTTTTCAACAACTGGAAAAATTTCAACAAGTAGGAAAATTTTAATCTGCATGATAAATATGAATGTTTGTATGTCCTTTATAGAATTGTAAACTATGCATTTGATCATGCTATGATCTTTAGCAAAGCTGTTGCGCATGAGTCAACGAAGGTTTCTAAGATGGTATGACCAATTTCCGACAGGTGGCTTCACCTGTATGAACTAAATTGTAAACTGTTTCTTCAGACTCATTTCAAGATATTAAAAATCAACCATATTGGGAAATCATTGAAAGAGCACGGTTCAAAAGCTTTTTTACTTCTGAGCTTTGATAAATCACCCTGTGTAAGCAGGGTGACCTCATCCTTAACAATTCTCTCATACAAACTAATGCATTACATTTTAGAAGATACAGCTTTATTACCACTTCTTTTTTTGTTTCAAACCACTGTGCGCCAGTCTTTGAATACGATGACAATTTTATGAGTCCCAATCCATAGCCTGCTAACAATATCTTTTCGTGGTTTGCGTAGTGTAGTATAGTATAGTATAGTCGAGACAAACGACTATAGTATAGTCGAGACAATCGGCGATAGAAAAGTTGAGACAATCGACTATAGTATAGTCGAAACAATCGACGATAGAATATTTAGACAATCAACTATAGTATAGTCGAGACAATCGACTATAGTATTGTCTCGACTATACTGTAGTCGATTGTCTTGACTATACATATTCGATTGTCTCGACTATACTATAGTCGATTGTCTCGACTATACTATAGTCGATCGTCTCGACTATACTATAGTTGATTGTCTCGACTATACTATAGTCGATTGTCTCGACTATACTATAGTTGATTGTCTCGACTATACTACAGTCGATTGTCTCGACTATACTATAGTCGATTGTCTCGACTATACTATAGTCGATCGTCTCGACTATACTATAGTTGATTGTCTCGACTATACTATAGTCGATTGTCTCGACTATACTATAGTCGATTGTCTCGACTATACTATAGTAGAATGTATCGACTATACTATAGTCGATTGTCTTGACTATACTATAGTCGATTGTCTTGACTTTACTATAGTCGATTGTTTCGACTATACTATAGTCGATTGTTTCGACTATACTATAGTCGATTGTCTCGACTATACTATAGTCGATTGTCTCGACTATACTATAGTCGATTGTCTCGACTATACTATAGTAGAATGTATCGACTATACTATAGTCGATTGTCTTCACTATACTATAGTCGATTGTCTTGACTTAACTATAGTCGATTGTTTCGACTATACTATAGTCGATTGTCTTGACTATACTACAGTCGCTTGTCTCGACTATACTATAGTCGATTGTCTCAACTATACTATAGTCGTATGTCTGTATGCCACCTGTCGGAATTCGCTAGACCAACTTAGAAACCTTCGTCGGTGCATGCACAACAACTTTGCTAAAGATCATAGCATGATCAAATGCATAGTTTACAATTCTATAAAGGACATACAAACATTAATTTTTATACAAACAGATTAAAATTTTCCTACTTGTTGAAATTTTCCCAATTGTTGAAAAATAACTTCAATCTCATCAGCATTGAATTTTAATTAATTTCAAAATAATTCTGTCACAAAAAAATAATTTTCTTTCAAACATTTTTCATATTTTTTAGAGACGACAAGAAGCTAAATTTTTCGGTTCCAAATCAAAAAAAAGAAATAAAAATATTTTTTAAAATGTAATTATTTTCAATCAAGATAAAAGTAATATTTAATATAAATTGAGATAATTCCAGTTAAAAAAATATGTGATCCTTGCTAAGCTCCCTATGGACCTAATTGTGGACCTTGTTGCGGACCCTCTGGTACCCGAAATAATAGGCGGGTCTTATAGAAAATGGAAAAGGAAATAATTTTGCCAATTTTCATAAATTTTTCTTAAAAAAATTAGTTTCTATTAAATTTTTACAAAATTTTGTTTTGCCCGAAAACCAACTCATGTCTCCGAGATCTGGATTCATATTATATTTACATGTGATCAAGCTTTTTGTGAACATAATTGATTCTCTTTTAAACTGCGATAAATGTACTGACAGTCTAAATAAATGTTCTAGTTCTCAATGTCAAGGACGTTCAGCTTGAGTGACTTTTCAGACTCCCGGTCCTCATTTCTTATTTTTCAATAATTGGGAAAATTTCAACAAGTAGGAAAATTTTAATCTGTATGTATAAATATGAATGTTTGTATGTCCTTTAGTTTCTTAGTTTTATTTGTTCGTTCATTAAGATTTTTTGTTTAAAAGGTAAAATCTTTACATCAAATGAAGAGATTAAAAATCAGGGGCCAAATTACCGCATTCGATATCGATCGAAAACTCAGACTTTTAAGCGAATATTGTGAAGTATACTTTAGGGATGTTCAAAATTACTTCGATGCAAAAAGTTTATTGAAATTTGGTATCCATTTTGATTCGTTTTTAAAAATATATATTGTTCAATTAAAAATCGTGTAATACTGTTCATCTTTTGGCAAAGAACTTCAAACAAATATAGTAAACTGTGCATCTTTTAAATAATTTTGATTATCCTTAAAGTATGCTAAACAAATGTTTTGAAAATATCTAAGATTTCGATAGATATCGAATGCCGTAATTTGGCCCCAGTTCTTTGATATCAAAACCGTAACATTTTTTGAACATAGCATCATGCTACTACTACAAAGATGACAAGTTAAATTTTGACTAAACTATATTCGATTATCTCGACTATACTATATAGTCGATTGTCTCGATTATTCTATAGTCGATTGTCTCGTCTATACTATAGTCGATTTTCTCGACTATTATAAGTCGATTTTCTCGACTATACTATACTATCGTCTACACTAAGCAAACCACCAAAATATATTGCTAAGCAGGCTATAGATTGGAACTCATAAGATAGTCCCCATATTCAAAAGTGGTAATAAATCTGTTAATAAATCAGTTTGTATGAGGGAATTATTGAGGAGGAGGTTACCCTCTGTTTTTACAGGGTGATTTATCAAAGTAGACCACCTCAGTAGTAAAAAAAGCTTTTGAACTGTGTAGCTCTTTCAATAATTTCCCAATATGGTTGATTTTTAATATCTCGAAATGAGTTTGAAGAAACAGTTTACGATTTAGTTCAGTTTGAGTAATTTTCAGTGACGCCACCTGTCGTGCCAACTTAGAAACCTTTGTCGGCTCATGCGCAACAACTTCTCTTAAGATCATAACATGATCAAATGCATAGTTTACTATTCTATAAAGAACATACAAACATTCATTTTTATACATACAGATACAAATTTTCCTACTTGTTGAAAATTTCCTAATTGGTGAAAAATAACTTCAATCTCATAAGCATTGAATTTTAATTAATTTGAAAATATTCTGTCACAAAAAAAAATATTTTCTTTCAAACATTTTTCATATTTTTTAGAGACGACAAGAAGCTAAATTTTTCGGTTCCGAATCAAAAAAAAAATATATTTCCTGAAAATTATTTACAATCAAGATAAAAGTAATATATAACATAAATTGAAATAATTCTAGTTTATAAACAAATTTGTGATCGATGCTAAGCACCCTGCGGACCTTGTTGCGGACCCTCTGGTTCCCGAAATAATAGGCCGGTTTTATACAAAATGGAAAATACAAATTTCATAATTTTTTGAAACATTTGTTTATCCCGAAGATATTTTGATTCATATTCTCTTTTACACGAGCTCAAGCTTTTTGTGTCGCTGTGATAAACGTAATGGTCTCAATGTCAATTTTCCCACTCCCGGTTGTTGTCCGGTTGGGCGTTAAGAAAATAAAAACTCAAACTTCTTGCGTTCCCTATTCTGCTTGTCCACCACGACCTTTTTAAAGGTTGCGATTTGCCTACAGTTGCAGTGATCAGTATAAATCATCCAGTGGTGCCACATCACCTCAATGCCCAACTTGACCAGAAGCTGACTTAACGGATCCGAGTGTTTGATATACATCAACCAGGAGCCAAATCACCGCATTCGATATCGATGGAAAACAGACTTTTAAGCAAATATTGTGTAACATACCTAAGTTCATAGTATAACCCTAAGGGACTTTTAAAATAATTTATTTTGCAAAAAGTTATAGAAAATGTCATGTCTAAATAAATATATCCGTTTATTTGCCAAATATTAAGTTTAAATGAAATTCCTTTACTATCAGGGAGCTTTTGACAAATAAGTTGCTTCTGAGATTTCGTACTTTTTGATCGACAATACTATAGTCGATTGTCTTGACTATACTATACTCGATTGTCTCGACTATACTACAGTCGATTGTCTCGACTATACTACAGTCGATTGTCTCGACTCAACTATAGTTGATAGTCTCGACTAAACTATAGTCGATGGTTTCGACTACACTATAGTCGACTGTCTCGACTAAACTATAGTCGATTGTCGCGACTAAACTATAGTCGATTGTCTCGACTAAACTATAGTCGATTGTCTCGACTATACCATAGTTTTGTCTCGATTATACTATACTAGATTGTCTTGACTATACTATAGTCGATTATCTTGACTGTCAGGTATGTGATGAAAAACGATATTTTCAAATCGATCGATTTCAGATATATTTTTCAGATAATTTTCGGTTATTTCCGCCAAAAATGAAAATTTAGGCTTTAATCTTTTCGATTGATATCTTATCTTTCATTTGGTTTGAATTTTTTGGGAAAATAACCAAAAATTATCTCAAAAATATATCTGAAATCGATCGATTTGAAAACGATCGTCTTCCATCACATACCCGATACAGGTATATAGTATATAGTCGATTGTCTCAACTATACTATAGTCAATTGTCTCGACTATACTGAAGTCGATTGTATCGACTATACTATACAGGTATGTGATGGACATTTTCGTTTTGAAATCGATCGATTTCAGACATATTTTTTAGCTAATTTTCGGTTATTTCCCCGAAAAATAATGAAAATTTTGGCTTTAATCCTTTTGACTGATATTTTATCTTTCATTTGGTTTGAATTTTTTGGGGAAATAACCGAAAATCTCAAAAATATATCTCAAAAATATATCTGAAATCGATCGATTTGAAAACGATCGTCTTCCATCACATACCCGATACAGGTATATAGTATATAGTCGATTGTCTCAACTATACTATAGTCGATTGTCTCGACTATACTGAAGTCGATTGTATCGACTATACTATAGTCGACTTTCTCCACTATACTTTAGTCGAAAAGATATTGCTAAGCAGTTTATAGATTGGGATCCATAAGGTAGTCGACGTTTTGAAACAAGCTTGAAGAAACAGTTTACGATTTAGTTCATTTTGAGTAATTTTCAGTAACGCCATCTGTCGAAAATTGGTCATATCAACTTAGAAACCTTCATCGGCTCATGCGCAACAACTTCGCTAAAGATCATAGCATGATCAAATGCATAGTTTACTATTCTATAAAGAACATACAAACATTAATTTTTATACATACAAATACAAATTTTCCTACTTGTTGAAAATTTCCTAATTGTTGAAAAATAACTTCAATCTCATAAGCACTGAATTTTAATTTGAAAATATTCTGTCACAAAAGAAAATATTTTCTTTCAAACATTTTTCATATTTTTTAGAGACGACAAGAAGCTAAATTTTTCGGTTCCAAATCAAAAAAAAAATATTTCCTAAAAATTATTTACAATCAAGATATAAGTAATATTTAACATAAATTGAGATAATTCCAGTTTATAAATAAATTTATGATCGATTCTAAGCACCCTGTTGACCTTGTTGCGGACCCTCTGGTTCCCGAAATGATAGGCCGGTTTTATACAAAATGGAAACGGAAAATACAAATTTCATAATTTTTGAAACATTTGTTTATCCCGAAGAGATCTTGATTCATATTCTCTTTTACATGGGCTCAAGCTTTTTGTGAACATAATTGCTTCTTTTTTCATACCTCATGTCGCTGTGATAAACGTAATGGTCTCAATATCAATCTCAATGTCAATTTCCCCACTCCCGGTTGTTGTCCGGTTGGGCGTTAAGAAAATAAAAACTCAAACTTCTTGCGTTCCCTATTCTGCTTGTCCACCACGACCTTTTTAAAGGTTGCGATTTGCCTAGAGTTGCAGTGATCAGTATAAATCATCCAGTGGTGCCACATCACCTAAATGCCCAACTTGACCAGAAGCTGACTTAACGGATCCGAGTGTTTGATATACATCAACCAGGAGCCAAATCACCGCATTCGATATCGATCGAAAACAGACTTTTAAACAAATATTGTGTAACATACCTAATGGCATAGTATAACCCTAAGGGACTTTCAAAATAATTTATTTTGCAAAAGTTATAGAAAATGTCATGTCTAAATAAATATATCCGTTTGTTTGCCAAATATTAAGTTTAAATGAAATTCTTTTACAAATAAGTTGCTTCTGAGACTACGTACTTTTTGATCGTCAATACTATAGTCGATTTGCTTGACTATACTATACTCTATTGTCTCGAATATACTGAAGTCGATTGTCTCGACTATACTAAAGTCGATTGTCTCGACTATACTATAGTCGATTGTCTCGACTCAACTATAGTCGATAGTCTCGACAAAACTATAGTCGATTGTTTCGACTACACTATAGTCTACTGTCTCCACTAAACTATAGTCGATTGTCTCGACTAAACAATAGTCGACTGTCTCTACTATACCATAATTTTGTCTCGACTATACTATACTAGATTGTCTCGACTATACTATAGTCGATTTTCTCCACTATACTATAGTCGAAAAGATATTGCTAAGCAGGTTATAGATTGGAAACCATAAGGTAGTCGACGTATTGAAATAAGCTTGAAGAAACAGTTTACGATTTAGTTCATTTTGAGTAATTTTCAGTAACGCCATCTGTCGAAAATTAGTCATACCAAATTAGAAACTTTCGTCGGATCATGCGCAACAACTTCGCTAAAGATAATATCATGATCAAATACATAGTTTACGATTCTATAAAGGACATACAAACACTAATTTTTATACATACAGATACAAATTTTTCTACTTGTTGAAATATTCCTAATTGTTGAAAAATAACTTCAATCTCATAAGCATTGAATTTTAATTAATTTGAAAATATTCTGTCACAAAAAAAAATATTTTCTTTCAAACATTTTTCATATTTTTTAGAGACGACAAGAAGCTAAATTTTTCACTTTTTTATTTAATCTTTGTTTTTTTTGTTTGTATTTGTTTTTAAGTTTTAGTTTTTAAGTTTTTCTTAGTTTTAAGTTTATTTATAGTAGATATGACTCTACTAGTTACGAAACATGAATACCGAGAGCAAGTACTATATATTTCATTGTCAACTTTTCACTATTATATTCTTTATTTCCTACTTATTGTGTAAGCCAGTTGCATTATCATTTTAATATTTATGTAATTAAAATAATACGATATAATTTTAAGTTTTTAAATAACTTTAAGTATGGGGTAATCTTGTATAATGAAAAAATGAAGTCTCAATAAATTACTAATCTAATCTAAATTTTTCAGTTCCAAATCAAAAAAAATATTTCCGAAAATGTTATTTTATTTATAATCAAAATAAAAGTAATATTCAACATAAATTAAAATAATTCCAGTTTATAAAAAATTTGTGATCCTTGCTAAGCTCCCTGTGGACCTGATTGTGGATCTTGTTGCGGACCCTCAGGTTCCCGAAATATTAGGCCGGTTTTATGCAAAATGGAAAAGGAAAATATTTTGGCCAAATTTTATAAATTTTTCTTAAAAAATTTAGTTTCTATTGAATTTTCACAAAATTTTGTTTTGGCCAAAAACCAAATCATGTCTCCGGAGATCTTCATATCTTCATAGATCTTTTATATTGGCTCAAGATTTTTGTGAACATAATTAGTTTTTTTTATACCTCATGTCGCTGCGATAATCGTACTGGCAGTCAAGATAAATGTTTTAGTTCTCAATGTTAAGAACTTTCGTCTTGTATAACTTTTCAGACTCCCGGTTGTTGTCCTGCCTCATTTCTTTTGCGTTACGCTAACGTCACTATGGGCGTTAAAAAAATAGAAATTCAAACTTCTTGCGTTGCCTGTTCTGCTTGTCCACCACGCCCTTTTAAAAGGTTGCGATTTGGCTACAGCTAGCAGTGATCAGTATAAATCATCCAGTGGTGCCACATCACCAAAATGCCCAACTTGACCAGAAGCTGATTTAAAGGATCCGAAAATTTGAAATATCTATTATACATCAACCAGGGGCCAAATCATTGCACTGGAAACTCAGGCTTTTAAGCAAATATTGCAAAAAGTTCAATAAAATGTAATAGCTAAACATATCCATCAGTTTGTTTGCCAAAACATTACGTTTAAATGAATTTTTTTTTACTATCAGAAAACTTTTAACCTTATGTCTTATATATTTTTAGATTATCCTAAAAGTATGCCACAGAAATTTTCCTGATATATTGTACTTTTCGATCGACTATACTACAGTCGATTGTCTCGACTTCAATGACGACACCTGTCGAAAATTGGTCATACCAATTAAGAAACTTTTGTCGGATCATGCGCAACAACTTTGCTAAAGATCCTAGCATGATCAAATGCTTAGTTTACGATTTAATTATTTTTGAGTAATTTTCTGTGGCGTCTTCTGTCGGAAATTGGTCAGACCAACATAGAAACCTTCGTCGGCTCATGTGCAACAACTTTTCTAAAGATTATAGCATGATCAAATGCATAGTTTACGATTCTATAAAGGACATACAAACATTCATTTTTATATATACATATTAAATTTTTCCTACTTGCTGAAATTTTCCCAGTTGTTGAAAAATAACTTCAATCTCATCAGCATTGAATTTTATTAAAACTTATTTATTTCAAAATAATTCTGTCACAAAAAAAATTAGTTTCTTTCATAGTACAATAAAAACTAGGTAAAATCACTACACACTTCGTTCTCAATTTCAAATCCCTGAAAAGTCAAGCAAAAGAAATTGAAAAAAAAATATTTTTTTCATTGTATTTTTTTTTTGTTTCTCAAAAATAAATATATTAAAATATTTTTTAAAAGTTCATTAAGAGAAGCATTTGTAACGCATTTTATCATAAAAAACTTGTGAAGTTTATAAAAGGTCCAGAAAGTAAGATTAAACTATGAAGTGATGTGTGCGGTGCAAATTTCAAATTCAAGTTATTCAATATTTTCTTTTACTTCGACTTTCATTCTGCTTTCTTGACATTACAGGGTCTAAGAAATTGACAACTCTCCCTAGTGATTTTACCTAGTGTAGTTCTGCCATGGTTTCTTTCAAACATTTTTCATATTTTTTAGATCCGATAACAAGCAAAAATTTATCGTCTTCAAAGTATTTTCAGTCCAAAATTTTATTTTCTCATAAACAAACATTGAAATTGTAATAATAAAAAAAAATTTTACAAAATTTGTATTTACTTTCAAATTTTTTCACGTCTACAAGCAATATTTTTCTGGTTCTAAATTTTCGGTATTAAATCGGGAAAAACATTTTAAAATATAATTTTTTGAAATCGAGATAAAATTCAGTTACTAACAACTACATAAAAAATGTGTGATCCCTGCTGCTCTCCCTGTGGAACCTACTGCAGTCCCTACCGTGGAGGATGTGGTCCCTGTGGCCCCCGTGGACCCTGCGGCTCATATAGTCTATGCTGTACGAATGTAAGTAATAACATAAAATGTTTCCTTTTTTAATGTCGTCTTCAAATTGTGATTTTTTTTTTTTTATGTAAAACAATTCTTTTATCTGATCATAATCCTGTTGATGCCTTAACCTCAAATATTGCATGGAATTCTACAATTATTGTCATTCAGATGTCATAGCTCAATGTGCACCACGCATACCACCAACGTTAACCAAATCTTTAATATATAGAACTTTTTTAGTTTCTGCTTAAAAATTTTTACCCGAACCCAAGCTCGTCAAAAAAAATCCTAGCCAAAATGTTTAAACCAATGCGAATTATTAAAGTTCCCAGACTTACTTAGGTCCTACAAATGTTTCAGAAGCCTTGGGTTATATATTTCCTTTCGATAACACCAGGTTCTTGTGTTTTTGGTTAACACAGCCGAGAGTAGTTTATTGGTCTATTTTATGTCAGCATAAGCCATAAACCTTGGATATTCTATCACCTCAGGAGTATGGCTATCCAACCGGTTCTGATAATTAAAAGGTTCCGCAACCTTAACCTTTCGATGAAACCAAATCCCTCAGTTTTTTTTTCCCCGATTTTGAGTCGATTTTATACCAGCATAAGTTATAAACCTTGGATGTTCTACCACTTTAGAAGTGTTTTCCGACCGGTTGTGATAATTACAAACTCAGCGCTCTAGCAGAAGGGCCATGCCGTCTGAAACTTCTGTGCTGACTCCTTGAGTAGACGAAGTATGTTTCTTCTTTCCGATACTCCCTTCGAAGCTCCCGTATGCAGATCCTGCTAACCATGTTTAAGTACATTTTGGTTAAAATGGTCACTGCGACACTTGCGGAGCTATAATTTTCACTGTCTTCAATGTTCAACTTAAGATCAATGGATCAAAGTTTTTAACAGATTGTGCCAGAATAATGCCAAGAAGTCTTTAAATTTACCTTGATGGGGTTTCTTAAACCAACGGCGATTTGTTTCACCTAGATCTGGGTCCGATTTAAAGATTAAAACTCAAATTATTTTAGAGTCTAATTACGGAATAGTTCCCCTACTAGCCAGCTTTCTTCCTGACTTTTTTGATCTAATTTAAATTGAAAAATAATGGCGCATACTCACAAATCATTACTAAAAATAATGTATTTTAGAATCTAATAACGGATTAATTCCCTACTGGTCTGTTTTCATCTCGACTACAGCAGAGAACCGACTTAATGACTGATATATTTCCCGAGATTTTGACCAATTAAACTTCCATTTTCTCTTTTTTTATAGCTGCCGGCTCCAGCTTGCCCTCGATTTAATTGCTACTTATGTTACACCTTCTGTGACTGCAATAAACGTAATGGCCTTCAGGATGAATGTCGCCGTTCTGTATGTCGAGGTCGTAGAGCTCGCAAGCCTCGTATTATTCACTGTGGCTCTTCTTGTGGCCCTTGTTAATCTTGAAGAGGGATGTAAGTTTTGAAAGGGAATTGTGAAAATGGGTTCGGGTATAATTTTTCAGAAATAGTTCTATAAGCTTTGAATAATTTCGTATGATTTTAGAACTGTTCTGACAGATTAATTTGTTTTGAAAAACGTTTCAAATCGTTTTGTTAAAGTTATAATTTTGGGAAAACTTTGCTGGTATGCGTGAGTTCTGATAAAATCTCTTAAATCGTAATACATTTTCGATTTGTGAGATTTCAAAACCAAGTCTATTCCAAAACTATTCCATAGATGGCGGCAGCTGCTACTCTTTCTGTAAGCTACCGAATTATCTTATAATTATAGTCTGAGACTTAATCACTAAAATATTTCTGAATAGGTTATCCCTATAGATGCTATTGGGGTTCATGTGGACCATGCGGGTGATAATATGGCCTTAGATGCTGTTAAAACGAGACTGGAATTTTAATAAAACTTTAATATTTAAGTTTAAAACTAAAATTGAAGTTTTAATAAATTTCCTAAGTAAGAAATTTTTAGATTCTAACGCTTTTAATAAAATTCTTATATGTAACTTAAAATTAATTTGGATACTTTTTTTAACAGGTGACTTTTAACATCATCAAATCTTAATAAAAAACGGGAGAAAATCGAAGACTTGTAGCCAAGGGGAACCACAAAACAAACAAAAAATCGAAACATTCTAAATCTGGTCACAAAAAATTGTATTTCAAAAATATTTTAACCAGAGACCGGATTTTAATACTTTTAAAACAATATTTTCATGTTTAAATCCATAAAAAAACAATCGTTGAAGTTTAAAAAATTATTAAAAATCCCTCATGATTTTTATTTGTTCAAAAATTTTGTTTCTTTTTTCAATCCGATGAAAATAAAATATAAAAAAATCGTTTGGGATATTTATCAGTACAGTTCAAAATAATTTTCATCTTTTTTCATCCGATGACAATAAATTTTGATAGAAAAAATTCAAATTTTATATCTGTATTTGTCCGGGATAAAGCATCTTTAGGACGTTTAAATACACTCAGAAAAAAAATGAACTAAAATTTAGGAAAATTTACTAAATTTGAGGAAAAAATGGTTGTCGTATGGCGCCAAAGCCGTTTTTTACAGTAATTGAGTAAAAAAATTGCTTAATTCCAAGAAAAAAATTTCCTTAAGTTTTTGACAAAATTTCTTATATCAAACAAATTTTTACTAAAATCAAATAAAATTTAACTAAAAACTTGGAAAAAAATTTCTATAATTTAGTTCATATTTTATCTGAAAACTTCTTAAAAACAACTAAATATTTCCTTTAATTTAGTTCAGATAAATATTTATCAATGCTATAAATAAGGAAAATTTTTCTTCATTTTAGTTAAAAGATAATTTATTTTTACTTAAAACAAGTAAAAACTGCAGTAAACTTGTTCAAATTTTCTACGATAGTAGAAAAAGATTACTAAAATTCAGTAAATTATTTATTTTGATCTTATAAAAAATTTATAATTTTTAGGAAATATTTTCCTTAAAAGTGAGAAAAACAGTCAGAAAATAAATATTTATATTTATTTCCTAAATTATAGAAAAAAGTACTAAAATTAAGTAAAATTATTTTCTAAAAAATATGTATTCCCTCTTTAAAGTAAAACTACAAAAAAATGGTAAAAAGTATTTTTATTAATGTTTTCCATAATTGTACAAAAATATACAACATAAATACATATTCATAATTAAATAAGAAATAATATTAAAATATATATAAATTTATACATTTACTTAGATATATGTAAATATTAATTACAGTGCAGCCTATTTTTTAAAAATTTAACCTAAACTTTCCCGAAGAAATGCTTTCGGTAACGAAAAAATATGTGACCAAAATTGATATTTAGATTGCATTAGGGGAAGAAGTGCCGCAAATTAGTTTTTATGGGGAAAAATGGGAGTATTTTTGGTTTTACCAAAATTTCAATCAATAACAACTTAAATAAAAAATTTAAAGTCATAGAAATTAAATTGGATGAAGTTTTGTAATTTCCCCCCATTCGTATTTGAGAAAGTTTTTTTTTTCATTACCCTTTCTTTGCCATTAAATATTTGATCTTATTTTACAAGTTTAAGAACTAATTTATTTTAAAATGAATATAAACATAAGCATTTTGGTTCAAAGTGGGAGTTAATGGAAAATAGATATTGATTTATTTAAATATATTTATTAATGAAGACAAATTTTATAAGGTAAATAAATAAAAAAATCGTACTTCAGAATTAACTGCAACATAATACATTGAAAAATATGAAAGCCTTTTTATAGTCAAATTGATATTTTTTTAATAAAATAAAATGGAAGGGACGCTCTTCGTGACGCACGGCATCTTTGGCTACGGAACACTAGAGGTCCTTAGTCTTCCCAATTTAACTAATCAAAGGTCATTTTGCAAAAAATATAAAATATGGTATATGTGTTTAATATATATGTATATTCAAATATCTTTTATTTAGAGCATACAGTAAGAGACATAAAAATAAAAATGTTTGTGTTCTACACATATAAAAACAAACTTTTTAACTAATAACTAATAAGTTACATTATTTATTTTTATTATTACTAAATCGAAAAAATTCAAGTAAATAAAATTTAAAATTGAATTATATTAAATGTGAAAATTCGTTGATTGGTATAAATTTCGTTCCTAAAGCCCAACACTTTTATCAACCTGTATCCATTGACGACAATCTGAACCGGTTCGGTTTATTTTCGTCCATCTGACCACGACGGCCAATGAACATGAGCTAATAAAAGTGTTTGGCTAAAAGAATTTTTTTTTTTTTAATTTTACCGAACAATGACTTTTGAATTTTACCTAAAATTATATTAATAAATAACGTGTTAAGTTTTGTCCCTTACTGTAAGCGCTATAAATAACTGTTACTGTAAAACACATATACGATTTTTTTAATTTTAGATAATTAGCAATGCATTACGCAAAAGCTCAATTTGAAAATGTATTTACCTTAAATACTTGTCCATTAATTTTTTATAATAAAAAAAATTTAACTAAATCCGATAACTCTACATTAAGAAAATCGCTGTTGCGGTTATTTAAGTCCCTTTTTTTTAATTCGATGTTGAACTATGATATTTACTATGTATATAACAACCTCCTGGCAAACATTAAAAAGCGACCCACCCTAATATAAAACTGATGAAACAGTATTCAAAAGGCATCACTTACATGGTTTTTCAAAAAGTCCGTTGACTTTTTTCATTTGAAGAAAACAAATGCTAAAAAATGTTAAGGTGGTGATGTGGAACCTCGTCTCGAGATTTTGACAACAATCTGTAAATATGATTCAAATTCGATCAAATTTATGAAATCTTTGGAATAACTTCGGTTGCAGTAGTTTTATAGTTAAGGCGCTATCGGGCTTTTATTTGACGGACAGACGGACATAAACCCCTTATTTTGGTATTTTTGTGTTTTCGTAAATTAAGTGTAAGTGTTTTGTATGGGAGCTATGTTTAAATATGGTCCGATTTCAATGAAATTTTATATTCTGCCTAGTGTTTGTATAAAACTTCTCTACACAAAATTTTATTAACATACCTGTTATAATTTGCAAGGTTATACGGGAGCTATGTTCAGATGTAAACCGATTTCGCGCAATTTCAATTACAAAATTTTCCAAGAAGTGATGAATGTGTTTACCAAGTTTCAGTAACCTAGCTTCTTTTGTTTAGGCCCTATCATTGCCTTCCTGGTCATCGCCAGCCAAATAATCGTGCCAAGTAGCACTTTTGCCGAAGATAACAAACACAAATATTTAATTAAAAAGTCATAATGTATAAGAAATTAATAGACTTACCTTTATATGGACATAGATATCCAAGCGCATCATATAAAACAGTCCTCGGAAATATGGAGAACATTATGAAATGTCCGTTAGAATACCCTCACTGCTAAAAAAGAATTTAGTGTTATGATTTAAATTACAGCTATAATTTCATTTTTTCATACCTCTCGCTTTAATTTTACACAACGCAAATATTTTTTAAATCACAAATATTACAAAACAACGCGGTTTATAACGAAATTTGTAAAACAAACTAACACGGACTAAAATTGAAAATAAATTATAAATGAAAATAATTTATTGACATTTATTTTTCATATATGAACTAATTTTTAGGAAATTTTTCTTAAATATAGGTATATAACTTTTAAGAATTTATTAAAAATTTCCTAATTATTTCATAAATTTAAACATGATTTATTCTGATTTATCTGAACTATTTTTTAGGAAAATTGTCCTAAATACAAATAAATAACTTTCAATAAATTATTACAATTATACTTATTAAAAGAAAATTTTATACTATTGGACGTTGTAATTTATCTTAACTAATTTTAAATAAATTTTTCTTTTTTTGAGAAAAATTTTCTAAATTTAAGTATAACTTTTTAGTAATTAGGAAAATAATGAACTTAAATTTATGACAACAACTTCCAGATTTTAAGTAAGTACAATTTTATGAACTATTTTTGAGTAAATCATTTACTAATTAAATTTTTTTGAAATAAACTAAATATTTCCTAGTTTTATGATATGATGAACTAAAATTTAGGACATATTTACTAGCTTTTAACAAAAATTTCCCTAAAATAAATAATATTTAACAAAAATCATGCAATTTTTTTATGGAAAAATATTAACTAATTTTTAGTATATGAACTATACATTTTTTATTTAAATGTAGTATTTTTTACTAGACTGTAATAATTTTTCCTAGTTTTGAGTAAAAATTTACTCTGAATGAGGAAATTTTTTTCCATAAAAATAGGAATATTTTTTCCTCAAATTTAGTACATGTCTTTTTTCTGAGTGTAGCAATAAATTTAATTATTGTTGCAAATTTTATATTGAAATGGGTTTGGGCAACAAATGGTCGTTGTCTAAGTGCGTTTAAAACGTTTAAAAGTTATTTTTTTTTTTTAGAAATAGCGACGCGAATCAATGAAACCACCAATAGTTCCTATTAGAGCTATTATCTTCGATGTCCTAAAACATTGCAATAAATTGAAAACATTCATACATTCATTGTTGAAAATTTTGAAATTTCATAAACATTTTATTTTTTCAAAGTCAAAACAGAAGTTCAAAAATAAAACAATCAATAAAATATTTTTCTGTTCGGATATTTATCGTTATAGATATTTAAAATTTTCATCATGAGGGATATTTATATTTCAAATATAAATCTCTCTTTTTTTATTTTTCGATCGCAATGAAAATAAATTTTCATCGGCAATGATATTTATACTTGATGGATTTAAAAAATAAAACGATCTCCGGTCTCTGATTTTAACTTAATATGAAAAAAGTTTTACTTTTTTTCATTTTTTTAATAAAGATTTGAAAATTTTTAAAGTTTATTAAAATTTTGAATTGTTTAATTTAATTATTAGAAGTAAATATAGAAAATGTTTCTATAAAAATAGTAAATTTTGAAAATTTTCCTATAAAAATAGTAAAATTTTGAAAATTTTCCTATAAAAATAGTAAAATTTTGAAAATGTTCCTATAAAAATAGTAAAATTTTTAAAATTTGCCTATAAAAATAGTAAAATTTTTAAAATTTTCCTATAAAAATAGTAAAATTTTAAAAATTTTCCTATAAAAATAGTAAAATTTTGAAAATTTTCCTATAAAAATAGTAAAATTTTGAAAATTTTCCTATAAAAATAGTAAAATTTTGAAAATTTTCCTATAAAAATAGTAAAATTTTGAAAATTTTCCTATAAAAATAGTAAAATTTTGAAAATTTTCCTATAAAAATAGTAAAATTTTGAAAATTTTCCTATAAAAATAGTAAAATTTTGAAAATTTTCCTATAAAAATAGTAAGATTTTGAAAATTTTCTTATAAAAATAGTAAAATTTTGAAAATTTGCCTATAAAAATAGTAAAATTTTGAAAATTTTCCTATAAAAATACTAAAATTTTGAGGTACCAAAAAAATAGGACGACTTTGGCCAAATTTCATAAATTTCACTTGAAAAATGATGTTTCTATTGAATTTTTGCAAAATGTTGTTTTGGACGGAAGTCAACTTATGCATTTATATGTCCCCGAAATCTTGATTCATTTAAATTGGTCATACCAACTAAGAAATCTTCGACGGTCCATTCACAACAACTTTTTTAAAGATCAAAGCATGATCAAATGCACAGTTTACGATTTTATTTATTTTTAGTATTTTTAGTGGCGCCATCTGTCTGAAAATGGTCATACCAATTTAAAAACCTTCGTCGGCTCATGCGAACAACTTTGCCAAAGATCATTTTGAGTAATTTTCAGTATCGTCACCTGTCGGAAATTGGTAAGACCAACTTAGAAACCTTCGTTGGCTCATGCGCAGTAATTTTTCTAAAGATCATAACACGATCAAATGCATAGTTTACTATTCTATAAAGGACATACAAACATTCATTTGTATATACTTAAACTAAATATTAAAATTTTTCTACTTGTTGAAATTTTCCTAAGTGTTAAAAAATAAATTAATTCTCATTAGCATTGATTTTCAAATTATTTGAAAAAAATTCTGTCACAAAAAAATAATTTCTTTTAAACATTTTTCATATTTTTTAGAGACGACAACAAGCAAAATTTTTCAGTTCTAAATCAAAAAAAAATATTTTCTGAAATGTAATTATTTACAATCAGATAAAAATTATATAAAATAAAGATTAAGAAAATTGCGGTTTATAAAAAAATGTGTGTACCTTACTGCGCTCCCTGTGGACCTGTTTGTGGACCTTGTTGCGGACCCTCTGGACCTTACGGTTGTTTTGGGGTTAGTTCATTAGTAAAATTCTTAATTGACTTTTTACTTAAGGTGAATCTGTATTGAATCAGAATGCTGTTGGTGCCATAACTTAACCCCAAATAGTTCTCACCGAAATGTTACAATTGCACGTAATTTGATGACATATATATCTCAATATGCCACCACGACTTTTAAATCATACCAACATCGACTATTAAATCGATATCGATCCTATAAAGGCTGCTTTGAATTTACAAAAACTTGTAATTTTTATAGAATCAATAATTGACCATACGTGAGATCCGATATACGACCCTATTCCGGATGTATGGAAATGTTTGTAACATGATTTCGTAAGTATATATATTTTTTTTATTTTGATAAATTTAATTTTGATTTGTGGCTGTAAAGGCGAAAATTTCCATTTCAGAACAACAATATTGTGGGAGGTACCCGAAACAATAAGCCGACTTTTATCAATTTCTCTTGAAAAATTTTGTTTCTTTTGAATTTTTGAAAAATTTTGATTTTGCTGAAAACCAACTAGTGCCTTTATATGTCTCCAAGATCTTGATTCATATAAATTGGTCATACCAACTTAGAAATCTTCGACGGCTCATGTGCAACAACTTTGCTAAAGATCATAACATGATCAAATGCACAGTTTATAATTCAATTAGGTTTGAGTAATTTTCTGTGGCGTCACCTATCGGAAATTGGTCAGACGAACTTAGAAACCTTTGTTGGCTCATACGCAACAACTTTGCTTAAGATCATAATATGATCAAATGCATAGTTTACTATTCTATAAAGGACATACAAACATTCATTTTTATATATACAGATTAAAATTTTCCAACTTGTTGAAATTTTTCCAATTGTTGAAAAATAAAATCATTCTCATAAGCATTGAATTTTAATTAATTTGAAAATAATTCTGTCACAAGAAAAAATATTTTTTTTTTCAAACATTTTTCATATTTTTTAGAGGCGACAACAAGCAAAATTCTGTTCCAAATCAAAAAAAATTCTTAGATGTAATTACTGATTTACAATCAAAATACAAGTTATTTTTAATATAAATTGAGATAATTGCAGTTTATGAAAAAATGTCTGATCCCTGTGAACCTGGTTGTGGACTTCGTTGCGGACTCTCTGGGTCTTACGGTTAGTAAAATACAGGCCTGTTCTGAAAATCACGTGATTTGAAATCACATTCCGTTTTGAAATCACAAATGTGATTTGTACCTGTTCTGTAAATCACAATTTTTTACGTTTTTTTGTGTGATTTAAACTTCTCAAAACACAAGGAAATTTGTATAAACTAGTGCAAATGCACTATTTTTTAGTAATTTTTAGCATCATAAATAAAATTTGATTGATTTTATTAGTATTTTTGCAAAAACTTAACACTTTTAACGTTGAAAAAGTAAATTTTTCTACTTGGTTGGCTTTAAGAAAAATCACAAAAAGTTTAGCTTAAAATGAGTGTTTCCGTTTTTTCATATTTTTCAATGAACTTTTAAGTAAAATTGCAAATTTTATTACACAAAATTATAAAAATCATATTAGGCTTTTAATCTATTCAATTAGTAATAGAAATAAAAATAAAATTACATGTAAAACAGACAAGTGGTTTCAAATCGATAGTGTCTTAGCTGACCGATTTGAAATCACAAAACTTTTGTGATTTTTGTTTGCAGAACACCTTTTATGTGATTTTAAATAACTTTCACAAAATGTGATTTTCAGAACAGGCCTGATAGAAACATTTTTTATTTTTTGTATGTGTCTTTAAATGGGAACTGCTGTCGGATCTTGTGGTGCATCTTTATGCGGACCCTGTTTCGGACCCGATGGGCCTTACGTTCGTTTTGAGGTTAGTAAAAATCTAAAATTTTTTAAATTGTCTTAAAATGAATGAATTTTTATGTGAAAGAAATCGTATCGAATCAAAATGCTGTGGATGCCCTAACTTAACCCCAAATAGTGCTCACCGAAATGTTACAATTGTACGTAATTAGATGATATATCTTAATATGACACCACGCATACCGACATCATCTCCCAAATCGGTAAAGATCCTGTAAAGGCCGCTCTGTACTTACAAAATAAATTATAAACTATTTATTGGTCTTTGTAGATTCCGGGAAAATATAAGAGTTGTAAATTTAAGCTTCAACCAAACTTTTAAAGGGGATAATTTAAAACATGCAGCCAAGGGAACACAATAAAATGGAAACATTATTTTCTGGACTCCAAAAATTTTTATGTGCAAAAATATTTGTTTATTTAATATGAAAAAAGTTTTTGTTTGTTGAATAAATATTTCTAAATTTCATTAAAAAAAATTTAATTTAAACGAAGTAGGTGATTATCCAGATGTTAGGTTGGATTGAAAAGGTGATGCCAAGGGCGTGGCATCTTCAATCGGAGACCTTTTCTAGTCTAGTTGTTTGCTTTGGATTGGAATCCTCAAGGCAGTAGACGTCCAAGCCGCCCAAAGATACATTTTATCAAATTTTTGTTTGTTAAATTTCAAAGCGAATTCATTAGCTGCGCTCTTGATATCACATTTATTACACTTTTTTATTAAACAATGAGAAAACAATTTTGACTGATTTAGATAAAAATCAAATTCAAACTTTTAACACATTTATCGATATTCCGTTTGGAGGCCAATCACTAATTTCTTCTTTTAAATTTTGTTTACAATACAACTCTATAACAAATTGATTACTGAGTACCCAAAAATATAACTGAATACTTTAAAACCAAATACTCAATATTTTTATAACTCTTACGACAGGCGACTCAAAAGAATAGCAATTTATCTTTTTGCAGGTGTTGCCTTTTTTATAAAAATTATAGCGAAAATTGAATAAATAACTATTGAATTTTTGAACAAACACAAGAAAACAGCAAAATGGAACAAATGGATATGGAACTTAAGAAGGTAATTGCCAGCGAAGGCCATAAAACATGCTCGCCTTAAATGACTCACAGTTGGCTGCCACTTCCCAAAGAGTCAATTGATTTGGAACACATTTTTCTTAAATTTCCATTCCTTTTCTTTTAGGCATTTACCGAAATGCAAATAAATAAGATTGAAACAACCAAAAAGATGAATATGATTGATATGAAATGTGATATGGTGAAGACCGGCAAACAAAAATATCAATTAACCGAAAAGGGTACCAGTGATTTAACAAATGACACCAGGTGAGTTGCGTTAACTGAGGCTTTAGTCCAATAAACTTGTTCAAATGATAGGTGGGCGCCTGATTGAGAGTGTATGCATATGTATGCAGTTATGGACCCGTTTAGTTAGAGAAGGTTGTTACAGATTGCTGTGACTATCAAGACCAGACGTTTGTTTACTTGAGTCTTTAGGATAGGACACTGTTTAATTGGAGGACACGCATTTAGACTGAAGCTGTGGTGACTTGAAACTGTGGTAACGAGGGTCCATAAAATTTCTCTGTATATACAATTCTCTTCCATATGAAAGAGTCAGACATGTTCTTATATCATTACAGACCTGTACTATCAGGCTAATGTAGTTATTGGACTACTCAAGATGTTTTTTAAATTAATGAGTTAAATTTTCATGCATATAGTTTAACACAATGGACTTTATAGTCAATGTGAGTCTAATTAACAGACTGCCACAATAACCTAACCTATGATAAACCTATGAGTTTATTCCCTGTAGTAAAACTAGAACCATGTGTCTCTATGTCAACACAAACAGTTCAAATTCTCCCAATTTTAGTTCAATCCTGAAATAGTGAATACATAGAGACTACTTTTGTAGTATATATCTGCTGACATTGTCAACGAATGTGTCAACACATCTGTATCTCAATAGGACCAAATTTGATCCCAATATCTCTATTTGAACGAAAAGAACTACTAAGTTAATAGTAAGTAAATAGTGATAAAGTCTTCTGGTAGATTTCGTAGGAAGTTATAAATGTTAAATGTCATGGCATTAACAGCAGGATTGTTATATTAATACAGGTAAGGCTAATTAAGTGTGGTAGTCTAGCAATCAGACTAACTCAGAATTTGGAATCTATTATACAAGTAATAGTTGTTGTAACTGCTATATTATTGGTAATTTTGCAGTAGTCCTTGGTCGGAATGATGAAATTTCCAAGTCGTTCCGGTACGAACAACTGACTGCCGTAAGAACGAACAAGTAAGAGTGTTATATTCGGTTGTACCGAATCATATCATATCTAAATTTCAATATACTGAGTGTGGTATTTGTGTAAAGCTTCTTTATGTAAAATTAAATGGCCTAGATATCATAGTTTATAATTAATGAGCGTTTAATTGGCTTTTGTGACATTTTAGAGTCGAAAGCCTCTTAAATGAATGGTTTTTATAAAAAAGTTATAGTTAAATGTAGACCGATTCACGCACAATTTGCACAATTACTGCTAGCTATAAAAACTGACCAGTACTAAATACTATAACTTAATATTTATTAGCATTTAACAGGTTTTCGATACAGGATTTATACGTGAGTTAAGTCAAATGTGGACCGAATCTCAAATAATTTTACATGCTGCCGGACAGTTATAAAAAACTGATATGTACCAAATTTTATCATTAGTTCTACTATAATTTGATATTTATTAGCATTTGACAGATTTCCGAGGTTAGATTTATACGGGTATGGATCAATTCCCTTGAAATTTGACATACTGACCGAAAGTTTTTTAAAAAACCTCCTCAGCTTCAAATTAAGTTCTCATATCTATTAAAATTTAATTTATCATTATTAAAGTGATATCAGGAGCGGGCTTATATGGGAGCTATAGTCAAATGTGAACCGATTTCAATCAATTTTAATATCAATTTTAATATCACGCTATCTTGCTTTCAACTGAAGGATAGACCGACAAAACCCATATTCTATTTGGTAGTTTTGCTGTTTCCGTAAGTTATGTATATTGATGCTATTATCAATTGTGAACCGATTTCGACAATTTTCAATACCAACATAGCAACATTTTATGGACCTAGCTCTTCAAGCTCAGGTCCTAACGGTTTAACAGACAGACAGGCGGACATCGCTCTTTCCTCTTAGAATTTCATAAGATAAATCCTTTTTCACCATCAAGGGTATAAAAAGCGTAGGGAGGAAGCCTTACAATAAAGCAGTAATGCCCAGTACAATAACAATTTACACGTATAGCTACAACTTCTACATCAAATATAAGTCTAGCATATGTAAGTGTTAGCCTATCCAAAGGGCCATAGTATGAGTATAATACTACATTTTATTGAAGACTAAATTTCAGCATTATGCTCAGCAGAAGATTTCTCAGTTATATGATTATAGGACTAAAGTATTTGTATAGAAAATTTGATTATTGTCATAACTTTATTTTTCGTTTATGAATGAGATTATTTAAAAATTTTAAAGATTTCCCCAATTTATAGCTATTTAATCAATTTCTTCTTTTTTCCAGAGTGTACTTATCTGTTGGTCGCATGTTTGTTTTGACCAGCGTTCAAGATATGCGCGGTGACTTAAAAGCTAAACAAGAAAAATGTGATAAAGCCATTGATTTGCTAAGTAAAAAGAAAGAATTTTTGGTGAAATCTCTTAAAGATCAAGAAGACGGTTTACGTGAATTAGTGCAACAACGTAAAGAAGCCGAAGCAACCAAATAGAGGAGGAGTTTAGTAAATGAAAGCAATCACCACATACACTTTCATGTTTCTTTTGCATTTAAGCTTTAACTACAACTCAAAAAACCATTTATAAATTAAAACAATGAAAAACAAAAACTAAGTTTCAATTAAACGTGAAATAAAACTTATTTCTCTTTAAGATATGAAAAAGATTTTTTTTACTTAAATTTTGTCAAAATTTTTATTAGCTTTTTATAAATTTGTCTAAATTAAAATTAGCATAAGATACAAATTCGTTGCCTAAATTACGTTCATGCTCCGGATGAAATTTACACTTTTGCACTGGTAGACTAACCGTCAACCAAGGTTCTACCACCTCTCCAGAACAGAAAATAATTTTTCCCGCTGGCTTTAGAAGATTTTTTATTATTTTCGATATTTTGCTTATACATTCTTCTGAGAGAAAAGGAGGATCGGCTATGATTAAATCGAATTTGTGCCACAAATCTTTGAGATAGTCTTCATTGGAGGCTTCATTAAAATCGTAGAAAATAAAATCTTCTCCATAGGCGGAAAAACGTTTGTCGAACTCGAAAATTTTTACTGGAAACATAAAAAGAAGGGTAAAATTTAAAAAGGTAAAGATATACATAACAGGAAACAATTTTTTCTTTCATTTCAAATGGACTATTATTACACTGGGTCTAAAAGTTTTGTTCTGAAAATTTTAGCCAAACCGGACAACGTTCCAAAGTTTAAGAACCCATTTGTATGGGGAAAAATGGGTTATTTTTTATTTTGAGAAAATGAGAAAAATAAACAATTTTTACAAGAAAAAATAATGGAATATTAAAGAAAACTAACATAGCTTTATTTCAAATATTCAAAAACAAAAATGCATGAAGAAGTTTTTTAGTTATTCCATTTGTCCCCCGAAAATTCATGTCCCTGAAAGGGCGCCTTAGGATATGCACCAACATTTCGTTTTGTAAATGAAGAAAACCAGTAAAGATCGAACTGAATTGAAAAATCGATGTTTGTCCCCTTCCAGTTGGTTGTATCAGGGATTACGACTTCTGGTACTTTGTAACTCCTTAGCTAAATAGTCAGATCGTGGTAGGCTTGACTCCAAGCCCAAGGAGCCTGTTAATCTGTGTATAGTGGTGTGCCCGCACGCCTGAATCTAAGTATACCCGACTCATACAATCTTACTGGACTTCTGGTTGCCATACCCTTTATAAAAATATCAAGAGGGTGCAGTTATAACATGTAGTCTATTGCTGCTTGATGTGTGGTTAAAAGGAGCTGCTTAAATATTAACAATATCGCTGGTACAACAACGACAATACGTTAGGACGGTCCTAGACGTAGTTAAGTAGGTCTTCAATACTATTATTGCCCGTAATCTACACGACTTAAATTGTTGTACTTTAAACTTTTCTACTTTGTAGCTCGTTGTGAATATAGACCCTTTCTTATCCATTTTTGCTAGCGCAGAATAATAGTTCCAAAGAATGATGCATGGTCTCACAGATCGGTTTAGAAATTTCTTATTAAAAACAAGTTTTCTTTGTAATATTTACCATTATCATGTAACTCCTTAACTGTAGCATATAATGAGGGACTTGATAGTAGAGCTATACTATAGGAAGATTTATCCAGTTCATTCTGTAGCAATTGGGAAACAACAGAACCCAAACTCTGTTTGGTATTCGAACTATACCAAAATTGACTTAATTGCTGGAAGAAAGAGTTGGAGTTATAACAAATAGATTATTACAAAATTAGTTAAAGGAAACATACCCAATCCTCCTCGAATGTTGCTTCTTTACCGGCTTTCTGTTCAATTTTTTCTAATTCCTCCTGTTCCCGCTCAGCTTTCTCGGCCAAAAATTGATTTAAAATGGCCAAAGTATCGGCCGGTAGGGAAATATCATCGTCCATTATATTATAATATAAATAAACTAAATATAAACAAATTTTATTTGTTTATTTACTGCACGCTTACAAATAACCTTAAAATAATTACGTGTGAAGAAAAAAACAGAAGAAAACAAACTTTAAGTACAGGGTGGTTCAGGAAAAATATAAATAATAATAAATGTTGAATAAAAATTTTTAGATTTCAAACAGTCAATTTTATATAAAAAATTTTAAAAGTTTTCAGATAAAAATTTAGTGTATACAAATATTGAAACTCTTTCATGTGTCCAATTATTTATTCTTTATTTATTCCCCACGCACATTATACATATATATATATATATATATATATATATATCAACATTGACCACATATGAGGTGAGTATCATGAACTAAGTATTAACAGGTCAATGTTGATACATATATATATATATATATATATATATATATATATATATATATATATATGATTTTGTTTTCTTTGTTATTTTTGACAAGCTAGAGAGCCATACAAAAACGAAATTAGATGTGTTTCTAGTAATGTTGTACTTGTAGAGGTGACTTGACTTTATAATTTGACTATGCCAAGTATCCTGTGGTGAATAAAATCCAAATAAGGAGCCTTAGTAACGCTACTGGCAACACTTCCAAAAATCATATCCCGAAATTATTACAAAAAGTGCTGGCAGCTTCATAGGATATTCTCAAAACTCCTAAAAGTATTCAACACAATATTTTGAAATGTAAAAATTTGTGTGGAATATTTTTAATGCGATTTTTTGAACCTAAAAAATAAAAGATTCATTCGTTTACGTTAAAATTTGTACAAATTATTACAAAATATTACGGAAAGTCGTTCGTTTACCCAAAACTCAGTAAGAGGGGAAATGTAAACAGAGAGAATTTTTGAGAAAAAGTGACAGTTTATTTGCTGAGTATTTGCAAAATGTTACGGGGAAAATTTTTGCTTGTAAAAGTTCAGTAACAACAACAACATGAATAAAAAACGTAAACAAAAGAAAAACAGGCAGTTGAAAATTTGCCGCAATTTTTATTAAGTTAAAAATTTGAAGTAAGAGAAATAAAATTAACTAAATTAAAGTTAAAAAGTATATAACTAATTAAAAATTAAAAGCTTAGGTCATTTTTTATTTATTTATTGCCTTTTGTATTGTTTTTTTCTTATTGTTTTGATTTTCTTACTGGATTTTTAGAAATTTTCTGTTCGTTTACTTTTCTTGTACAAATGATTTGGTGAGAGTAAATTCGTTCATTTACTCAGTAAATACTCAGCTTACTGGACTTTTACTGGAAAGTAAACGAATAGACCTAAAATGTGACTATTAAATAACAACTCTGTAATGCATTACAGTTTGAGAAACATTGAAAACTTTAACATTCCTGTTTTAGCATGTGAGTTTAAGAGCCATTGCTTAGTTATGACATTTCTTTTTTTTCTTATTGTGAATGTGAAAGTTTTTTTCTACAATCAAAAAACTGACGTGTGTGTGCGTAAATATTTTCCTGAAAACGCGGACGTAGTAATTTCGTTTTTTTAATATTTATCAAAAAAAATCATAGAAATTAATAATAATTTAGTTATTTAAATAAATTAGAAAGGTATGTTAAGTTTAAAATATTAATAGAAACATAAAAGTAAAGAAAAAATCGCGCAACCACTGAGTGAATTTTTCCCAGCAATTAAAAGCCAATAAAATTGAAAAATCACTGTCTAGTTTTTGGTGGGGTAGCTTAAGTACAATAAATAAATGTGGATAATCCGCTCATACGTCTACCCATTGGATTGTTAAAATAATGCATTTAAGTCTTGGGCAAAATCTGTCTAAACAATTTAGGTCAATAAAAACTACAAATTAAAATTTAAACCTTCAATGGTTACAAACAAATCTATGGCCGGGAATGAGGTTAATTTATTTAAACAAAAATTAAATCATAAGACTGCGTGTACACCAACAAAAGTGAAACTCTATATGTTTTTATTAGGTCAACAAACTTTTATACCTAGAAAATTTAGAGTTTTAACAAACCCCTATAAATATTTTCCGTTTTGTGATAATGGTCAGTCAGCCTGTATTTTTACCAGCCGTAATTAAGACGAAGTATTCTCATATTGAAACAATTGAACTTTGGAGTTTTGCTTTAAAAGATTAGATTTGTTGACGGTTATTGCATGCTATTGTTTTTTTATTTTAATGTTAATAATTTAAAAGTTGAAACCGTTTCAATTATTATAAAAGTGGATTTTGCATAGTAATAATCAGTGTAAAAGTAATTTGTTGTACCCTACATACACCAAATGTATTTAAATAAGTAGGTAGCCGATTTTTATACCCTTCAACAACATAGGGGAAAAGTCTATATTGGGATTGTGTTGATATTTTTAACTATTGGAAATATCGGTCGTAGAAACATCTTTTAGTATACAGATCGAATCAAAAACACTTGCTGGTAGGTGTCCGTCCGTCTCGCTTAGCTGAAGGCTGGTTAAATTGTATATGACCAACACTCAGGATGATCCCCACATATGCTTATACATTGTGATGGAACTAGGAAAAAAGGTTGTGGGAAGAAGGATAGAGGAAGTAGTGTTTGTGGATATTCTATTTAAACCTTTGGATATCATAATTAGAGGGAAATACTGATGCAGGAAGTTTGTTCCACATTCGTGCTGTGCGGCTAAAAAACGAGTTTTCTCTATATTTATACCTATATACATTTTTTCACATGAGATTTGTATTCCATTTTCAGTCGGATATAAGTTGTACAGATATATCAAGGAGATCAGTTGGAGTGAAATGTGTCTTACATCGCTTTTGAAAGCATAGACACTTGAATGCTTCTTTCCACACTTGAAAAATGTGTTTAAGCCAAACGGACAACAGACTGATTTTTCATGCCTAGAAATCAAAAGTTTCTGATTTCTCAATATAATTACAGATAAAGCAACACTGTCCGTAACGCGTTTGTATGTTAACACATAACATTAGGTTTTTCCAGCGTTGAAATCGACCCTATTTAAACGACCCAAGTTGGATATTGTAGAAAGGTCGGAATTTAGCGTATCATTCATGATTTGCCTCTTGACATTGATCTTTAACATGACAAATGTTGCTATCATCTGCAAAAAAGTAGATAGAATTGAAAGTTTGGCATAGAAGGTTATTTAAAAAAACAAGAAATAGAGTAGGAGAAAGGACTAAGCCTTGTGGTAACCCCGAATCAAACTTGAACTCGTCGGACAACATCCCATCTACAACATTACATCCACATCGACAATAACTCTTTAAGTTCGATATTTGAGAAAGCCTGATATAAACCGAAAAAAATTGTTACCTACACCTAAAAAAATAATTCTTGATAGAAGTGTTTTATGTCACACTCTATTGAACGCCTTGGCAATATCGAGAGCTATAACTTCACTTTCGCCAAAACGGTAAATAGAACGGCACTATTTTTTGGATAAAAAGGCCGATCGTTTAGTAGGTTATTAGACTCCAAATATTTGACAAGATGGTAGTTGAACAAATTGCTATTGGGCGTTATTTTTCGGGGTTTTTAGAGTCACCCTTTTTGGGGATTGGCGTTACATTAGCAATCTTTAAACACATATGAAATTCAGGGCGTGATATAAAGTGCTATAAAAATTGGCTAATGTACGAGCTAACGTCGAAAGGCTCAGAAGACTTATTTATGTTAAGATCCGCTAAAAATATGTCACGCATAGTTACAGATACTCTTCCAAGCACGGGCAGTTGTTAATTGCTTTTCGGCAAGTCTGAATTACAAATATGAAATCGGGTACATGATGATTCTTACATTTAATAAAGCTGACATTCAGGAATAGTTTTTCATGGCCCTTTACAGCCACATTTTTTTCAATTATATTTACAATCAAAATGGACTGAGAAAAAAAGTACGAGAAATTATAATTAAACTTAGAAATTGATGTGGTAGTAAAAAACTATCAAAGAGAAGAATTTAGCCCTTACAGAGCCGTGAACACTAATATATAAAGATGTCGACACAGTTAACAAAATACAAAAAGGGCGGTAAATGTACTTATTTTTACATTATCTTTAATCCTGACTTAACTTTTTTTTTCGAACCACTCTATAGTCTTAGATGTCATGATGTTTTTATTTTCTATAGAAAAATTCGTTAAATTGATGGCATCTCAAAGTTGACTATATAAAAGCTAAGACAGGAAAGACATACAAATCTAATGGGTTTGTATGAAATTGCACTTCCATGCATTGATTTGCCGTATGGTCTTTTCTATAAGTCCCATAAAAAAGAGAACAACCGCATTTACTTTAATTTGAAAACAACCAATGGAGACGATTATCCAATAAGAGTTCCCACGGCAGTCGGTTCTTTGTACCGAAACGACTCGGAAATCTTAGGATTTTGACCATGATATGCCACTTGTGCCATATGAAAAAAAAAACTAAGGCACACACACGTGCTCATGAAATTTCACTTTTGACGGAAAACAATGTCCTTATATTATAGAGCCTTTAGTCAAGGAGATGCTATTTAGGGTTTAGCAGTTTGGAAGAGCCACAATTTGTTGGTTTGTTTACGCAATTTTTACAAACATATCGAGGTAAAAATTGACACTGGTTTTGGTTTATACCTTTGTATAGGATCTCATAGACAGAAGGCAACGGACTTGATTTTAAAAAGTTTATCTAGGGATTGTGAGGCGTCTATGAATACAGTCAGTCTGTTTTAACTTGACTGTCGGTTCTTTGTACCAGAACGACTCGAATATCTTAAGATTTCGACCGAGAGATGCCACTTTTTTTGTTTTTTCTAAACATGTCGCATTTAAAAGTATAACATTTAAATTAGTGTATCTTCTAAACTAATCTACATTAAAACAAAAGTTTTACTTATGTCAGTAAACCTCAGAAAAATATTAAAAACATGTTTAGTAATTGTTAAAAAAGTTTACATTTAGTAAGTCAAAAGGTCAAAGAGTTTATAACGGACCTTTCTAGTCACTTAGTAAAACTTTATATACAAATCTTTTGTTGCTTTTAATTTTATTTATTTTCAATTGACATAATTAAATACTTTATTTAAGTTATTTACTTTCTGAACGACCTTATTCTGATGTCCCATTTATTTACATATATCCATGAATTCCTACAAAATGCATTAAAAGGCTTTGTGCCGCCTAAATACGGCGTAACAAAACTAGTTTTTTTATTATACATAAATTAACTAATCGATTTGTTTAAATTATTAATTAAGTATACATATGTATGTATGTATTTATTAACAATTGTTATAAATTTATGTACATTTGTATTGAATTTAAATATTTTTAATCGAAATGATTTGGCTTAATCTACAAGTATTTGCTGTTATTGACTTTAAAGCAAATAATAAACAAACCATTAAGTGTTAAATTTATTCATATTGTATGTATGTTTTTTTTTTCTTGATTAAATTTGCTACATTTTTTAGCGGTTTTGTATGAATTGCCACACAACTTGTGGCTGTTGTTGGTAGAATATCGATGATGAAATTGGCTAATATAAAAAGTGTTTGCATTTATGTAGTTAGACAACTTTAATTTGTGTAATATGAATTATGGTAAAATGTTTAGTTTTTAGTAGGCTTTTTTTAAAGTTTAGTGTGCGAATAATATTGGTTAGCAAATATTGTAGTAATAATGCAATATTTAATATGGATCTATTATATATGTAGATATAACAGAACCGCATGAACTTTTAGTAGTGTTAACTAAATACAAAGTACAATTCGTTTTTTTTTTATTATAATAGATGAATTTATGATTTTTTTCAAAGATTTATAACTCGAAAACTAAAGTTATAAATCTAATTTTTGTTATGGCTAGAAAGTCTACTCATCGACTCTGATTTCTTAACTCAACAATTTAAATTCCTTTTCGTCTGTATTTTAATTTTTATTTCTAATTCTTTTCTTCTCAATTTCCCTTCCCTCTTTTCTTTGATCGACTTTCGAAAATTTTGCTTTAGTAACTGTTGCTTTTAAATCAGCAAACAACGTTTCAATTCTTTATTGCGCTTTTTTACTTTTATTGCTTAAACTTTTATTTAAATTAGTTTTAAGTTTTCACTTTTAGTTTAGAAACTTTGTTTTCAGATTTATAACAAGTAACTTTTAATTATTACTTTTCACATTTAATAACATTTTGCATTTAATTTGTTTCATTTTAATTAAAATATACGTGTAGTTGCGTTTATTTTAAAAGTATATAATAATACTAGAAAATGGTTAATTTAGACTGGATTTAATATTGACATACAACATTGCTAGTCCCTGAGCTAAAAAAAACATACATATATGGACTATAATTAAATGCATACAATTGAAAAATGTTGCTATTGTCTGCAAAAGTGTATATAGGATTGAAAGTCATTTAGAAATATTAGAAAAAGAAACCCTTGAATTTATCTCGAATTCGTTAGAGTTCAACTCTTTTAGAGCGATCTCTGAGGAACCTTTATATAAAACGGGGAAGTCATTTCAATCAGTTTTTATAAAAGTACCATGCATATACGCAAGAACAAGTTCTTGCTAGGTCTTAGCACAACCAGTCTGAATTCTATGCTAAATAGATGGGATGGAGCAATTCAGGAGATTCGTCCAAAACGGTAGAGCACATACTCTGCCATTGTCCTACGCTCCAAAACCAGAGACTTAAATTTTTAGGTAGTAGATTCCATGAGGAATTGGACGACATACAGCAGTGCGAACTGAATGACGTTGTAGGTTTTATATTGGGACTCAGATGGCTTAGATAGATAGCTCTTTCCCTAGGGTAACGTTCTAGATGCCACTTCTCTTCTCTGCGACTTCCTTACACTATCTCTAACACTATCTATAATATAGATAGTGTTGGAGAAGTAAAGGTAAAAGGCCAATGCACGCGGCAAGCGGCTGCGGGCGGCAATCAGCTGTTTTTTGATTTGTCAAATTTAAAAGCGGCAATGGAAAAAAGTAAAATTTTGTTCTACTTTTCCACGCGGCAGAATTTTTCAGTGCTGCTAGATTTAATAATATCCTACTCAAATATTTTTTTATATGAACATTTTTGTAAACAAACGCACATTTTATGTACTGGCCGCCCGCAGCCGCATTACCTTAAAGGGTGAAGTATATAGATTCTATTTACTTCACCCTTCACTCTTCTCTTCTTTCCCTTTCCGCTATCGTTCTATACTTTCAGAAAGGATCACAAAGGAGCCAAAGGTCTTCGAGTGAGGATACCACTCCCCTGGCATCACCTTTTCAAACTAACCTAGTCTAACCTAACGGAAATTTCCGGAATCCCGGGAAAGTAAAAAATATTTCTCGCTTATCTGGGAAATAGAAGTCCGGGAAAAGAAAAGCTCTATGCAGAATGGATCGTTGTAATCATAATACGATTGAGATATATACAAATATTTAAAACAACAAAAATGATGCTCATCTTTGAACACCTGGTGTTCGGCGCACCTATCTCCTATCAAGCACCGCGATCATATTTTGTCAACATTTTTTGCGTCCCATTGACTCGAGCCTTTTTATTTTCATTCAATTTTTTTCTTTTCAATCTCACGATAAGTTCGATGACGATCTTGTGTAAGTTCGAAACAACAACAGGTTTTAGACTACCTTTAGAAAACTTATGCTTGAGCGAACTACGGCAGCAATTGAATACATTAAACACTCGCTAAACACTGTTCCTTGATGGTGTTTCATCTTAATCGAATTGAGTTCATCCATGCATGATATAACGTTGATATAGCCCACGTTGTTGATATATAAGATATACTCATCGAAAGTTGTAGTACACGAAAATATTGGTAGTCATATTTTTTTTAAGTTAATTTAAAAAACAGAAATAGCATTCGTAATTCAAAAGTTTTATCAAAAATTCCAACTTTTACTATAGGAACGTCAGTGGCTACATGGCGCACTGGTATAGCCCAATCTCAAAGCATATATGACAAGCCTCGTATTTTATCAATTTTAATTTCCAAATATTTTACGGTCTCATAATTTTTTGTCATTGTTTTTTAACATTTAAATAATTATAGCTATTTTTAAAGGTTGTTTAATACAAACATTTACGTTAAAAATTTGTGTCTGTCTTTCTGACCGACTCTTCGAAACTTAATTTCAATTCAATATTCTCTCTTTTCTTTAAAAACTAACACTCTCATGCCATTATATGACTTTTTAAATAAACGTTCATAAATATTTTATTTTATTTCATTTAATCGTTTTGTAGATAAAAATTTTTAATGATAACACTCATATTATTTTTTCTTTTTGTTACTGTTTTTTAAAGCTATTTAAATTGTTTTATTTTATTAATTGTTTCTATGTATTCAAAAGTATAATGTACATATCTCTATGTACTTTCTCAGTTATCTACCCGATTGCTGGGTATGTAGTACCTGGAGTATTTACACATTCTTCAAATTCAACAATTATTTTCATTCCAAAAAATTTCGGTTTATATTTTTGGGGTTTGTATTAAGTATTGTGTGTTAATTAGAAGTGGTCGGTCGGTCGATTTTTTTGGTTGCGATAGCAGTTCAAATTCGTAGAGACGAAATTAAGCATTTTATTAGTTTAGTGACACTTTAAGTAATTAAAAACAAATACATGTATGTATGTATGAGGGTTGCGTTTTATATTTCGAGATTGTATATTCCCTCTAATCCCATCTCAAAACTCACGTTCCTATAATTAAGTTTGAGATTTTTGAAATTATATATGACATACGATAGTTTTGACGTATTTACGATATTTCTGGTGCTTAAAGTAACTTAAAAGAATCTTGTCGGTCTAAAAATGGAATGGATAAAACATTATGCTATGCGTGAACTAATAGTGCCGGATTGTAATGTAACATATCGTGAGATTTGAACAACCTCAGGTATTATAGAGACTGGTAAACAATCAATATTGTATAAACATTTGGTTGTTAGAAAAGTGTGTTTACTTTGGATACCACCAAACATGTTTATTACGTAACAGGTAACAAATTAAGGCTATACGCATATGGACCCCAAAAAAACGTTATTTGACTAAAGGGATATTACTTTACGAGTAAATCCAATAAGTCATTAAGGCTCATACAACTTCGAAACAAATTATTAACTTTTATCGGAAAAACTTTACCTGTTTCAACCGTACATACTACTATAGCTAAAAAAAATCTCCAAATATCATTCTCACCAGACATTGATTTATTTTTATTCAAAGCATAAAGATCAATGCCAGAAAACATGTTTTCAGATAATTCAACCCGAACGGATTTATTCGAAAATTGGTTAATTTATTACTTTTCTATAATCTCGAAAATAAAAGGCAACACTCGTATGTGTAATAAAAATATATCGTAGATATAATAAAAAATTTCTGGAAAAATTAGAAATAAACAATTTAACTGATATTAAATTTTTGACAAAATTAG
Organism: Stomorhina lunata; assembly: GCA_933228675.1. Taxonomy (NCBI): domain Eukaryota; kingdom Metazoa; phylum Arthropoda; class Insecta; order Diptera; family Rhiniidae; genus Stomorhina; species Stomorhina lunata. The sequence continues at coordinate 21,623,190 of OW121741.1, forward strand.
AGAAAATAAATAGAGAATTTTGAAAAACTTAAAAAACTAGAAAATTATGAAAAAAATACCGAAAAACAAAGAGAAGTTGTACATAAAAATAAAAAAAAATCTATTAAAACTGAATTAAAAATATTATAAAAGTATATAATTTAAAAAAAAATTCCTATAAAAATACAGAATTTTTAAAATATTACATATGAAATTATCGAATATTTGAAAAATTTTCTGTAAAAATATAGATTTTTTTTAGAAATTCTCTATAAAAAAAGATTTAAATCACTATAAAAATCGATAATTTTTGAAAAATTCCCTATAAAAATCATGAATTTTTGAAAAATTTCCTTAAAAATCATGAATTTTTTTAAAATTCCCTATAAAAATCAAGAATTTTTGAAAAAATATCTTATAAAAATATTTTGAAAAATTCGCTATAAAAAAAAGAGAATTTTGAAAAATTCTCTAAAAAGTTTGAGAATTTTTGAAAAATTCCTTATAAAAATGTTTTTAAAAATTTAAAAAAATGCTAATAAAAATATATAATTTTTTAAAAATTTCCTATAAAAATAAAGAATTAAAAAAAATCCCTATAAAAATAGAGAATTATTGAAAAATAGATAATTTTCTTAAAATTCTCAAGAAAAAAAAAGGAATTTTTGAAAAATCCTCTAGAAAATTAATGAGTTTTTAAATTTTTTAAAAAATTTCCTATAAAAATAGAGAATTAAAAAAAATCCCTATAAAAATTAAGAATTTTTTAAAAATTACCAAAAAAAAATAAAGAATTGTGAAAAATTCCCCATAAAAATAGAAAATTTTTTAATATTCCCATTCAAAATAAAGAATTTTTAAAAATTCCTTATCAAAATAGAGAATTTTTTAAAAAATTCGTATAAAAATAGAGAATTTTTGAAAAATTCCCCATAAGAATAGATAATTTTTTTTTTAATTTTCTATAAAAATATAGATTTTTTAAAAATTTCCTATAAATATAGAGAATTTGTCAAAAATTCCATATAAAAATAGAGAACTTTTGAAAAAATTTCTATAAAAATAGAGAATTTTTTTAAAATTTTCTATAAAAATAGAGAATTTTTTAAAAATTTCCTATAAAAACAGAGAATTTTTTAAAAAAATCCTATAAAAATAGAGAATTTTTGAAAAATTCCATATAAAAGAGAATTTTTATAAAATTTCCTATAAGAATAGATAATTTTTTTTTTAATTTTCTATAAAAATAGAGTTTTTTTTTTTTAATTTCCTATAAATATAGCGATTTTTTTTTTTTAAATTTCCTATAAATATAGAGAATTTTTTGAAAATTTCCTATAAAAATAGAGAATTTTTGAAAAATTCACTATAAAAATAGGGAATTTTTGAAAAATTCCCTATAAAAATAGAGAATTTTTGAAAAATTACCTATAAAAATAGAGAATTTTTGAAAATTCCCTATAAAAATAGAGAATTTTTTTAAAATTTTCTATAAAAATAGATAATTTTTTAAAAATTTCCTATAAAAACAGAGAATTTTTTAAAAATTTCCTATAAAAATAGAGAATTTTTGAAAAATTCCCTATAAAAATAGAGAATTTTGAAAAATTTCCTATAGAAATGGAGAATTTTTAAAAAATTCCCAATAAAAATAGAGAATTTTTAAAAGAAATTCCTTATAAAAATAGAGAATTAAAAAAAATCCCTATAAAAATAGAGAATTTTTAAAAAATTTCCTATAAAAATAGAGAATTAAAAAAAAAAATACATATTTCCAATCAAAATAAAGAATTTTAAAAATTCCCTATAAAAATAGACAATTTTTGAAAAATTCCCTGTAAAAATAGATAATTTAAAAAAAAAATTCTCTATAAAAAATAGACAATTTTTAAAAAATTCCCTATTAAAATAGACAATTTTTGAAAAATTACCTATAAAAACAGGAAATTTTTGAAAAATTCCCCATAAAAATAGAGAATTTTTAAAAATATTTTTTTTTATAAAAATAAAAAATTAAAAAAATTCCTCTAAAAATAAATAATTTATTGAAAAATTTCCTATAGAAATATTGAAAAATTATTTTAAAAAAAATTTTTACTCGCAATCTAAATAATTTTCTTCTTTTTTTGTTCTACAGATAATCAAACCTCAACAAAATGAGCAACAACGAAGCCGATGATCATCAACAACAACCCAACAATGGCACATCAACCCCACCACCCACATTCCAGCCATCAGCCAATGTACCCGCCAAAATGATTGAACACTTTAAGGCCAACAAAGTTGATGGTGCCATGTGGTTTTTGCGTTTGCTCTCATTCGTTTTTGCCATCGGCTATGTGTTACCCATATTTGGCAATCAACAAAGTGCTTTTAACAAAGTTTTACTTTCTAATGCTGCGGTCTCTGCGCTGCGTTTGCATCAACGCTTGCCCTCCTTTACATTCTCACGTGAATTTTTGGCCCGTTTGTTTGTTGAGGACTCGTGTCATTATCTGATGTATTCATTGATATTCTTTAATGTACAGCCCACACTCCTGATATTGGTACCCGTTGTATTGTTTGCCATTTTACATGCCTCCAGTTACTCCTTGAAATTGTTGGATGTAAGTAGAGCAGTGGAATTTTAGTAAACTATTTTATTCTTAATTGTATTTGTTTTTTTTTTTTTTGTCTAGATCATTGGACAAAATTCTTGGTGGGGTGCCCGTTTCTTAATTTCCTTGGTTGAATTCCAGGCAGCTAATATCTTGAAAGCAGCTTCTTTCTCCGAAATCTTTATCATGCCCTTGGCTGTAGTCTTGACTTTTATGTAAGTTATAAATTTTGTCTTATTTTTTCATTTTATTCCATACTCAAACTTTATACACATTCTTTTTTTTTAATTATAGGGGAAGAGCTGGCCTTATGACTCCCATTGTCTACTATCACTTTTTGGTAATGCGTTATAGCTCTCGTCGTAATCCCTATACCCGTAATGCTTTCGCTGAATTGCGTATGACAGCTGAAAGTTTGGCCGCCCGCTCGCCTCCCGTTGTGGGGAAAGTGTTACGCGGTGGCATTGCTTTTGTCAATCGCTTGGCTCCTGCACCCCAGGCAGCTCCAGCGCAATAAATCTAAATTATTTAAACTACGTATTCTTTTTTATACATCCCTTATGTGAAACATATATATTTTAAGAATATGTGTGTGTATTAGACATCTAATAATATTTGAAAGAATTAAAACCTAATGAACAAGTTTTTACTTTAGTTATTGCCTAATATTTTATTTTCTGTTAAAACCTCATTGCAATACCTATCTATTTCTTTTATATATTTTAATATTTATGGTTGTTTCAGTGAAAATCTTTTCTATTCGCATTATCATCTCTACTATAATATATTAATAAATCTAACAATTTATTCATAAAAATTAAATCCGATTTTTTATATACATTTTTCACATAAAATTTATGTTTTAAAGTCTTATTTATTTTTTATGAATACGTTGTTAGTTTTCTTAAAAATAAATTTTGAAATATTTCTTAAATCTTGAATGAATTGTTTTTGTTAAATTTGTTTAACTATAAACAAGCGTAAAAAAGCCATTTTGTTGTAAATTTATTAAAATTTTGTTTAAATATTTATAAAAATCTTGAGAGGTATTATATTTCTATTTTTTCATTATTAAATAATTATTTTTAGTTACCAAGTAATTGTATTGAATTTTAATTGAATACTAATTTAAAATTAATGAAAAATAAGAATTGTTAATATATTTATTGACTTTATTTCGAAATAAAAAAATTTTGTCGTGGGAACAGTTAAAAACTAATTTTAAATATCAATTTATGTTTTTTATTGTCTGTTGGGAAGTTGTCGAATCGAAAATAGATAAAGGAACATTTTTTAAATTATGGAGTTTTCGCTAGGCGGTAAACCTTTCACCAACTCCAAAATTATTTGAATTCGTATTCATTAACAATCGCATAATTTTTTATTGAGAACAAATTTAAATAGCCCATTTTGAAAAGATGTTTTGTAATTTTATCGAAAAAAATTTTTTAACTCTAGCGTAATTCCAATTTAAACAAGTTTCTATGAAGCTTTCTATGAAGTCCTCATATCTAATAATAGATAAGATTATTTTAAATACACTCACATAAAATTTATATTGAGAACAAAAATTAATAGCCGATTTTTTAAGTTTTGTAATTTTCCAATTTTTATCATCAATTTCGAAAACATGCACTTTTTTCCTTATGATATGCTACATTCACAAAATACTTTTATCTTTATTAACACTATTGTCTTTTGTAATGCTTACAAATTACTTAAACTATGCATAATTTGCCGAACGACAAGCATTCCAGGTTCTTTCCATTTCCACACTATCACCAAATTCATGAGAAGCTATAACAAACCGATAGCTATAGGGGCCATTATAGCGAGGACGGTGAAAATGAAAGTTACCACAGTTTGTCAGCGTTATACCAGCCTTTAGAGCCACTAGACCCAAATAAATATCATCGAAACGAAAATGTTTGGTATACAGGCTTACATAGTAGAGATCAATGGCAGCTGCACGGGATAAAATAAAAGCTCCCGCCGTTACATATGGTGGCCATTTGTTGAAGGGGTACTCTTTAAGAGTAACATGCCATTTACTGAATTTATGGCGTAAGGGACGTGTTTGAAAAACAAATCCTCCAAAAAGTCTTTCATGTTGAACTTTGGCTTTATGCTCCCACATACTATTCAGGGAGACAGCATTCTCTGGATATAAGGTAGGATGAGCTATAAAACGTAGAACATTCTTCATGGACACATAGTAGTCATCGTCCACAAACATATAGTATTGAGCCTTTGGACAGTGTTCCACAACCCACTTGAGACCCATCATTGTCTTAATTGTATTGTTAAAGTAAGCGTCTATAAAATCTGATTGTACTATATCGCCGTATTGGCGGGCCTCCGAGTCAGCCGTATCCATCAAGGAACTACTGGTGCTCGAGCCCAACAAAAATACTCTTCTCACATGAACATCCGAAAAGCGTTGTTCATAACCCCAGGTACGTCTGATGGCATCACGCCTCGGCCGATTGGGCAAGGCTGATTTGATCAATAAAGTCAATTGTGGCTTTTCCGCCTTGACCAAATCGCATTGGCGCTGATGCAAAAATGTATAATTATAAAAGTTGATAGGTTTTGGCACAATTTCACCATCTTCTAGATGTGTTCGTTTGTTTTTGGTTGCCTGGGCATATTTAAGCACATCCCCCTCCATGGGATAGTCGAAATATTTTTCATATTGCAGCTCGAAGAGATGAGTGAAGACTCCCAGGAAATCTAGTAGAAATATTACACCTATGACGGCAGCATATTTGTAAATGCGTTTGTTTTTTGTTTTCATTTCTGTTGGGTTTTTATTTTGGGTTAATTAAATTAAACTTTTTTTCACTTTGATAACATTCTCGCTGAGTAGAGAACAATAATGCAGCTGCTCCCACCCACTGTTTAGGCAAACAAATTCTGAACAGCTGAAAGAACAGCTGATATAAAAAGAAAGCAGAATGATACATAAATGAAATATTTTTGGAACAGGGTGATTCGTTGATGATTACAGGTTGTTTCATATATTCTCATTGTGACTAAATTACAAGATGTTTCACTTAGATATAATTGAAAGGTCGTTACTTTAAAATTTAAATATTCGTAAAAAACAATTTTCTTCTAGATAAACTTTTAATACAGAAAGTTTTCTGTAGAAAAATTATCGATTGAAATCTTTTTATTTTGTATAACAAACCAAAAACTTTTTCGTCATAAAAACTTTTCTAAAGAAAATATTTATTTATAAAAAATCGTTATAAAAAAATTTCTGTAGAAAATTTTGCGTTTTTTTTTTATACAAAAATTTTCTATCTAAAATTGTTTGTTTTAAAAAAAAATTTTTTGTGTGGGAAATTTTTTCGAAAATTTATTTTTTATAGGAAATTTTTCGAAAATTGACTATTTATAGGAAATTTTTCGAAAATTGACTATTTATAGGAAGTTTTTCGAAAATTGACTATTTATAGGAAATTTTTCGAAAATTGACTATTTATAGGAAATTTTTCGAAAATTGACTAGGAAATTTTTCGAAATTTGACTATTAATAGGAAATTTTTCGAAAATTGACTATTTATATGAAAATTTTCGAACATTGACTTTTTATAGGAAATTTTTCGAAAATTGACTTTTTATAAGAATTTTTTCGAAAATTGAGTGTTTATAGGAATTTTTTCGAAAATTGACTATTTATAGGAAATTTTTCGAAAATTGACTATTTATAGGAAATTTTTCGAAAATTGACTATTTATAGGAAATTTTTCGAAATTTGACTATTTATAGGAAATTTTTCGAAAATTCAAAATTTATAGGAAATTTTTCGAAAATTGACTATTTATAAGAATTTTTTCGAAAATTGACTATTTATAGGAAATTTTTCGAAAATTGACTATAGGAAATTTTTCGAAAATTGACTGTTTATAGAAATTTTTTCAAAAAATGACTATTTGTTAGGAATTTTTTTGAAAATTGACTATTTATAGGAAATTTTTCGAAAATTGACTATTAATAGGAAATTTTTCGAAAATTGAAAAATTTTTCTTTTTTTTTAAATATTTCTATAGAAAATTATACGTACTAAAATTTATTTTTCTTTGATAAATTTAATAACTGTAATATTTTTTTATGACAATTTTCTATATGAACATTTTTTTTGTTAAAACCACTTTCCCTTTAATATTAAGCCATTATCATATCGATTACCTTTCAAACCTTTAAATTTATGACTCCATCAACTGCCATTACCCATAACATCTTTCCAAAATAAAATTCTATATGAAATTTGGATGATGTAAATGGTGGTGGATGGTGGATAGCAATGAACTGAAAATTGCTTTAAAAGCTTTTTCTTCTTACCAACAAAAATAAAGAAGAAAAACCAACCAAACGAATAAATTTTCCAATGAAAAACGGAACTGTGTCAGTGTCAATGACCGTTACAAAATGTGAAAGAAAAATAACTAGTGAAATTGAAAAACATACAACAAAATTTATTTCTAGCTGGCAAATATGAAAAAAAAAATTCAATACTCACAGAATATTTATAAGAAATTCGAAACGAAATTGAAATAATGCACAATTAATATTAAATGAAAGTAGAATCTTCATTCAATTCACAAATTGTCGTAAGGGTTGTATAGCGTTAGACCCTAAAAAAGTTAAGTAAATTTTCGAAAAACTTCCTATAAATAGTCAATTTTCGAAAAATTTCCTATAAATGGTCAATTTTCGAAAAATTTCCTATAAATAGTTAATTTTCGAAAAATTTTCTATAAATAGTACAATTTTGAAAAATTTCCTATAAATAGTCAATTTTCGAAAAATTTCCTATAAATGGTCAATTTTCGAAAAATTTCCTATAGTCAATTTTCGAAAAATTTCCTATAAATAGTAAAATTTCGAAAAATTTCCTATAAATAGTCAATTTTCGAAAAATTTCCTATAAATAGTCAATTTTCGAAAAATTTCCTATAAATGGTCAATTTTCGAAAAATTTCCTATTACAAGTCAATTTTCGAAAAATTTCCTATTACAAGTCAATTTTCGAAAAATTTCCTATTACAAGTCAATTTTCGAAAAATTTCTTATTACAAGTCAATTTTCGAAAAATTTCATATTACAAGTCAATTTTCGAAAAATTTCCTTTAAATAGTCAATTTTCTAAAAATTTCCTATAAATAGTCAATTTTCGAAAAATTTCCTGTAGAAAGTCAATTTTCAAAAAATTGCCCATAAATAGTCAATTTTCGAAAAATTTCCTATAAATAGTCAATTTTCGAAAAATTTCCTATAAACAGTCAATTTTCGAAAAATTTCCTATAAATAGTCCATTTTCGGAAAATTTCCTATAAATAGTCAATTTTCTGAAAATTTCCTATAAATAGTCAATTTTCGAAAAATTTCCTATAAAAAGTCAATTTTCGAAAAATTTCCTATAAATAGTCCATTTTCGGAAAATTTCCTATAAATAGTCAATTTTCGAAAAATTTCCTATAAATAGTAAATTTTCGAAAAATTTCCTATAAATAGTCAATTTTCGAAAAATTTCCTATAAACAGTCAATTTTCGAAAAATTTCCTATAAATAGTCCATTTTCGGAAAATTTCCTATAAATAGTCAATTTTCTGAAAATTTCCTATAAATAGTCAATTTTCGAAAAATTTCCTATAAAAAGTCAATTTTCGAAAAATTTCCTATAAATAGTCCATTTTCGGAAAATTTCCTATAAATAGTCAATTTTCGAAAAATTTCCTATAAATAGTCAATTTTCGAAAAATTTCCTATAAATAGTCAATTTTCGAAAAATTTCCTATAAATAGTCAATTTTCGAAAAATTTTCTATAAATAGTTAATTTGCGAAAAATTTCCTATAAATAGTCAATTTTCAAAAAATTTCAAATAAATAATCAATTTTCGAAAAATTTCCTATAAATAGTCAATTTTCGAAAAATTTCTATAACTAGTCAATTTTCGAAAAATTTCCTATAAATAGTCAATTTTCAAAAAATTTCCTTTAATAATTAATTTTCGAAAAATTTCCTATAAATAGTCAATTTTCGAAAAATTTCCTATAAATAGTCAATTGTCGAAAAATTTCCTATAAATAGTAAATTTACAAAAAATTTCCTATAAATAGTCAATTTTGGAAAAATTTTCTATAAATAGTCAATTTTCGAAAATTTTCCTATAAATAGTCAATTTTCGGAAAATTTCCTATAAAAAGTCAATTTTCAAAATATTTCCTATCAATAGACAATTTTCGAAAAATTTCCTATAAATAGTCAATTTTCGAAAAATTTGCTATAATTAGTCAATTTTTGAAAAATTACCTATAAATAGTCAATTTGCGAAAAATTTCCTATAAATAGTCAATTTGCGAAAAATTTCTTATAAAAGTCAATTTTCGAAAAATTACCTATAAATAGTCAATTTTCGAAAAATTTCCTATAAATAGTCAATTTTCGAAAATTTTCCTATAAATAGTCAATTTTCGAAAAATTGCCTATAAATAGTAAATTTTTTCAAAACTTTATTGTTTTGAGTGGAAATTTCCAAAAAAGTGGGAGTTTGGTTGAGGGTGGTAGTTTTTCTGTTTTTAGAAAAATATGGGGTTGTTGGTTAGAAAAACCTTAATCCTGAAAATGTTTCATTATTTTCTTTTCGTTCTAATGGCAATAAACAACAAACACTTTTCATTTTAGTATAATTTTCTTCTTTGGATAATTTTTTTACAAATTTTCTTAGACAGTGGTTGCTCCCCGTTTAGACTAAAACCACCGAAAAAATTAATCTTTAAATGAATCTAGAGTTCAATGAACTTGGAAAAAAAGCTTTTTTTTCTCCAGTAAATGTTTTTATTTTGTAAAAAGAATTCTTGAATGTCTTTCCTTAAAGTGTTGCATGGTGGCATCTAGATACAATACTCGTATGATGATGATGTTGATGGTGGTGTACTCGTACAACTCACTTTTATTTTTGGGTTATACATATATTTTTATTTCTTTTTCGGGGTAATGTAGAAATACTCGTACTTAAGAAAACTGAAATAAAGAAATACAGAATTATAAGAAATAAAAAAAAAAAAACTGAAGAATTTTATGTATGCAAAAGGCAAAATTGTGGTCAGATGAGATTTTCCTGAAAGAAGGGGGAAAGAAAGGGGACAGTGAAAGAAATAGGTTTTAGTAACAAAATTACAAAAGTTGTAATTTTTGGATGTCAGATTGATGGACATCTTGCCATAATCATTTTTTTTGAACCCTTAAATGCCATAAGTGGTCGCTTGAAGTTTGACAGTTGAACAATCATAATCCAAAAGCTTTAAATATTTGAAAGTTAAAGATCTTTGACATTACTGTTACAGATCTAAGAATGTTTTATTAAGGAATTGCTCTGTTACGTCCTACAAAACTCCAACTAATCCTAGAACTGATCTAGAGTAGAATATTAACTATCACTTAATTTGAAACTGAATCTGGATAGAATCTGAGTTACTTACATAATTTAATTTAATTTGAAACCTATTAAGGTCAAAGGTCGAGCTTATTTTAGAAATCCATACAATTCATTCTTGTGCACATATTCTCCTATTTCGTAGGACAAACTAAGAAAGAATTTCTGCTACTTTTAATCATTCCATTGAACTTTCAGACTCGGATCAAAACTCTTTTCTTGCCGGAGTATTTTCATTAATTTGCTCAACATGTCCTAGCCAAGGCAGCCGCTGTTAATGATCATATCGCAGAAGTGTCAGTCCTTGGTCGGTCTCATTAGATTTCCGAGTCGTTGCGTCGCGAAAAACAGACTACAGTGTGAACGATGGGAGAGGAGTTAATAGGCATCCCTGTCAAAAATGCTGCCGGGGAAACTCGAAGAAGGGGACATCCGTAACTTTGGTAGAAAGACCAAGTAAAGGTAAATCTTTCAAAGATTGGCCTACGAAATTGAAGAATATGCGCCCAAGAACGAAGAGCATGTTGTTGTAGAGCTCTTTGATGAGTCTTATAATCTTCTCGGGGTCTCCTTTGTATGTTAAAGTTTCCCAAATAGCGTAGTGCTCTAAGCTGTCAAATGCGTGTTTAATACCAATACAAAAAAAGGTACATGTATTGACAGACAAGTAATGATATTTCAAGAACTTATCAGGGCATTCTACATTCTCTAAAACTTGGACTAAACCTATGACCTAACTGAAATAAACTAGAACAGCTCTCAGGATTTATATTGCAACTTAATCTTTAAACTGTGCCTGAAATTTGAAGTAAATAAAAAACTGACTTTATCATTTTAAGGTTATCTAAAATAAATGTCCAGTGCGATCGGTCGAACAGGTCACGAGTGCCTTAAGTGCTACTCTGCAAGACTTATGTTAATTAGGTTAAATAAGATGCAACCAAAGGCGTAATGGTGGTCGCATTAACTAATAAATTTTAGGATCTGTTTAAGTTAGATTAAGAGGCTATCCTTAAACAATGTCAAAGCCAACATAGAAAGTCACGTTACAAGTTATGGGTCAATATATCTGAAGCTGTGAGGCTGAAAAAAATTCAAGTCAAAGGCAAGTGACAACCGTGGTCCCATAAACTAATAAGTCTCAGGAGATACTGTAGGAAGTTTTGTAATAATTTTAGAAACACAAGAACTTAAACATTGCACAATTATACTAAGAAAGGTCCATTACAAGACCTGAGTTGAATTCTGAGAGAAGTTCTGGCTACAAGACAGTGTGCAGTAGTTAATCTTAAGAATGTTCAAGGGGATTCGATAATATGCAGTAAAGAAACACTAGATTGGCTTCAGGATACTCGCTTTCCTTGTAACTTTGCGGAAAGTACTTCGCCAAGTCAACTTTCGGTTGTTTCTAAAGAAATTGTAAACAAATCCCAAATGTGCTATTATGAGGTGTCCAGAGTTGAATGGACAAAGTAACGAAACTGATTGTCTTTCAATTTTTAAAGTCAAGCAACATCCTTTATTTTGTCCAACGAAAGCATGAAAAAATCATTCAGAATAACTTAAGTCTCCCAGAAGGTCGCAGACATTCGTCAAATCCTCCAGCTTTGGCTGCAAGCTCCTGTCTGGGAGAATTAAATGGTGTTATATTAAGAAACCTCTTAGAGCTAAGTGAAAATAATAAAAAAGATAAATACCGTTAAACCTTCCAAATCTCCAGTAGCTTAAACCAGATGGATATGCGTGGCCACGCGGAACAAATAATAGAAGAACGTATATTGACTTTTACCCTCATTGCTTTTTACTCAATTTTGCGAAAGGCTAAGGGGTATAGTCCAATAATTTTAGGCTAATATCACACGGTGGCTACCTGATTGTAGAGTTTTAATCCGAAATTTGCAGAAGCAATGACCTCACAACTGAAATTTTGTTTTTCATATTTCTGCATAAGCCCGTCAAATTCTGAACACTTCATTTTCGTCAAACTCTTAAGATGCTGGCTTAGCAGCAGCCAGCATGGTTGCCGTGCCACGGAAAAATACCAGGAAGCTATAGAGTAGTTAGAAAGACCATATAAATGTCATTCCGAAAATGTAATCATTCCAGACAGATGTATCACGTTTACTGTCAGATGTATCCTAACTTGTGACCGTCATGACTGGAAACTGTGTGATTGAAAGGCCAACGGTTACGCTAAAAGTTTCGTCGAGTGAGTTTTGCAAAAGCTATGGTGACGAGGAGGAGAAGCCAAAAAAACAAGGATTACTTTCTCTATCAAGACCCTTACATGGGTCCTTCATGGCAGAAAACTGTCTGATTGGAAGACATTAGGTTTGCAGAAGCTATGGTAACGAAGAGAAGGAGTTCATAAGACATCATTTCTGCACTTGCCCTGACCAGTCATGCAGAAAGAGACAAACTCTGGGCTTTTATTTCTTCCGATTCTTAGGCGTTCTGGCTGAAGTAGATATTTCCGATTGAAGAACTTTGTAAAGCAATCCGTTTGATTTAAAGGGAGAGATATTGATATGCTAAACAGAAGCTTCCGTGGTAACACAATGGACTTCATAGTCTAAGTTAACATAATCTAAGTTAACATAATCTAAGTTAACATAGTCTAAGTTAACATAATTAATTAACATAAACTTAAAACTGAAGCTTGTATTAAACTTAAACTTTGGTTTAAACCTAGAACTTCACTAGGACTCAATCTAAAACTCAACTGGAACCGAACTTACAACTGGACCTAATAAATTCTCATTGTCCCTTTCTTCAAGTTTCCCCCTTTAAATTTAAAAACAACAATTTATTAACTCAACTTTAGCAGACGGCCTAGGTACATACTCTCAACACTCATGTTAAACAACAGTTTTATTTATTGCGTGACCTATTTTCATTTTCATAACGTATTTCTTGGGTATCCATAAAGTTCAAAGACCTTGTACGAGTATTTACGCAACAACAAAAACAACAGCAACAACAACTATCACTACAACAACTTCATAAAAGCCAAAAAATTAATCAAATAATTTAAGTACAACATAGTGGCAATCACATTTGAATACATATGGCAACCTAAAGATAGAAAGAGGGGGCAAGAACAGAGAGAGATAGTATTAATGTTGTGATATAGATAGAAAGGAAGGGGAACAGTAGTTGTGTATTTACTATTGTATTATTTATAGTTTTTTTTTTATATCTTTTAATAACTTAATTGTCAGGACTTCTGGACAATGGGAGTTTAAATGGAAGTTTATTTATAATTGGCCTATTTTAAAAGTTATTTTTATATAGAAGTTAATTATTATGTTAGCGAAAATAATTGGGTAATTTCTCATAGTATATTTTAATTTTAAGTTATTATTAGATAATGTCAATGAAATCTATGTATGCACAAGAGTAAATTCCCTCTTAAAGGCTACTGGAAACTAGATGTTGTCTGGTAATACTACTTAGACACTAGCAGTGTTATGCAAAAGCAAAAGTTGGCAACTGTTTAGAAACAGTTGTCAAATAGCTTCTAACTAGAATATACATAGATTTGGCTTAGCAGCTTCTTGGAATAATAACTATTCAAAACCAATTTTAACTGTCTGCCAACTTCAAAAAAATCAACTCTGAAACGGAGTGATTCCACTGCCACTTTGAGTCTACTGTTTAAACATTATGCGATTTCACTTGGCGAATTAGAGAACTTTGTTCGAATTGCATTATTGTTGATATTGAAACTGCGATATTAATGGTCATATCGCAGAAGTGTCAGTCCTTGGTCGGAATCATTAGATTTCGAGCCGTTCCGGCACGAAAAACAGACTACAGTGAGAACGATGGGAGAGGGGTTAAGGGGCATCCCTGTCGAAAATGCTCCCGGGGAAACCCGAAGAAGAGGACGTCAGAATAGAAAGACCAAGTAAGTAACTCTGTTACTTTGTCTTGGTTTAAATGTAGTGCATCGATGAAGGATCATCAAAGATCTGGAGCTTTAAGCTTACATCTGTCAAATTGTCTTTGAAACCTTTAGACGAACGGTGCTGTCAACAAGCTGGTGTTAGCAGTAGAAGTCAGCTGCTCTGTCGTTTCAAACATCCAGCAGACAGTAGCGTTAGGTTTGCTGACATTAAAAAGAAGTTTTACTCTTGGATTATAGGTTTGGAGCGATTGCCTTCTTTTAGTCTTAAGACCCTTAAGTTTTCGTTTAGTTAGTTGAGTCATAGGGTCCAGGAAACGTTTTATCAACTTAAGATTTTAATATGATCCAATTGTATTTTTGTCCTACTTGCTCTTACTTCATTTGGATTCGCAAAGTTTCGATCTTTCTGAAGTTTCTGAGATGGCCATTGCTGTTTTTTTTTTTATAGTATTTGTTTTAGAAACAACATGGACTTAATAATATAAGTGGCGAGATAATCGAGTAGTTTTAAACAGAATATGCAGTACCCTCTACATTCCTGGAAAATCAGTTTGGGATCAGAGAGAAACGCTTTTGTGTTGATTTAGTCAATACAATAAGATTAAGATCATAAAGACCTTCGACTATGTCAATAGGAGCTATCTATGGAGAATTTCAGAAAATCTTAACATTCCAACGAAAATCTTGAAATTAATTGGGGAAATATACGTGGATTTCAAATGTCGAGTCCTACACAAAGTTAAATTGTCAAATCCGTTCGAAGTTACTACTGTAGTAAGGCAAGAATGTATCTTGTCACCTATACCTTTTATCCTCGTCATCGACAACACGGTATCTAAGACACGGTATCTAATGGACATGCTTTAAACAACTAAAGGACTTGAAATATGCCGATGACGTATGCCTTCTCAGCTAAAACTCAGGTCACCTTCAAGAAAATACTAACGCTATCATAGTCGAATCTCGGGCAGCTGGGCTGGAAATCAATATTTCCAAGACAAAGATTATGCCTGGAGGCTATGACGCGAACCCGTCGACACACATCAATGTGGATAACGAGGTTTTTGGATATTAAGGTACCTTCAATTATCTGAAAAGTTTGGTATCAACAAGAGTTGGCGCTGACGAAGACATTAAATCGCTTATTAATAAAGCAAAATCTGCATTCGGTATTCTCCGAGCTATTTGGAAATCTTGACAAATATTAACAATCGCTAAGTTGCGAATATACAACTCGAATGTCAAGTCCATCATGTATTATGGTTGCTAAACTTTGAAACGCATAAATGCCATCGATATCCGTCTGCAAATCTTTGCAAACAAATGCTCACAAAAAATAAATAAATAACGATCTACTAAACGCGGCAAACCAAATCCCTGCTGCTATGAAGGTATGTCAACGGAAGTGGCGATGGACAGGCCATACACTTCGTAGGCCAAATATCAACATTGCTCGTCAAGCGCTTCATTGGAATCCACAAGGAAGTAGCCGTCGTGTTGCTGCGCCTGCTAGAATGTGGAGAAAGTCAATTGATGTGAAATTGCATGCACTAAACTATTCATGGACTGACGTATGTATAACATCTCGCAATAGAGTCCGATATAAAAGAAAAGCTGAGGCCCTATGCTTCTCTGTGAGTTAAGGATTACGGCTGCTAAACTCGGAAACGCACAAATGTCATCGATATGCAAAAAAATGCTTACTGCAAATCCATAAATAAATGGTGGCCGAATCGCATGAGAAATGCTTCTATAGAGGCATATCAGCGAGAATGACGATGGATAGGCCACGCTCTTGGAAGGCCAAATATTAACATTGTTCGACTAGCGCTTCGTTAGAATCCACACTGAAGAGGACATCGTGTCAGTACAAGAACGAGAAGAGATAAATTGATGCGGAGTTACAAGCAGCGAACTATTCATGGAATGATCAGCAAACTATTCATGGAATTAGTTTTAATAATTTCTACAAGAAAAAATGTCGACTTTTGTCATAGTTTATAGACTAACATCCTTCCAATGCATTCATTTTACATCTAAATGACACTTTTAGAAATTTCGTTAATACTGGCGTCGTTGTTGTTAATAGCATCTGGAAGTCGATGCCTTATTGAAGTAATAAAGGCATTTCGATATCTTTCCGATTCCAATTTCCCTACATTAATTTTGATACCGGCTTTTGCGTTTCAGAGCCGCTACTTTTAATCGAACTTTCTTCTTCTTCTGTTATCCTTGACTCCCAGTGGAGCATAGGGCCTCAAAAAAAAAAACACGTTACACGTTACTAAATATCTGCTCCTCGAGCGTAAAGTAAAGATGATCGCCACTTAGAATTTATCAAAATATGATTAATTTGGTTCTTGTAAGGCCATTCAGTGATATCCAAGTAATTTTATGATGAGGTTTATGAGGAAAAATAGTGCCACCTACAACAAGTTTCCTTTCACAGCATGGCTCGATCAATCTTCCTCCGTTATCGTTTCTTACTCCGAAACTGTGCTAACCAATGTAATGCTCCAAACCGGTATTGTTTGAGCCTACCTTGGCGTCAAGTACCATTGTAATATCACAGTTGTATACATTTTGGTTCATCCAACCCCGGAGTGTATCGTAAAATTCATCTTTATCATTTTCAGACTGAATTTCAGTTGGAGCGTAGATATTGATACTTATCACACTACGAGCTTTAGTCTTAAGTTTGATTGTCATTAGCCTCCCACTGATATGATACCATGCTCTCATGGCCTTAGCTATTTTTTCGATATCAGGAAGCTCACATCACTACTATGCTCATCGCCATCCGGGCGACCCGAGTAAAGAAACACGGTATTTTCATTCCGTACCCCTCCTTGCCCTGTACAACCTGCTTCTTGCAACGCCAAAAAGTTAATTTTATAACGAGACATTTCACGCCTAAGCTATTCTAATTTTCCAAAACGTGCGCACTTTCCACGTCGCAAACTTTAAGCTTTCTTCAGATAGAATTAATTTCATTCATAAGAATGTTCTCGCATAGATTTGGCACCTCTAAAATCCTTGTGCCAGCTGCCGTGACAGGGGGATTTCTCGTATGTTTACCACTTCGAGTATTATATTTTTTAATGTTGTTTCTTTTTATGCTTAAAACATCGTAAGTGCTACGTCGATAGGTGATGAGTCCAAAGACACTAGCCACGTTTGTATAGCGAGCCGCTCGATCCGGGACAGACGTCCGTTTGTAGCCGCAATTAACATGTTGAGCAGACGCTGCAGTTTCGTACTTTATGTAATTTCCACGACAACATTCCAATTGAAACAAGTGGTACTTCTCTCAGACAATGAGCAGCATCCGATTCTATTTTTAGACTCATTGAAAGGGACCTACGTTTTAACGCCGACTCTGAACGGCAAATGCATTAGTTAGAGAAGTCTTACATAGCCTAATACTCAATAACCAGTGGCTAACTGAGTTATGAGGTGAACAGCCGCTTTTTTGAAAATTTATTTTTTTCAGGTGGGTCTGGTCGGGATCGAACTTGGGACCTCTGGTATGCTAGACTGATGACTAGCCTGCTATACCATGGCGGTTCACAGTTTCGTACAGTTTCGTACAAGTACAATTATCTTAAACCCTTAGACCAAATACGTTAAAATGGCTGCAAGATAACTCCCCCGCATCTTCAACTAGGTTGCACAAGTTATCAAGATGTACCAATAGGAGGTTAGAGTAGGAATTGGATACAGTTAATACCTGGTAGCGGGAGATGCCAGGCAACAACTACATCCCATTACATGCCGTTATATATTAGATATTTCTAAACCTTAGCTTATTAGTAACGGCGAAAGCAAAGTTGTACACCAAATACTTGAACTTTTAGAAAGGACCTCCTTTATGTAGGTACTTTGTTGATCTAATTTGTTAAAATGTTGTTACTCCTTGCAACATGAAGATACCTATAAGTTGATTGCTTAATCAACCTAGACCAAGTTAGGTAAACCACCACTGGTCCATCCCCTTCATAGCAACCTTAACCGCTGCAGAAAATTAAAGCAGAGTCAAAAAACCCAACATGTTCCTATGGTTTACTGTGTTAATTTCCTTTCTTCCTCTTAAGTCTATAAGGAACGGAAAGATATTAAGGCAAAAGAAACCCCCCAAAAGTGGAAAGACTAAATTTTCAACAGATACTAAAGTAATTTAAGTGTTACCAGCTGCAGGTAATCAGGGATGTTATTTCCCAAAGATAGAACTAATATAAACAGCAAAGCTTTTACAGTTTGTCTTTACCGAAAACTTAGAAATATTTATATTGTATATAATTGTATTTCAAATTTAACCTACCATTAAGCAATTCCAAGAAAAAACTTTGGGGGTTGCAAATGCATATGACTTACTACTTGTGCATTTATTTTGGGAGGGTGGTAAAATTTGGGGGTGGCAAATCTAGGAAAAAAATTTCAATTTCTTTGACCTATTTTATGGAATGTTTATTAAACTGTCACATGCATACAAAATTGTTAGTAGGAAGGAATGAATTTCCATCTTTATTTTATGGTTAGACAATTATTTATTTGATGTAACTATTTTAGTAAGATTCAGCTTTTTACTGCCGTAATTTACTAGAATGTTATTGCTTAAAGGACATTAAAAGTTTTGGTAGTTTTTCAAACATTTGCTTATTTTAGCTACGTCAATTAATTTCTCTATAATTTCGCCATGTCTTTTAGGTTTTTACAATTACAAGTATTTCATCCTTCTTTGTTTGGACGATTTTTAAGATATAATTTACACTCATATGTTCCTTATAGAAAATTTTCCCAATTATCCCTCAAATTCACAGACATTTATTACCCACTGTTTAAGGAACCGAACACACTGGGTAGTTAATTAGATAATGGAAGTAGGGTGCTCTTAGTGCTTCATAAATTCTGATGTTATTCGAATAATTTTCAGAGTCTTCAAGACTTCAGTTTGGAAAATCCTGAAACCCAAAAATATATCGTCTTGCAACATCTTATGATTCTTTACCTGATACAGTTATTTCAACCAATTCCAATCCCGATCGAAGGACCATAACTAAGCCAATTAGATCTTTTCTTTCAGTTTGAAGAACTTAAGAAAACTTCAGTTGATATCTCAATAAATTTTAACCATTTGTCACATCTATAGAGAAATTAATTAAGAATATCTTGAAACCTTAAAATATATCGTCTTGCAATATCTTATGATTCTTTACTTGATATAGTTATTTCAACCAATTCCAATCTATAAAGAAATTGATTTTCAGTTGCTGCAAATTTTAAGAAAGAGCTTTATAAATCCAATTCCGATCGAAGGACCATTACAACATGAACTTGATCAAACCAAGAACCAAAATCAACTTTAGTTGTTTTGTCAAATGTTTTATTCAATTGTCAAATCGATAGAGAAGTTCACTCATTATCAAAAGTCATCTCTAACATTCCTCATTGTTGCTTGATTTTGGGATCTGATATATGATATAATGATGATATGGAATCTGATATATTGAAATTCTCTTTATCGTTTATCTAAAGTCAATCGAATCGAACTATAAAAGTCTTTGAGTTTATGAACATTGATTTGATCCCGTAATTTCAGCCAATTCGAATCCCGATCGAATGACCATATCCAAGTAAAAAATATACAATTATTTCAAAAGGTAATAAACGGTAAGGCGGTCACGATGTTGCACTGTTTGAGTGAGTAGCGCGCGTTCTCTGTGGAGACATTTTTTAAGAGTTTTTAAGAGAGTGATTCCCACGTAATTGCTCGTCGACGATTTTGTTCAAAGTTCGGTATTAGGGGAATATGTGATGGATCGAGTGAAATTTAAGTCGTTCGTGGGTGCAGAGATTCCAGGCAACTGCTTCGACTATAAATGGTGGGTGGCGCCGTTTTTATTACCGATTGTGCGTATTGTGCGTAATGTGCGTAATGATTTCTACGTAATTGCTCGTTGACAATTTTGTTCAAAGTTCAGAATTCGGGGACTACGTGATGGATCGAGTGTAAATTTAAGTGGTAAATGGGTACAAAGATTCCACTCAACTGCTTCGGCTGTGACTGTCCCTACATTTTCAAAAGTAATGATTCCTACGTAATTGCTTATTGACCATTCAGTTCTTGTTCGGTATTTGAGAATACGCGATGGATCGAGTGTAAATTTAAGTGGTTCGTAGATGTAGAGATTCCGCGCAAATACTTTAGCTATGAATGTTCCACGACCATAACCCAGTCGATCTTCCAGGATTCTCAAAAACCTTGAACTGGTTGAAAGCAGTTTAAGTGGGACTTGCAAGAGCCTAATACTCAATAAGCAGTGGCTAGCTGAGTTATGAGGTGAACTTGATACCTCTGGTATGCTAGGAGAATGACTAACCTGCTATACCACGGCGGTTCACTTCTCACTTCTTATCCTCGCCATGGACAATAGCATGCGCTCGTCTCTGAATTGTCAATACACACCCTTAAAGCATCTCGAGGACTTAAAATGTGCCGATGACGTGTATCTTTTAAGCCAAAACTTAGGTCACTTTCAGGAAAATACTGACACTATCACTGTTGACTCTCGGCCAGATGTGCTGGAAATCAATATTTCCAAGACAAAGATTATGACTGGAGGCCAAACATCAATGTGGATAACGTGGTTAATTATCTGGGAAGTTTGGTATCTTCAAGAGGTGGCGTCGACGAGGGTATTGATTCCTACGTAATTGCTTGTCGAAAATTTTGTTTAAAATTTGGTTTTCAGGGAATACGTAATGGTTCGAGTGTAAATAATAAAAGAGCTGCCTCACTGGAACTTTCAAGAGCGATTATTCATGAAATTTTAAAAGGGAACTGAAGTTTCGTTCAAGAACTGAAAGAATGAGACTTTGGTTTACGCAAAAATGAAACGATATTGGAGCGTTTTCGCACTGTAAATCCCATTTCCCAGCTACGAGGCTCATTTTCACTTAAACGGCCACGTCAATAGACAAAACTGCCGTTATTGGTCTCCAAAAAGTCGCAAACCTCGTACCCCTCACACACGTAGTTTCAACTGGTTGAGGCGATTTCCAGAGCTACGATCCATACGTACCGT
Source organism: Stomorhina lunata (assembly GCA_933228675.1). Lineage (NCBI taxonomy): Eukaryota > Metazoa > Arthropoda > Insecta > Diptera > Rhiniidae > Stomorhina > Stomorhina lunata. Next base: position 21,644,207 of record OW121741.1, read on the forward strand.
TTTAAAACTTAAGTTCACGCTCTTCATCTTATCTTTGAATTCTTATGAAGAGACATTTTGTAAAGCTTCTGACGGCTTAAATAATGTTTTTAGCGATGCCAACAGATGACAGTCTGACTGCCAAAAGTTTTGGTGCTAGCCGTTTTTTAACTCTAGTTTTCGAGATATAGCAAATTTATAAAAATGGAGGAGGTTGAGCAATTAATATTCGCAACCCCTATTATTTGCTTAATTTATGGTCTCTTTGGCAGTAGTAATTTGTAAGAAAAGAAAGCCAATAGATTTCTATTTATCTGGATAAGGGACTTATCCAGTCCTAAATCTAAAGATACCCGGTATTTCCCTGTGTTCATTTACAAAAAAACCAACTTGTTGGAAATTTTCGACTACGTAAGGTTCACACGGAAGAGAATATGATTTTTAGTTTGTTTTCCCAAAATGCGAAAAACGAACCTCGCATACTCGGATATACATTAATATTATTGTTGTTTTTACGAGTATTTCCTCAAATCAATAAAAAATTAATTCTTGTTCATTTGTTTACACTAGGAACAAAATATCATTCAAATTTATCAATAACCCAAATATCAACAGAAATGACAGTTATTGGGACAATCTTGAAAAATTACCTGCTCTTTTATTGACATTATCTTAAATCTCAGCTGTTTTCAATACAAAACATAAATAATAAATAAAAACTACCGCCGGCTCCAAAAAAGCTTCCCCTTCTACATTTTTGGAAGCATGACATTTAGCCTGTTTTGTCTAACTTTTTGATAAAACGATTTGACATTTGTAAATTATAAATTTGATGGAACTTGTCTGTTTGTCTAGAAATTAAAGAAAATTTGTTTTTCGACAAAATTTAAGTTATAAATAAATCCATTAAGAGAAATGAAACCGGTAGATACATAAAATAGAGACTGGGTACTATTTTTTTCTTGTGAATGAAAATAGTGTTTTGTTTTAAAAATAGGGGGATTTTTTGGAATCGAATAATTTCCCTTTCCTTTCAATATAATAACAAAATTAAAACTCACTCCTTAACACTCTCAAAACACTCATTCCATTAAGCAAAAAAAAAACTCAGTTTAAGAAAACAAACTTGTTACAATTTTTTGTAGTCAAAATAAAAACCAGAAAACAAACATCAAGTCTAAATGTCAGAATAAAGAAAATGACGTAACATACGCATACAAATTAAAAAAAAGTGCGTGTGCGTTTTAGCTTTTCTTTACCAATGCGTGTGTATGTATCCATTGCTCCAAGTTTGTTTTTTTTTGTTTCTTTTGAAATATTTTTGTTTTTGTTGACAGTAGTAAAAAGACAACAACAAAATCTAAGAAAAATATGTATAAACAACAAAGAAGCAACAACAATTTATTTGCCGGCCAATGACCCTCTCCCTCTATCTCTTTCTATGTGTAAAATCTAACGGTACTATTAGTAAAACGAATACTTTATGTTGAGTGTGAGTCAGGGATGGAAAACATAATATGATTACACTTTTTATACCCACAATCAACAAAAAAAAAAATATACCCCCATATTGAGATTTTCATTAATTTGTAATTTCCTTAATATCGGCTCAAAAACCAAAAGGGATATATATTCTGAATCCTTATGAAATTCTAAGACGATGTCCGCCTGTCTGTTTATCTGCCTGTCCAACTGTCTGTTGAAATCACAATAACACCTAAACAAAAAGTGCTAGATCACTGAAACTTGGCAAAGATATTCGTTATTTCAGGAAAAAATTGGTATTGAAATTGGGCAAAATTGGTTCACATTTGACCATAGCTCCCGTATAACCTCGTCTATGCTAATTACTAACTTGGTAATAAATGGGAAATTAAAACAGTTATGATGATAAAATTTAGTATATATGTAGATGTTTTTCATAAGCACTAGGCAGCATATAAAATTTCATCGAAATCGATTCACATTTAACCATAGCTCCCATACAAAAAACTTAAGAAAACAGCCTAAATTCCACCATAAATACACTTGAATGCCAATAAATGATAAACTGTAGTAGCTATGGCCACTAAATTTAGCACAAGAAAGTCTTATGTGAATACCAGCCAGTGTGCCAAATCGGTCCATATTTGAGTTATTTGACCATAGCTCCCATATAAAAAACTTCCGGAAACACTAAAATACAAAATGAAAAGGGGGTTTATATCCGTCTGATAAAATCGCGATAACGCCTTAACGAAAAGAGCAAGACATATCGGGTGTTTTTTATTGAGGTATAGAACTTTAAGTTGGCATCACTTTTTTAACTGGCGGCCATTTTGGCAGCTGTTAAGTGATTAATATTTAGTTTGGTTTGCCATTTCATCATGAACAGGTTGACAGAAGAACAACGCTTGCAAATCGTGCAAATTTATTTCGAAAATAATGGTTCAGTTCGCGAAGTTTACCGCAAGCTCCGTCCATTTTATGGTCGACATAATCGTCCATCAGAGCAATTAATTCGGTTAACCATGGATCGTTTTCGCACTACGTTTACTCTATGTGATAATACGCATCCGCAGCGACGTCGAACAGTGCGCACCGAAGAAACAATTGCCGCTGTAGAGCAAAGTGTTGAAGAGGACCCGAATGAATCGATTCGCCACCGTGCACAGCAATTGGAGCTTTGTCCATGAACTTTATGGAAGATTTTGCGCAAAGATCTTGGCTTGCGACCTTACAAGATCCAGCTTGTGCAAGAATTAAAGCCGCGAGACCATGCAATGCGTCGTGATTTTGGTGTATGGGCCGAAAATGAGATTGATCTCGATGCTGATTTTCATCGCAAAATTTTGTTCAGTGATGAGGCTCATTTTTGGTTGAATGGCTACGTCAACAAGCAAAATTGCCGCATTTGGAGTGACTGTGACTGTGACTGTTTGGTGTGCTCTATGGGCTGGTGGAGTCATTGGGCCATACTTCTTCCGAAATAATGCTGGAGAGTCAGTTACCTTAAATGGAGACCGGTATAGAGCCATGATAACCGACTATTTTGTTCCCCAATTGGATGGCATGAATGTGGATGAGTTGTGGTTCCAACAAGACGGCGCTACATGCCACACAGCGCACGTCACAATTGATTTATTGAAGGAAACATTCGATGAGTGCATAATTTCGCGGAATGGACCTGTCAATTGGCCACCAAGATCGTGCGATTTGACACCACTGGGTTATTTTCTTTGAGGATATGTGAAGTCGCTCGTCTACGCCAACAAACCAGAAACGTTCGGGGAACTTGGGAGCCAACATTCGTGGCGTTATTGCCAACATACGGCCCCATATGCTCGAAAAAGTAGTTGAAAATTGGACCTGTAGAATTGGATTTATTCGAGCCAGCCGCGGCGGCCACATGCCCGAAATCATATTTAAACATTAATGACATAAAATTATCCTTCCAATAAAGCCAAATTGATGGACATTAAAACGATTTTCTTGTGTTTTATTTCAATTCGAAGTTCTATACCTCTAAAAAAACACCCATTACAAAATTTTACAAAAGTATTTTCGATATCTTAAGAAAGTTGTGTTAGAGCTCTCATATAACCCCGGCCCGGGAATCACATTAATGCTGATAAATTTAATACAATTGTAATAGAAATGACGACCAAATTTAGAATAGAGAAGTTTTATGCAACTATTGGTCAGTATATCAAATTTTATAGGAATCGGTCCATATTTGACTATAGCTTTCATATAAAAACCAAAAAAAAATGTAACAAAAACCATTTAAAGCTATTAAATTAGAAACTATGAAGTTATTAACTTTACGGTTTTAAAAGTGAACGCACAAGAAAGTCTTTTATGAATACCGGCCAGTGTGCCAATTTTTGTTACAATCGGTCCATATTTAAGCTATTTGACCATAGCTCTCATATAAAAAAAAAACTTACGGAAACACAAAAATACAAAAGCGCGATAACGCCTTAACAAAAAGAGCTAGAGGAACCGAATTTTACAAAAGTATTTTCGATGTCTTGAGAAAGTCGTGTATTGAAAATGGTCGAAATCGGCTGACATTTGGTAAGATCACCCATATAACCTCGCCCAGGGAATCACATTAATGCTGATAAATTGAATACAATTGTAATAGAAATGACGACTAAATTTGGAATAGAGAAGTTTTATGCAACTATTGGTCAGTATATCAAATTTTATAGGAATCGGTCCATATTTGACTATAGCTTTCATATAAAAACCAAAAAAAAATGTAACAAAAACCATTTAAAAGCTATTAAATTAGAAACTATGAAGTTATTAACTTTACGGTTTTAAAAGTGAACGCACAAGAAAGTCTTTTATAAATACCGGCCAGTGTGCCAATTTTTGTTACAATCGGTCCATATTTAAGCTATTTCACCATAGCTCTCATATAAAAAAAACTTACGGAAACACAAAAATACAAAAGCGCGATAACGCCTTAACAAAAAGAGCTAGAGGAACCGAATTTTACAAAAGTATTTTCGATGTCTTGAGAAAGTCGTGTATTGAAAATGGTCGAAATCGGCTCACATTTGGTAGATCACCCATATAACCTCGCCCCGGGAATCACATTAATGCTGATAAATTGAATACAATTGTAATAGAAATGACGACTAAATTTGGAATAGAGAAGTTTTATGCAACTATTGGTCAGTATATCAAATTTGATAGGAATCGATCCATATTTGACTATAGCTTTCATATAAAAACCACTCCCGGAAATCAAAAAAAAAATGTAACAAAGACCAGTTACAAGCTATTAAATCAAAAACTATGGGATTTTTAATTTTGCGGTAAATTAATTAAATATAAAATATTTTTTTTCATGATATTTTTTTATAAAGTTTGAAAGTTGACATTATGTGTGAAACTACATCATTTAAAGGACCACCAAGCGAAATGTTGCAAGCATTGATTCTTTTGAGGTAACTTCGACCACTTTTTGACACATATTGGGCGGTATTTCAGCCATAACTTAACGAATTTTGGTTTTTAAGTGCTCAAGAGTTAAAGGTTTATCTGCATAAACACGGCTTTTCGTGTAGCCCCACAAAAAAGTCCAATGGTGTCAAATCGCATGATCTTGGTGGCCATTAATTGTTCCGATTAATTGTCTAATATAAAATTTTAGGTACTTTAGTATTGTATAGTTTCGAATCTGATACCCATCAAATAAGTAATTTTTGAAGCCGATAACTTTAAAATTTTTAAAATGGTACCATCATAGTTCAAAAAGCACTTTTTGTTTTTATATTTGGTACAAAATCAAGAAAACCATTTTCCATCTCTGGCATGAGTATTAGGGCGCTCCTTAATGCAAAATGTTAATTTTCAATAACTCTGCTCATTCAAATTGGAGCATACAAAAATTAGTCCAAAAATCTGAGGATGAAAAAGAAAGCTATACTACGACCACACAGACCAACGTTCTTTTATAAGCACCATATCGGCTTCTTCCAAAGTCAGAAGATATGTCAATTAGGCCGATGCATCCTTAGAGTTAAGAAAATTTAAGTGGAAATACATACCATTATCACAGATTCAGGCTTTAGAGGTTTTTCCTTACCAAGCTTTTTGCTTGGTTTTGAGATGAAGTGAATGAAAGCGTAAAACGCTAGTTTCTACTTCAGGCACTTGTGTCTGGGAGAAGTTCTTCTTCATAAAGCTCTTTCTTAGTTTTGTGATAAAGAGACTCCACTTGCAGCCAACGAAATTAAAACACTAGTTTCTTCAGAATGCTTCCAGTATTCAGAAACTCTTCCTTACAGAGATTTTTTGCTTCGTTTCGAAGAGATGGTATTTCCCCAGCAAAAACTAAACTTCCTCTTCGAAAGTATGGAATTTTAAACTATAAGTTTCGGCTTTTTTGTACATTTTTTCGGATTAAATGATCATCTCATATCATACTCTACTTGTGTACGTGTTTAAGCCCTTTTTTGACATATTTCCCTTATTCCCGAAATCATTTATTTTTTGGTTTTGACATTTTGGCACATACTTTGCGAAACCATAAAATATTAATGTACCCAAGTATTGCACTGCTTTTTCTTAAATTCAACTACGCATTTTATTGATTTTTTTGTTACAACAACTCCCAACATAATGTGCCCTTAAATTCTAGTTCTGTTTTTGTGCTTCTTTGGCAGGGGATGATGACTGTTCTAATTTCTTTCAATTGTAACCTAAACCATGTGTTTTTGAGAGGACTTTAAGTTAATATTTAATAGTCTTGGATGGTTTGCTAAAGTATTTATGCTGACTTCTTTTTCATTGTGTTTATGTGTTCACAGGGTGTCAAGGAAAATGATTTATAAATGAACAAGAAGAAATTCGGTTCGAAAGGTTTCCATGATAGCTTTGCGGTTATTGCCGAAATTGGGTAAAAAGAAGAGCTTTTGTTAGATTACACGAGAACCACGGTGAAGAAATTGAGTTAGAAAAGCATCCGCGATCGATGAAGAAACCGAGATAAAAGAGGATCCACGATCGAAAGAAATTCGGAATTTGGTATATAAAGTGATCTTCGATTGCCTAAATTGGGTTAAAAGATAAGCTTCAGTTAGATTATAAAAAGATCCACGATGAAGAAATTTGGTTTTAGGAGAATCCACGATCGATGAAGAAACTGAGTTTAGAGAGGATCCATGATCGAAAGAAGTTTAACTATTGATAAGGAATTTGGTATATAAATAGGTCGTCGATTGCCGAAAGAAGATTCATTACTGATTAGGAAGATTAACTACTGATTATTAAGTTGGTATATAAAGAGATCCTCGATTGTCGACATTAAGTGGAAAGAAGAGCATGTGTTAGATAATAATAGAATTGAGTTGAAGAAGGATCCACGATCGATGAAGAAACTGAGGATCTACGATAGAAAAAAGATTAACTATTAAAAAAAAAATTTGGTATATGAAGAGGTCATCGATTGCACAAACTGGATTGAAAGAAGAACTTCTGTTTAGATTATAAGAAGATCCACAATGAAGAAATTGAATTAAAAGAGGATCCACGATCGATGATAAACTGGGTTAAAAGAGGATCCACGATCGAAAGAAGATTAACTATTGATAAGCAATTTGGTTAATAACGAGGCTCTCGATTGCCCGAATTGGATTGAAAGAATAGCTTCTGTTAGACTATAAGAAGACCCACGATGAAGAAATTGGGTTAAAGGAGAAGCCACGATCGATGAAGAAACTGAGTTAAAAGAGAATCCACAATCGAAAGAAGATTTACAATTGATAAGAAATCTGGTCTTCAATTGCCCAAATTGGGTTGAAAAAAGAGCTTCTGTTAGATTATAAGAAGATCCACGATGAAGAAATTGAGTTAAAGGTGGATACATGATCGATGAAGAATATAAGTTTAAAGAGGATCCACGATCGAAAGAAGATTAACTATTGATAAGGTCCTCGATTGCCTAAATTGGGTTGAAAGAAAAGCTTCTGTTAGATTATAAAAAGATTTACGATGAAGATATTGAGTTAAGGAAGATCCACGATCGGCGAAGGAACTGAGTTAAAAGAGGTTCTACGATCGAAAGAAGAGTTTTTGTTAGATTATAAGAAGGTCCACGATGAAGAAATCGAGTTAAAAGAGGATCCACCAAGAAACTGAGGATCCACGATCGAAGGAAGATTCACTATTAAAAGGAATTTGGTATATGAAGAGGTTCTCGATTGGCTTAATTGGATTGAACGAAGAGCTTTTGTTAGATTGTAAAAAGAAACACGGTAAAGAACTTGAGTTAAAGGAGGATTTACGATCGATCAAGAATCTGATTTAAAACAGTATCCACGATCGAAAGAAGACTAATTATTGACAAGAAATTTGGTGTATAAAGAGGTCCTCGATTGCACAAATTGGGTATGTAAGATTATAAAAGATCCACAATGAAGAACATGAGTTAAAGAAACATCCACGAGCGACGAAGAAACTGAGTCAAAAGAGGATTCACGATAGAAAGAAGATTAACTATTGTTAAGGAATTTGATATGTAAAGAGGTCTTCGATTGCCCAAATTTCGTTAAAAGAAGAGCTTTTAATAGATTATAAGAAGATCCACGATGAAGAAATTGAGTTAAAGGGGGATCCGCGATCGATGAAGAAATTGAGTTAAAGGAGGATAAACGATCTAATTAAGTTAAGTTAGTCTTAATAAGGAATTTGGTATATAAAGAGGCCCTCGATTTTCAAAAATAGAATTGAAAGAAGAGCTTCTATTATGCTATAAGAAGACCCACGATGATGAAATTGAATTAATGATGAATCCACGATAGATGAAGAAATTCGTTTAAGAGGAATCCACGATCGAAAGAAGATTAACTATTGATAAGGAATTTGGTATATAAAGAGGTTCTCGATTGCCCGAATTGGGTTGAAAGAAGATTTTCTATTAGATTATAAGAAGATCAACGATGAAGACATTCAGTTAGTGAAGCATCCACGATCAATGAAAAAACTGAGTTATAAGAGTATCCACGATCGAAAGAAGATTAACTTTTGTTAAGGAATTTGGTATATAAAGAGGTCTACGATTGCCCAAATTAGGTTGAAAGAAGAACTACTGTTAGATTATAGGAAGATCCACGATGAGGAAACTGAGTTAAAGAAGGATCCAGGATCGATGAAGAAATTGGTTTAAAAGGAATCCACGATCAAAAAAGATTGACTAATGATTAGGAATTTGGTATATAAATAGATTTTCGATTGTCCGAATTGGATTGAAGGGAATTAGAAAAACCCTTATCACCCTGTATTCTTGAAGTTAAAATGCGTTACCATTCCATTTCTAACAAAATATTCTAACAAATGTTGTATGTATCTACTCGTATCTTATCAAACCAAAACACCCCCTAAAACCTTAAACTTTTCAAAGCCCAAATATAAAAAACTGCATACTTTTTTTTTTATTTGTTTTGCCATAAACGTACAAAAAATATAAAAACAATAAAATATTTTCCATAAAAGTTGACATAGGAAGGAAAATGGAACTAAATCAGGTTCCAAAAAAGACAGAAGAATAAAAGTTGTTAAGTATACAATGGCCTCAGTGATGTATAAGAATTAATAAAGTAAATGCGCAAAATAAAGTTTTTAGATTTACATTTTATTGGTACAATGTAAATGTATGATGCTTTAGCAAGAAGGATATTGCGTTGGATCCTTTGTATGTGGTGTTTTGTAGACAAAGTGAATATAATTAGATAAAATGTTAAAGTGCAAAAGTCGGTTGTTGGTGAAGTTAATATACACTATAAAGGGAGTATTTTTAAAATTTAATGAGATAAAAGGCTTTTTACAGAAACTATAGGAACTGTTTTAGGGGAGTTTTACGAAGTTATGATTCAAATTTCTCCATAATTATGGAAATTAAGCTGGAAAGATCTGTCTGGCTGCAAGTTAGAAGTATCACTTCCAAAGAAGTTTAAAAATGTAGATTTGTCCTAATAGACCTATCACTCACATAAAATATTACACTGTGTTGGGTTCCCGGCCATTACAAACAACGATGCAAAACCGCAAGACTCGGCTAGCGCCATTTTTTGTAAAGTGTCCGTCACTTTCTAAATCTTGGCTCGAGGTCCCCCTATGTGTCACTTTTATATGGGTATCAAATCCTGGATCAGCAAGGAAATCACAAAGACTTGGTATAATATGATAGCCTGCAGTACATCTAGGGCTAAACCGGGTACAAGCGGAACCAAAACTTTGCTTGGTCTTAATTGGATAAATTTAAGAAGATATAAAGTCTTACTAACAGACCACTGTTCCCTAAACTTTGGGCGTAACTGGTGGGTTGGGAGCATTCCGAAATTTTGCAGACTGAATTTAGATGACGACTCGTCTGAATCGATGGTACACATCCGCTGTACTTAAATAATGCTGCAGAATCAGAGGCTTAGACATCTAGGTAATATATTCCATGATAAACTTCAGGACATACATAAGTGCAAACTGAGTCATATTGTAGGTTTTATAACTGGACTCAGATGGCTTAGCTAAACTATTACTTCTCCTGGTGGTACTAAGTCGCTACCTTAATATGAATATTATTACTTTTTCCGCTATAAATTCTATATTTTTTCCAATCTCTAGCCTCCTTTTTTCTTATTCTTCTCTTTTATTGAAGAATCACAATGGATCCCAAGGATCTCCTAGTAAAGGTATCATTAGACACCACCTTTCAAACCAAACCTAACCTAATCTAAAAAAAAACTGGGAGATTATGTTTTTTGCAACATAATCCCTTTCGACGTTATTTTCTCTTCTACTCAGTTCGGTCGTCTGCCAGTCAACCCAACTTTCACACAGCCAAATTATTTTTTGATATTGCGGAACTTAACATTTCCGCATTTGGGTCGACTGGCAGATGTCCAAACTGAGTCGAGTTGAGAACGATAACTCTTGCAAACGGTTTCGGTTGCCCTCATTGGTCAATCTGCCGATATCACAGTTCAGCTGGACAATGTTATGGTTGTCTTGGTTAGTACCGCGGATCGCATCACGCTCAAATGCAAATTCCACTGCTTAAGCTAGGAAGTGCTAGCGGGTAACTGTAGATTGCTGAAGTTGAGGTCGGTGAATTTTCTGAAGTTCGATGTTCGAAGACGAAAAATCATTGGGTAACTCATGTCTAATGATTAAGGTTGATTATGGATTATGAGTAGCTGGAGCAACTACCATAATCCGAGTGCGGGCATCGGCATTTAGAATGCAGAAGTTGGACTCTATTAGTCTATTTGTTCTGACAATGACATACCTCATCGGTCTTCTCAGCAAAAGAGTGTTTAAGATCATGGTGCATACTGAAATGCCCTAGAACCAGTCGTGTTCCTTACTCTAGAAGGGTTTTGATGTCGGATCGGTAGAAAGTTGGACAAATCATTACAGGAGAAGTATGAACTGTATAGAGTTCTAATTACGTATATTCCGGCGGTAGCAGTTTCTGTAACGAAATAATCCGAATTCTGTCTTCTCAGCAACATCATATATACAAGCAGATGTCGACGAGCACTATTTCAAGAGTAGTATAGGTATGCCAATCAGTTGGTTGTTCTAGATTTAGGTATGTAGTTAAAAAGAAAAGGACTTGCAGTTGTAACATCTAGTGAACTAGCGTAATAACTCATAATTCGAGTGGCGGAATCGTAATTTAGAGTGTATAAGTTGGGCTTGTCTATTTGTTTAGCTAACGACACACCTCTTTGGTCTTCTCAAGAAATGAGTACTAAAGATAATGGGGCACTCTGAAGTCCCCAGTTCATTTAGAGTATAGAAGTTGGAATCGTCTATTTGTTCTGACAACGACACACATCGTTGGTCTTTTCAATAAGTGAGTGTTCAAGATCATGGTACACACTGAAGTCCCCGAGAACTAGTCGTGTTTTTCCCTCCAGAAGAGTTCAGATGTCGGATCGGTAGCCAGTTGGACAACTCATTACAGTCGAAGTATAGAGTTATATAACGGAATAACCCAAAAGTCTTTTCAGCAATATACAATATACAATAGATATCGACAACTACTATTTCAAGACTAGTACAGGTGTGCCAATTGGTTGGCGGAACCTGATTTGGGTAAGCAGTTAATTAGATCAGGTCTTGTAATTGTAACGTCTGGTGAACTGGAGCAGCAACCCATAATCCGAGTGGAAGCATTGTCATTTAGACTTGTCTATCTGTTCCGCCAACGTGACGCTAGAAATAAGTGCTTAAGATCATGGGGTAATCTGAAGTTTCCCAGAACCATCCTTGTTTCTGTCGTCGGATCGGTAACCAGTTGGATAACTCATTACAGGCGATTAAAAACTTTTTAGAGTTCTTTCTACATTCCGGCTATAGTCGTTTCTTTGTAACGTAATAAACCGGGGTTTCTAGGCCAAGGGTTGTCAGCTCAGCAACAATATGTATGCAAGCAGACGACGAAGAACACAGTTTCAAGACAAGTGCCGAATTCTTGGATAGTCTTGATTGAGGAACGCAGATAATCAGACCAGGACTTATAATTGCTACGTCTGGTGAACTGGCGCAATAACCCATAATACGAGTTGGGGAATCATTTAGAGTGTAGAAGTTGGACTCGACTATTATTCCGCCGACGACACATCGCTTTGGTCATCGCAATAAATGAGTGCGAAACATCATGGGGCACACTGAAGTTCCCAGAATAATAGTATTTCTCCCTTTAGAAGGTCGGATCGGTAACCAGTTGGACAACAAAATGTATACTTTTTGGAGTTCTAGCTACATTCCGGCTATAGCCGTATCTTCGTAACGGAATGACCTGAGGTATCTCGGCCAAGCCAAGGTCTACTCAGCAACAACGTACAATCGGACGTTGAAGAGCACTGTTCATAGACTAGTGCTGGTGTGAAGTTTTATTTATATTAAGACCGCCTTAAAGGGTCTTTGAGTCTTAAAATCTCTTTATTCCATTGATCGCATTAATCATAAAATCGTTGGATGGTATAACATCTATAATGGACAAGATCTCTGCTTTTAAGACTTGGAGAGCCCACTTGTTTATGTTAAGATCCGTTAAAAGAGTCTCTTGGTCCTAGTACAACAAGATATATATGTTTTAGCAGACGTCAAGAAATACTACTTCAAAATTAGTGGCGGTACGTCGATTGGAGACTTATTTATGTTAACCTTCTGCGACTAATGTGTAATCTAGCAGACACCAACAAAGTCAAAGTTTAAGACAGAAATTTAATGGCATGCGGATAAAAAGCATAAAATGGGGTTTGTTAATTTTGCAAAAATTGATCTTGGATGATATAAGCCTTGAAATGATGCCACGTCAGTCGCAGAGGGTTAAGATCCCCTCTGTCCCTGGATTCTTATATGATTTAATACAACCGAACAAATCTTTATATCATTATGAATTTTATGTGTTCTATCCATTCAAATATACCTTTAATATAAATAAACTTTTTTATGGATTTGCTTAATGACCCCAGATATTTGAAATTGTTTAACAAAAAAACTTTAAATCGTTATTTATAGGTTTTAAAAATATTATCCACTATGGGCCTAAGAAAATATATAAAACGTCTTATATTGTATAACAGATTACCAAGAAATTTACATTCTTTTACAATAAATATTTTAAAAAGGGACGAACACACCTTAACTACCCCAGCCCCACAAAAACTTTTTACACTGTCTTTCACAAATTTTGCTCTATAATCGCATATTTAGTGCAATTCAAATTCGTTCCACTCCAGAACTTTAATACATTTATTGCTTAGAGTCGGCTTTTCAATTTTCCCTACAAATACCGGTGTTTTGTTGTTGTTTTGGTTTAGAATTTTCTTTTTAGAATTTTCAATTCAGAAAAGGGGGTTGGGAAAAGTTTTTTTTTTGCATGACAATATCCATATCCTTGTTTTTGTTTTATCTTTGGAAGTTTGTTAGAAGAGAAAGTTTGTATCTATGAATGAGTTGTGAAACCGGCTTTTTCTTAGAAAGTTTTGCTTACATCTGTGTTGTAGTATTAAACCGGATAAGGCTTCGTGTGGGAAGGGGTTGTTTTGACTTTTGTGGGGAGTTCTTTTACCAAACCCCACCACAGTTACACGTGTGTTACTATGTTAAAAAAAAGGGTGTTTTTTGTAAAGTATATTGAAAAAAGCTTTAAAGCTTTTTCTTTACTTTCTTTCTACAAGCTTTCCCAGTTGTTATTGTTTTGGTTTTCCCTACTTTTTTGCTCAAAACCTTGAGTTTTTTTTTTCTTGTTACTTGGCCAAGTTCAATGACCTTGCAAAATTTTCCATTTCTAAGAATTAGAAAAAAATTTCCCTTTTTCTTTAAAGAGATAAAGGCAGAAAGAGAAAGTCTAAAGGGTTTGAGGGTGGATAAATTTCGCTTTTAGCTTTTAAAAGCAAGAGTGAAACAGCGGGTGGAGGAGTAGGAACGTAGGGAACATGCGCTTTCTTTTTTGAGAAATCTGAGACATGAGTAAGATGTTTTTCTGTTTTCTTTTTTGAAGGAAAAACTTTATTATTGTTTTATTAACCGGCCGCTTTTTTGTTGTTTTTTTTTGCTATTAAAATATGTTTTCATTCTTTTGTCTTAACATAACCTGAAGTTTTTAGAAAGAAATTAATTATATTATTAACTTTCTTATTATCTTCAGGTGTTTTAGAAATTTCATTTTTATTTTGCAAACTTTTGCAAATTTAATTTTTATTTCTAATATTTGTAATACAATATTTGAAGACATATTTATCAAAACAGTCCCTATTAGTTTCCATAGTTCAGGGAAAACCTGTATTTTGAAACTCTAGAGTTATCTTGAAAATATCATTCCTAAAATATTTATTTAATATTATCGGACTTAGGGCCCACTGTTCTTAACCTTCTTTCGGGTTTGTATTACAATAGCCCATTTCACAATTATTTGCAAATAGTCTAGCATCGCAGCACTTTCAAATCGACATATCACATGAAAATGGCTTTTTTCAATGAAGATCAATACACTTTTGCGTAGTTGCAAATAATTTTTTTTAAAGCTTCTTTTCCATTCCGAATGGGGTACCTCTGAAACATGAATTTTAAAGCCATAAACCGCTTCATCGGATATTAAGAAACATATCACAATTTAGTTTTTATTTTTGAGAATATAATCAAAATGGGATCACAATCAGTTATATATGTCGGATGATTTATTGAATCTACTTTTCGAGTGCTAAATAGAATAGTGCAAAAATATAGTGGAAATAAGTCCGCAACTCCTAAACTGTTAGACCGATTTTAAAATAATTTTAGGTGCGTATAGATGTATTAAGAAGATTTAATTCTGAACCTGGAAAGCCTAGCTGGAAAAAATTTTATTAATAAAAGTCGAATATCTTTAAAACCGCCAGATTCTTAACTTAAGCTAACCAAAACTTCTGCTATACGGACCTAAAATTATTTTAAAACCGGTCCAAAATTTTAGTAGTTGCAGAATTATTTCTATTATATTTTTCTACGACCCCACTGTGCAGTGGTGCAAATGAGATTTTTTGGTATTAACTCAACAATTTCTAAACTACTGGAGGGATTTTGACGAAATTTCAAACATCAGTGGAAGAGGAAGTAGGCTTTTAGAGCAATCGGTAGCACAGTGAACTCTACAGTGGACCAAAGTTGCCCACCTCGGGTATGTAAAACATTTGGGTGCGTATAACTTTAACCAAATTAGTCCGATCCGAAAGATTTTTTCATATTCGAAAACTTCTTAAAAATTAAAAAAAAACACGCTCACCGTATCTCTTATAGTTTAAAATATATTTGACTCCAAACATATTTATTTGCGTTTTTTGATATGACATCTAACCTCCTTTTTGGCTTATACATTTTTTTGTATGACTGAAATCTTTTAAAAACTACTGTAAGATTGCAGATAAATTTATAAATGAACTAGAAGAAAAAAATTGTAATTATGTAAATTTTATAACACAAAAAAATTGTTTAAAGTTTGTGTACCGAAAAAAGTCTGAAAAATTTATTAACATTTTTTTCAAAAAAAAAAAAAAAAAGTATCTTTATTTTTTCTATATTTTTGAAAAATTTTGTTGAAAGACTTAATTTTCTTAACATTTTCTAAAAGATTGGTCTTCAGGGATGCGTATAAACTATATCTTGAAAAATTTTTGACATGCACCCTACAACCAGCTGTGTCGAATTTGGGATTTTTGTGTTTGTAAAAAAATTTGGTCATGGATTTTAAAACTTTTTTAATTTAATTTTATTAAGTATAATGTTCTTAAGGTCTGTACAAAAATCTGATAGCACCCGGCCATAAATGGGGTCAAACGGTTCGTTTTTCAAAAAAAACTCAAATTTTTAAAAAGGGTACTCTTTTTTGTTTAAAAATGTTAATTAAAATTTTAAAACTCGTTCTAAAATTTATATTTCTAAATTTCTTAGATATTGGTCCACACTGTATTCAAAAATGGCCTCTTTTAGTTTCAGAGATTTTTCCAAAAAATTACAAAGTTTTGTTAAAAAATTACATAAATTTATTACAAAAAGTGTGCACTTCTGTATTCAAAAATGTTCATTAAAATTTTAGAACTCGTTCTGTGCGGGATAGGGTTAAACTTTTCCGACTTTAAAAAACAATGCCATGTATATTCTATATAGTCTAGGAAAGAATATTCACTATTACTTTCATTAATGCTGAACTTCGGTACAATTTAACAAGCAAATACTCAAATTATTACAAAAAATTCACATTTTCCCCAAATTTTACGACTTCAAATCGCAGGTACGGCGAAACGGTTTAAGATATCGAACGTTTTTTTTTTGTATTTTTTTCTCTCATTTATTTATTTTATGAAACTGGAAAGCAAATTTATTATTTTTAATATTTGTTGAACAAAATTTTAAAAAAATTCAAAAATGATTTTTGAAACTAGCCTCAGAAAAAAGTATAATTTTCAAATATGAAAAAAATGAGTAAATTCAGTTATATTTCAACAAAACTCAACCATTTAGTACTTATAGGTCAATGAATTGTAAATCATGTCTTTCTTTGAAATTCACTTATCCTTAAGTAAATTTTTTGTCTGCATATCCTTAGGCGTATCGTCAAGGACACGAATTTTCGGGGAAAAACTGCATTAACTCCGAAACTACTTCATGGATTTGTAATGTTGATGACTTAAAATAAAGCTACTTTGGTTCTCTTTTATATTCCATTAAATTTTTTAAATAAATTATTTCTTTGTGGTTAAAATTTGGGCAAAACGGAAAATATTCCCAAGTTTAACACTTTGTGGGCGGATGCGGATGCAATTTTGAAAAAAAAAATTAACAGCTTGTTTTTATGCTACATAACACATTTATAGGGGGAGTTATCTTATATTGACAAAATTTGAATAGTAGGTGTTTACAATCAAAATATTATCCGTAGCTCTTCGCAAAGGAAATTTTTTATCATAGATTTCCATATAGTCTAAAATTATTTTCTTATATAGTTTCCGCTATAGGTCATAACACTTCGTTCAATTTTCAATCATACGACTTTTCTCAAAAGATTACAACTCAAATGCATTGAGGGAACATTCACCCCTTAAGATTGACAAATTATCATCCGAAACAGCAAAACTTCTTTAGCAACTTTGTCTTCTTTGTTAATCGAAACATCAAGTCAATTTAATTTGTCACTAAATTATCTAATATTTGAATACAATTTTTAATTAAGAACAAAAAATACTAAAAATCTGTTTTATAAGCAGAAAATAAATTCAAATTGCACAATAAGAAAGAAAAAAAGATGATCAACAAATTTGAAAACATTGTATTCGAAATTGCAAATAAAAGTATTGATTTATATGAATTTAGTTGTGCAGTGAGTAAGAATTTGAAAATCTTGTGTAATTGTGTAAGTACTCGTGTAAAAATGGGAGGAAAGGTGCACATTTAAGCAAATGAATGACTGTCTGGGTAAATAAACTGTTGAAACTTGTTGATCGTATATAATAAAAGTGCCAGGTAGTTCGGGGAGGAACTTATAGTTTTATGATTCCGAGTTTTAAAGATTTTTTTTTAAATATATGTGACCAATATGTGTCCAAAACAAAATTTAGAAAAATTAGCTAATTTTTCGAAATTTTGTTTTTGAGTCATAAGCTATTTTTTCATAGACCGGGTCACATATATCGGGTGTTTTTTATTGAGGTATAGAACTTTAAGTTGGCATCACTTTTTTAACTGGCGGCCATTTTGTCAGCTGTCAAGTGATTAATATTTAGTTTGGTTTGCCATTTCATCATGAACAGGTTGACAAAAGAACAACGCTTGCAAATCGTGCAAATTTATTTCGAAAATAATGGTTCAGTTCGCGAAGTTTACCGCAAGCTCCGTCCATTTTATGGTCGACATAATCATCCATCAGAGCAATTAATTCGGTTAACCATGGATCGTTTACGCACTACGTTTACTCTATGTGATAATACGCATCCGCAGCGACGTCGAACAGTGCGCACCGAAGAAACAATTGCCGCTGTAGAGCAAAGTGTTGAAGAGGACCCGAATGAATCGATTCGCCACCGTGCACAGCAATTGGAGCTTTGTCCATCAACTTTATGGAAGATTTTGCGCAAAGATCTTGGCTTGCGACCTTACAAGATTCAGCTTGTGCAAGTATTGAAGCCGCGAGACCATGCAATGCGTCGTGATTTTGGTATATAGGCCGAAAATGAGATTGATCTCGATGCTGATTTTCATCGCAAATTGGTCAATTGGCCACCAAGATCGTGCGATTTGACACCACTGGATTATTTTCTTTGGGGATATGTGAAGTCGCTCGTCTATGCCAACAAACCAGAAACGTTAGGGGACTTGGAAGCCAACATTCGTGGCGTTATTGCCAACATACGGCCCCATATGCTCGAAAAAGTTGTTGAAAATTGGACCTGTAGAATTGGCTTTATTCGAGCCAACCGCGGCGGCCACATGCCCGAAATCATATTTAAACATTAATGGCATAAAATTATCCTTCCAATAAAGCCAAATTGATGGACATTAAAACGATTTTCTTGTGTTTTATTTCAATTCGAAGTTCTATACCTCTAAAAAAAAACACCCATTATTAGTTTCTAAATAACTTAATTGTAATTAGTTCGATTTTATGGGTGTAAAGTAATACAGAAAATAGCCATAACTATTTTTTGAATTTAAATAAACAGAATAAAGTACACATTAAGGGTAACACTCATCAGCTCATTAAAGATATCATAAAGTATAAATTGAATTTCCACAAACACTACTCCCTCTTTCCTCCATCCCAAATTTTATACATGGGGAACATCCCCTGATTATTAATCAAATTATAAAAAATGTTAAACTTTATATAGGCGTATTCATATACATAATTTCAAACTATTCCATTTCTTGCCCTTAGAACTACTGGGTTTGGTTGCATTTCGTATGAATCAAATGATTGCAACCACCATCAACTGAACCCATACCATCAAACCTCTAAACAAATAACAAAGTCAACGAACGTTTAAAAACTATTTTGCAAAGTGTGCTAAATTCATTGCACTCGAATCTAATAGAACTATTAGCTCTGTCATTAAGATATTGCGAACGTTTAACTGCACAAAAAATTAAATCCAAACCCCCTCAATTTAAGACACATAAACCCTTAATCACTTTAAGAATCTTGCCGGAAGTAGGATAAGAAATCTTTTTCGGAAGAGGGGACCAGAAAGTAGACAGATTCTCAATACCTTACCTCCCTATATAATACATATAGTCCTAGCCCGACTTTGCATAGCCTGAACCTGACATATATTCGGTTCTGGTTCGGTTTTGGTTTGAAACTTTATATAATCTAGTGTAGACTATATATAATCTGGATCATATAAAGTCTTCTCTCAACAAGATAAAACGTAGTATTTGTATAACCGGTGCCCTTAAAAGCAGATCTCAAGCAGCCTAGACACTGTACCCTCTTGATATTTTCATAAAGGGAGTGGCAGGCAACCCGAAGTTTAGTAAGGCTGTATTAGTCGGGTATACTTAGATATAGGCATGCGGGACACTCCAGTATTCTGAGCTTAACAGGCTCCTTGGGCTTGGAGTCAGGCCTACCTACCAACTTGACTATTTAGTCAAGGAGTTACTGTTAAGCACAGCCCCAGAAATCGTAATCCCTGATAGATCCGACTGGGAGGGGCAAACAGCACTTTTTCAAGGCATTTCGATCTTCACAGATGGATCTAAAATGGATTGCGGTACTGGATCTGGTGTTTTCCTGAGGGAAATCTTTCAGACTCGTGGACGAGTGCAGTGTCTTCTAGTCAGAGATTTTTGAAATTTGGAAGGTTATAGAGCTCATCTAGGGTTTTAAAGCTGAAAATAGTGAGGCGACTTTATACGTCGATAGCCAGGCTGCGCTCAAAGTGCTGGGGAACATAGTATCACCTACAAACTACTTTAAAAATGTAGGATAGCTCTTTTTGACTTATGAATCAGCTTAAGTATTAGATTGTCCTGGGTTCCGGGTCATTGCGACATCGCTGGCAACTAAGTTGCGGATAAACTCACTAGACAAGGCTCGAGCCAAGACTTAAGTCAAAAAGTGACAGATATTGCTCCACCTATCTGTCACTTTTATCTATGCCTAAACCGGACATAAGTAGAACCAAAATGTTCCTAGATCTGAATAGGTCAAGCTTAAGGAGATGTATAGGGCTCTTAACGAGACATTGTGCCTTAAATTCGAGTTTAAATAGGAGGTTAAATGCCTTAAGTATTGGATCAGTAAGGAAACCACAAAGACATGGGGAAACATGGTTATGTGTAGGACATCAAGAGCTTTTTGACCTAAAACGGACATTAGTGGAACCAAAATTCTGCTAGGTCTGAATAGGTCAAGTTTAAGAAGATGTATAGGGTTCTTAACGGGACATTGTGCCTTAAATTCGAGGTTAAATAGGTGGAATGGTAGCATTCCGAATCTCTGCAGAATTATGTCTAAATGTGAATTCTTTCGAATCGGTAGAGCACATTCTCTGTCACTGTCCAAGGCCAAAATCAAAGGCTCAGATATCTAGGCAGCAGATTCTTTGCAAAGCGATGCAGAAATCCCATCGGTCTTTGCTTTGTGACTCCAAATGATCCTGTCAATTTTTGTTGCGTTTGACACGAGTCTTGATCAAAGTCAAAGCTTCAAGTTTTGATTTTTGACCCTGGGGAGGAAAAGGGTTAAACTTTTCCAATATTAAAAAAAATATGCCGTATACATATTATTTTATTAATGTTAAATATTGGTACAATTTAACAAGCATTTACTCAAATTATTACAAAAAATTCACATTTTCGCGAAATTCTACGATTTCAAATCGCAGTTACGGCGAAACGGTTAAAGATATCGACCTCATTTTTTTGGATTTTATTCTTTATTTATTATTTATTATTTTCAAATTCGTTAAACAAAATTTTGAAAAAATTTAAAAATAATTTTTGAAACCGGCCTGAGAATAAAGTATAATTTCTAATATGAAAATAACTAAGTAATTGCTGTTATATTTCAACAAAACTCAATTATTTAGTACTTACAGGTCAAAGAATTCTAAATCGTGTCTTACTTTGAAATTTATTTATGCTTAAGTAAGTTTTTTGGCTGCCTATCCTTAGGCGTGACATCAAGTAGACGAATTTTCGGGGCGAAATAGCAATAACTCCGAAACTACTTGATGGGTTTTTAGTTCTGATGACTAAAAATGAAGCTACTTTAGTTTTTATTTATCTTCCATTAAATTTTTTAAATAATTCAATAGTTTGTGGATAAAACTTAGGCAAAACCGAAAATACTTCAATTTTTCCCCATACAAAAATGTTTAACACTTTGTGGGCAGATGCGACAATTTGCACAGTTTGTTTTTAGGTTACGTAGAACATTACAGGAAGAGTAACGGTTCAATTTCGCACTTTCGTAAAATAAGGTGCCCCTAATGTATATATTTAGTCTGAACCATACTATAAATAGCCTTGTTCAGACAATCTGTAGTCTGATTCCATTGTGGGTTAAGAATATATACATATATTCTAGTTTAGACAATGTATACTCTGGTTCTTTCTTCTTCTGTTATCTTTGACTCCCAGTAGAGACCATATGCTCCAACCATCACCTTATTTATATTGGACTACTCTATTATTGTAAGATGTTAGTCTGATGTCGTTCTACGAAAAGTTTGCTGATTAAACTTAGCATATAAAGACAGAATGTCTCCCTTTTTGTGGATTCCTTCGAAATTATGTACTTATATATAAAAATTGGGTGACCTTCTTTGAAAAAGGTAATTGCACTTTATGTATATTTTTAGAACAGTGAAGTTGCATCAATTGTTGTTATTTAGACGCTTTGTTTAAGGTTTTTGTTCCACAGTCAATATTACTTATTTTACATCGACAGCGTGTTACTGCTATAGGCTTACCGCTGATGGAGAATGCTGTGGTAATTAATAATTTTAAAAGAAATTAATAATTACAGAAATTTATGTTGCCGTTACCGGTTAAGTTAAGCTAAGTAGTCGACGTGCTTACTCATTTATGGGCTTCCAAGATCATGGTAAACTTGACGTTCGTGTTGTATTTTCGTAATTAAGTGGTTGTTTTTTTTGCCGAGATTTCCAAATGGATCATAGAATGCCAATTGTTGCTTTTACTTTATTTAATGCCCTCGTAAGCGCCACCCTTTGTATAAACCAAACTATCCAGATAGTTATGGTACCTACACATTCTATAACTTCGTTACTCACATTCATGTGTGGTAAAGAATTTGCGCCATAGCCTGCAGGCATAATTTCAGTCTTGAAAATATTGATTTCCAGCCCAGCTTCCCGAGATTCATAAAAAATAGTAGTAAATGACCTGAACCTCAATTGAAAATTTTATTTTTTTCCCATGTTCGAAGTTTGTTTGTAATAGGGAAGAAGGGAAAAGTGAAAAATTTCCACTTAAGATTTTATTTATGATAGGGGAACAGGTTTAAGAACCAGTGTTTGAATTTCTACTTTAGGTACCTTTTTTAATTACCACTAAGGCTACAGCTCCAACTTTTTCAAGTAGAAGTAGCAGTAGACGCTGCATTATTTCGAAGTACTTATATTTTTAAGCTACTGCTACTTTTCAAAAAACAAAAGCGGTAAGCAAAAGTAGCAGTAGACGCTGCATTATTCCGAAGCATATTTATTTTTAAGCTACAGCTATTTTTCAAAAACCAAAAGCAGCAAGAAGAAGTAGCTCTTTGCTATTCCAACTAAAGTATTGGTAGTTGTAGAAAACAGCAAAAAATATTCTACTTTATTTTTGCCTCAATTTGAAGAGTAGCCAAAATCGAAAATATTTTTTCTGGCTACTTTGTAGCTACTTCTTGGCTTTTTTGCAGCTACTTTCTGGCTACTTTATATGAATACTTTATGCTTGGAGCTACGCAACACAAATATTTTCTTCTGGCTACAAAGTAAATATTTGTATTGCACATCTCCAAGAAAAAAGTTTTAATATAAAGCAATGTTCGGCAAAGTCTCTCAGATTCTCTCTATTTTTGTATTTTTCTAACCCTAAGGTTAGCAAAATACAAAATCAGAGAGACTTTGCCCAACATTGATATCAAGTAGCCAGAAAGTAGCTGCGAAATAGCCAAGAATTAGCTGCAAAATAGCAAGAAAAAATGTTGTCGATTTTGACTACTCTTCAAATTGAAGCAAAAATTAAATAGATTATTTTTGCTATTTTCTACCCCTACCAATACTTCAGTTGAAGTAGCAAAGAGCTACTTGCCGCTTTTGTGTTTTGAAAAATAGCTGTAGCTTAAAAATATAAATGTTTCGGAATAATACAGCGTCTACTGCTACTACTACTTGAAAAAGTTGGAGCCGTAGCCGTATGCAATGATTTCCTATTTATATATGAATGTAGCAGTAGAAGTTGACGGGTATTGGCTACTATTTTCAACAAATTTGTATCTTAAAAAGTAGCCTTTTTTTGTCGCTACAGCTACTTTTAGAGTAGCCGTACAAACACTGGTAAGAACTAACCGAGGTTTGTAAATTATAATTGGACTGATAGTTTATATTGTCTGTTGCAGACAAGAGATAAAATATTATCAGACTAAAGGGGGCTTAAGGTTCCGCTCACTTTCGAAATGCGATATTTAAGTTGAAAACTTGTTTCAACGTTACACGATTATATTGTTATTATATTTAATTTTACCCTACACCATCATATGGTAGAAGGGTATACTGGAATACTGCTGAAGTTTGTTAATCATATCTGGACCTATCTTGCGATTAAATCAAATCACCTTTTGTAATCAAAGTACAGGTCGAAATTTTAAAACCAATTAATGAAAATAGTAATTTTTATTGGTAGTGGGAGCTTTTTTTCAAGAGATACTTGTAATACTTGGGCAAATACTGCCTATACAATTGTATATACGAATTGGGTCAACTCTTTTGAAAAGGGGATAGTAGAGAGTTGAATTGTTGCGTAAAGGAGAGATAACGCTTTTTAATATTCGGGGCTATAGCAGCACCGAATATTGCGCCATCTGCATTATTAAAGCTTTTTGTTCTATATCCAATTTTATCTCTTTTACATCGACGGCGTGTTAGTTATGCTAAAGGATTTACCACCAATGGAAAATGTTGTGCTAATTGACAATTTTAGTAGAAATTAATTAATAACTACAAATATTGATGTTTGCCGTGACTGGGTCTCGAACCGAGACAGAATATGATATGTTATACTAAGTAGTCGACGTGCTAACCAACCAAGCAATTACTTTGTAATCAAAGCACAGTTCGAAAGTAAAAAACCAATTAATGAAATTATGCACTTATTTTGGTACTGCAAGAATGCTCATCGAGGCATATTAGGCTATAGCTCCCGAAAATAGCAAAAAGTCTCACAAATCTAAAGATTATTATAGTTTTACTCTAAAAATTAAAAATAAAACGAGTTTTGTGTTCACTTAAGTCAACATGCAAAATTGATAGGTCCGTATTTGACCCTAGCTCTTATTTAAGACCAACTGACGGTAATGGAGTTGATTATACAAAAATCTCAGGAAAGTGATTAAAAAGTTAATTATGGAAACTTATCTAAGCATTAAAAAAGCTTTTTCATATACATAAGCCCACATTTGATCTTGGGTTAGGGGTTAGGCTTCTTTTTATCTTAGACCAAATGTCGATATCTGCTTTAAAACACAAAAGTCTCAAGAAAATGCTCTTATGATCACAAAATCAAACGTATACATTAGAAATAGGTGAATATTTGACAATACCTCTTAGCATTCTTTCCAAGGGCCCGCGGAGACTCGCAAAATTAAAGCTATACCTTCCATACAAATCCTACTTTCTAAAGGCCCGCCGAAAAAAGCAAAAAGTCTCACAAATTTTTGTTGTGTAAACTTTATTCGATATGCAAAATTGAGACAATTAGTCCATGTTTGACCCTTACTCTCATTTTAGAACAACTCCCAAAATGGGATTAATTATACAAAAATCATAAGAAAATTATCACAAAATCATAGAATATTTTCTAAGCATTAAAAAAGCTTTTGAGTATTAATCCACATTTGACCCTTGGGGACTACTCTACTGGGGGGCTACTCTCATAAAAATCCTTTTTTGTAAGGGCCCGCCGAAAATCGTAAAAAGTCTCAAACAAATCTAAAGATAATTATTGTCTTCTTTAAAAATGTAAAATGAATGTGTTTTGTGCAAACTTTAGTTGATATGCAAAGTTGAGACAATGGGTCCATATTGGACCCTCGCTTCCATTTTAGAACAACTTCTGGAATAGCGTTAATTATACAAAAATCTCAAAAAAAGTGTTTCCAAAAGTAATCATAGAAAATTTAAAAGCATTAAAAAGTTTTTAAATATAGGTCTAATTTTATCTTGGGTTAGGGGTTAGGCTTTTATTTATTTTAGACCAACTGCCGAAATCTTTAATAAATGATCGTAAGTATAATCACAAAATTTAACAGTGGCATTAGAAATCAATGAATATTTGACAATACCCCCCAATACTACTTTCCAAAGGCCCTCCGATAATAGAAGTTAAGATAATTTGATCCTAGCTCGTATTTTGATCCTAGCTTGCATTTTGGACTTCCTCCGGTAATGGGTTTAATTACACTAAAAATCTCATGAAAATGATTACAAAATCAAATACAGAAAATTTTCTTAGCATTAAAATAACTTTGGACATTTTGTCCACATTTGAACCCCTAGGGTTCCATTTTAGACCCGTCAATATTTGCTTTAAAATTCAAAAATCTCAAAAACTCTTCTGTAATCAAAAAAACAAAACGCATACATAAGAAATCGGTGTATATTTGACATCCTTTTTTCAAATCACAAAGTTAGCAAAATCGGCTCATCTTTGATCGTAGCACCCATTTTGGACCAACTGCCGGAATTGGTTTATGTTCACAAAAATCTTAAGATATAATCACAAACTTATTACAATCAATTTTCTTAATAAAGAAAAAGCATATAATAATTGGTCCATTATAGACCCTAGGGTTTTAGGGTATAATATGCTAGGGCTTGATCAGAAGCAAATGCACGCTTGATTACAAAAATAGAAACAGACATTAGAAATCTGTAAATTTTTGACAATAAATGTCATCCCTATTTTTAAATGGCCTGCGAAAATTCCAAAGTTAGGAAAATCTATCCTAACTTTGGATTGATTGTAGCTTCCATTTTGGATCAACTGCCGGGAATGGTTTATATAAACAAAAATCTCAGGAAATAATTACAAAATTATTACAATAATTTTTCTTAACATTTAAAAAACTTATAACAATTAGTTAACTTTTAGCCCTAGGGGATTAGGGTGTAATAAGCTAAAGCTTGACCGGCTATTACAATTTTCTATTTGCTTCATAATAACAAACAATTGTTAGAAAAAATAAAAAAATCAATTGCAACAATGTATTACAATCTTATAGTATCATTACGAAACGGAAAACTTTCAGACTAACTCATGCCAGAACTATAATATAATTTTGAATACAATGTTGCCATATCGCGCTAGTCATGCGGGGCAGCAACAACAGCAAAAACTAAAAACATTTATAAATAAATTACAAATTATTGCACACTTTTGTTAAACTTGTGTTAAATTTGTTTATTTTTTTATTACAATTTATAGACTTTTTCTATCTAATTCTATGGCGCATGTGTCCTTGGCCTTGCAATTTTACAATAGTTTTGTTAGAAAAGTTCATTGCACCCGCATTATTGGAACAAGTCGTCGTAGTCGTAGTCGTCTGGCTGATAGACGTTGGACTAGAAAGTACGTGAGTTTTTGCAAAATTTTTTTGTTAAATGTTATTTAGAATGTGTTAGAATTGAAATATTTGTTAAAGCCAATTAATATATTCAAAAGTTCGTAATAGTTTTGAGATTGTAGAGTCGTTTATTATTAGGAATAGTCTAATATTTTTGCCATTAAACTTTTTAATTTGGTATATTTGTATAAAAATGTTTATATATTTAAGATTTATACTTATATTTTTTTTTAAATGTTTTGTTAAATTAATTTTTATGGGGGCTTTCAACTTGTAAGTCATTAAACTAAACGATATTTTTGTTGGCATGTGTTGCAATAAAAGCTAGAAATTTATTTCAAAAATTTCAGGTTATATGTGAGTGACATTTTCTTGGAACTAATAAAAGAATAAAGATTTTGAAAATATATTCAATATATTTCAGAATTTAATAGATTTGAGGTACAAATCTGTTTATAAGACAATGTATGAATACTTGCATACAATGAAAGTATGGCATCCTCCTAATACCTTGAAAGATCAGGTTCGAAAGACCATGGAAAACTCTATTGATCCCATATGTTTATCGGCTTTAAGTTAATTATCATAAATTTTCTTAAATATGCAATTTTTATTTTTGAATAATTGTTTTTTTTTAATATAAAAATTTTATTATCTCCTTGTCTGACTTCCCTTTAAGAACATTTTCCGAATATCTTTCCTCAATTTTGGCCAGATGTTCTTAATAAATTTCACTTCCGTTTGATGATGTAATTCTTTAAAGATTCAATTTTCGCAAAATTTTTTTGCTTGTTTCTTAAACATTTTATAAATTGTTTATTAACAATGTTAATTGATTTTTAAATAAATCCAAAATTAGCCTTTTATTAAAGCGGAAGTGAAAAACTTAAAAGAATTTTGAATATAAGTGAATTATTTTTCTATAGAAAATTTTCTTTACAAAATTTGTTTATAGAAAATTTTCGATATAAAATTTTTTTATAGAAAATTTTCAATATAAAATTTTTTTATAGAAAATTTTCAATATAAAATTTTCGTTACAAAATTTTCTATAGAAGATTTTCGTTTTAAAAGATTTAATAGAAAATTTTTGTTTTAAAATTTTTAATAAAAAATTTTTGGTACAAAATTTTTTTGCAGAAAGTTTTCGGTACAAAATTTTTCAATAGAAAATTTTCGGTAAAAAAATTTTTCTATAGAAAATTTTCGGTAAAAAAATTTTCTATAGAAAATTTTCGGTAAAAAAATTTTCTATAGAAAATTTTCGGTAAAAAAATTTTCTATAAAAAATTTTCGGTAAAAAAATTTTCTATAGAAAATTTTCGGTAAAAAAATTTTCTATAGAAAATTTTCGGTAAAAAAATTTTCTATAGAAAATTTTCGGTATAAAAATTTTCTATAGAAAATTTTCGGTATAAAAATTTTCTATACAAAATTTTCTGTATAAAAATTTTCTATACAAAATTTTCTGTATAAAAATTTTCTATACAAAATTTTCGGTATAAAAATTTTCTATAGAAAATTTTCGGTATAAAAATTTTCTATAGAAAATTTTCGGTATAAAAATTTTCTATAGAAAATTTTCGGTATAAAAATTTTCTATATAAAATTTTCGGTATAAAAATTTTCTATAGAAAATTTTCTATAGAAATTTTCTATAGAAAAATTTTTTACCGAAAATTTTCGGTAAAAAAATTTTCTATAGAAAATTTTCGGTAAAAAAATTTTCTATAGAAATTTTTCGGTAAAAAAATTTTCTATAGAAAATTTTCGGTAAAAAAATTTTCTATAGAAAATTTTCGGTAAAAAAATTTTCTATAGAAAATTTTCGGTAAAAAAATTTTCTATAGAAAATTTTCGGTAAAAAATTTTCTATAGAAAATTTTCGGTAAAAAAATTTTCTATAGAAAATTTTCGGTAAAAAAATTTTCTATAGAAAATTTTCGGTAAAAAAATTTTCTATAGAAAATTTTCGGTAAAAAAATTTTCTATAGAAAATTTTCGGTAAAAAAATTTTCTATAGAAAATTTTCGGTAAAAAAATTTTCTATAGAAAATTTTCGGTCAAAAAATTTTCTATAGAAAATTTTCGGTCAAAAAATTTTCTATAGAAAATTTTCGGTCAAAAAATTTTCTATAGAAAATTTTCGGTAAAAAAATTTTCTATAGAAAATTTTCGGTCAAAAAATTTTCTATAGAAAATTTTCGGTAAAAAAATTTTCTATAGAAAATTTTCGGTAAAAAAATTTTCTATAGAAAATTTTCGGTAAAAAAATTTTCTATAGAAAATTTTCGGTAAAAAAATTTTCTATAGAAAATTTTCGGTAAAAAAATTTTCTATAGAAAATTTTCGGTAAAAAAATTTTCTATAGAAAATTTTCGGTAAAAAAATTTTCTATAGAAAATTTTCGGTAAAAAAATTTTCTATAGAAAATTTTCGGTAAAAAAATTTTCTATAGAAAATTTTCGGTAAAAAAATTTTCTATAGAAAATTTTCGGTGAAAAAATTTTCTATAGAAAATTTTCGGTGAAAAAATTTTCTATAGAAAATTTTCGGTGAAAAAATTTTCTATAGAAAATTTTCGGTGAAAAAATTTTCTATAGAAAATTTTCGGTGAAAAAATTTTCTATAGAAAATTTTCGGTGAAAAAATTTTCTATAGAAAATTTTCGGTGAAAAAATTTTCTATAGAAAATTTTCGGTGAAAAAATTTTCTATAGAAAATTTTCGGTGAAAAAATTTTCTATAGAAAATTTTCGGTAAAAAAATTTTCTATAGAAAATTTTCTGAAAAAAAATTTTCTATAGAAAATTTTCGGTAAAAAAATTTTCTATAGAAAATTTTCGGTAAAAAAATTTTCTATAGAAAATTTTCGGTAAAAAAATTTTCTATAGAAAATTTTCGGTAAAAAAATTTTCTATAGAAAATTTTCGGTAAAAAAATTTTCTATAGAAAATTTTCGGTAAAAAAATTTTCTATAGAAAATTTTCGGTAAAAAAATTTTCTATAGAAAATTTTCGGTAAAAAAATTTTCTATAGAAAATTTTCGGTAAATAAATTTTCTATAGAAAATTTTCGGTAAAAAAATTTTCTATAGAAAATTTTCGGTAAAAAAATTTTCTATAGAAAATTTTCGGTAAAAAAATTTTCTATAGAAAATTTTCGGTAAAAAAATTTTCTATAGAAAATTTTCGGTAAAAAAATTTTCTATAGAAAATTTTCGGTAAAAAAATTTTCTATAGAAAATTTTCGGTAAAAAAATTTTCTATAGAAAATTTTCGGTAAAAAAATTTTCTATAGAAAATTTTCGGTAAAAAAATTTTCTATAGAAAATTTTCGGTAAAAAAATTTTCTATAGAAAATTTTCGGTAAAAAAATTTTCTATAGAAAATTTTCGGTAAAAAAATTTTCTATAGAAAATTTTCGGTAAAAAAATTTTCTATAGAAAATTTTCGATAAAAAAATTTTCGGTAAAAAAATTTTCTATAGAAAATTTTCGGTAAAAAAATTTTCTATGGAAAATTTTCGGTAAAAAAATTTTCTATAGAAAATTTTCGGTAAAAAAATTTTCTATAGAAAATTTTCGGTAAAAAAATTTTCTATAGAAAATTTTCGGTAAAAAAATTTTCTATAGAAAATTTTCGGTAAAAAAATTTTCTATAGAAAATTTTCGGTAAAAAAATTTTCTATAGAAAATTTTCGATAAAAAAATTTTCGGTAAAAAAATTTTCTATAGAAAATTTTCGGTAAAAAAATTTTCTATAGAAAATTTTCGGTAAAAAAATTTTCTATAGAAAATTTTCGATAAAAAAATTTTCGGTAAAAAAATTTTCTATAGAAAATTTTCGGTAAAAAAATTTTCTATAGAAAATTTTCGGTAAAAAAATTTTCTATAAAAAATTTTCGGTAAAAAAATTTTCTATAGAAAATTTTCGGTAAAAAAATTTTCTATAGAAAATTTTCGGTAAAAAAATTTTCTATAGAAAATTTTCGGTATAAAAATTTTCTATAGAAAATTTTCGGTATAAAAATTTTCTATACAAAATTTTCTGTATAAAAATTTTCTATACAAAATTTTCTGTATAAAAATTTTCTATACAAAATTTTCGGTATAAAAATTTTCTATAGAAAATTTTCGGTATAAAAATTTTCTATAGAAAATTTTCGGTATAAAAATTTTCTATAGAAAATTTTCGGTATAAAAATTTTCTATATAAAATTTTCGGTATAAAAATTTTCTATAGAAAATTTTCTATAGAAATTTTCTATAGAAAAATTTTTTACCGAAAATTTTCGGTAAAAAAATTTTCTATAGAAAATTTTCGGTAAAAAAATTTTCTATAGAAATTTTTCGGTAAAAAAATTTTCTATAGAAAATTTTCGGTAAAAAAATTTTCTATAGAAAATTTTCGGTAAAAAAATTTTCTATAGAAAATTTTCGGTAAAAAATTTTCTATAGAAAATTTTCGGTAAAAAAATTTTCTATAGAAAATTTTCGGTAAAAAAATTTTCTATAGAAAATTTTCGGTAAAAAAATTTTCTATAGAAAATTTTCGGTAAAAAAATTTTCTATAGAAAATTTTCGGTAAAAAAATTTTCTATAGAAAATTTTCGGTAAAAAAATTTTCTATAGAAAATTTTCGGTCAAAAAATTTTCTATAGAAAATTTTCGGTCAAAAAATTTTCTATAGAAAATTTTCGGTAAAAAAATTTTCTATAGAAAATTTTCGGTCAAAAAATTTTCTATAGAAAATTTTCGGTAAAAAAATTTTCTATAGAAAATTTTCGGTAAAAAAATTTTCTATAGAAAATTTTCGGTAAAAAAATTTTCTATAGAAAATTTTCGGTAAAAAAATTTTCTATAGAAAATTTTCGGTAAAAAAATTTTCTATAGAAAATTTTCGGTAAAAAAATTTTCTATAGAAAATTTTCGGTAAAAAAATTTTCTATAGAAAATTTTCGGTAAAAAAATTTTCTATAGAAAATTTTCGGTGAAAAAATTTTCTATAGAAAATTTTCGGTGAAAAAATTTTCTATAGAAAATTTTCGGTGAAAAAATTTTCTATAGAAAATTTTCGGTGAAAAAATTTTCTATAGAAAATTTTCGGTGAAAAAATTTTCTATAGAAAATTTTCGGTGAAAAAATTTTCTATAGAAAATTTTCGGTGAAAAAATTTTCTATAGAAAATTTTCGGTGAAAAAATTTTCTATAGAAAATTTTCGGTAAAAAAATTTTCTATAGAAAATTTTCTGAAAAAAAATTTTCTATAGAAAATTTTCGGTAAAAAAATTTTCTATAGAAAATTTTCGGTAAAAAAATTTTCTATAGAAAATTTTCGGTAAAAAAATTTTCTATAGAAAATTTTCGGTAAAAAAATTTTCTATAGAAAATTTTCGGTAAAAAAATTTTCTATAGAAAATTTTCGGTAAAAAAATTTTCTATAGAAAATTTTCGGTAAAAAAATTTTCTATAGAAAATTTTCGGTAAATAAATTTTCTATAGAAAATTTTCGGTAAAAAAATTTTCTATAGAAAATTTTCGGTAAAAAAATTTTCTATAGAAAATTTTCGGTAAAAAAATTTTCTATAGAAAATTTTCGGTAAAAAAATTTTCTATAGAAAATTTTCGGTAAAAAAATTTTCTATAGAAAATTTTCGGTAAAAAAATTTTCTATAGAAAATTTTCGGTAAAAAAATTTTCTATAGAAAATTTTCGGTAAAAAAATTTTCTATAGAAAATTTTCGGTAAAAAAATTTTCTATAGAAAATTTTCGGTAAAAAAATTTTCTATAGAAAATTTTCGGTAAAAAAATTTTCTATAGAAAATTTTCGGTAAAAAAATTTTCTATAGAAAATTTTCGGTAAAAAAATTTTCTATAGAAAATTTTCGGTAAAAAAATTTTCTATAGAAAATTTTCGGTAAAAAAATTTTCTATAGAAAATTTTCGGTAAAAAAATTTTCTATAGAAAATTTTCGGTAAATAAATTTTCTATAGAAAATTTTCGGTAAAAAAATTTTCTATAGAAAATTTTCGGTAAAAAAATTTTCTATAGAAAATTTTCGGTAAAAAAATTTTCTATAGAAAATTTTCGGTAAAAAAATTTTCTATAGAAAATTTTCGGTAAAAAAATTTTCTATAGAAAATTTTCGGTAAAAAAATTTTCTATAGAAAATTTTCGGTAAAAAAATTTTCTATAGAAAATTTTCGGTAAAAAAATTTTCTATAGAAAATTTTCGGTAAAAAAATTTTCTATAGAAAATTTTCGGTAAAAAAATTTTCTATAGAAAATTTTCGGTAAAAAAATTTTCTATAGAAAATTTTCGGTAAAAAAATTTTCTATAAAAAATTTTCGGTAAAAAAATTTTCTATAGAAAATTTTCAGTAAAAAAATTTTCTATAGAAAATTTTCGGTAAAAAAATTTTCTATAGAAAATTTTCGGTAAAAAAATTTTCTATAGAAAATTTTCGGTAAAAAAATTTTCTATAGAAAATTTTCGGTAAAAAAATTTTCTATAGAAAATTTTCGATAAAAAAATTTTCGGTAAAAAAATTTTCTATAGAAAATTTTCGGTAAAAAAATTTTCTATAGAAAATTTTCGGTAAAAAAATTTTCTATAGAAAATTTTCGGTAAAAAAATTTTCTATAGAAAATTTTCGGTAAAAATATTTTCTATAGAAAATTTTCGGTAAAAAATTTTCTATACAAAATTTTCGGTAAAAAAATTTTCTATACAAAATTTTTCTATAAAAAATTTTTTATATGCAATTTTTCTATAGAAAATTTTGGATGGCAAATTTTTCTATAGAAAATTTTCTATACAAAATTTTCTAAAGAAAATTTTCGATACAAAATATTTCTATAGAAAATTTTCGATACAAAATTTTTCTATAGAA
This sequence comes from Stomorhina lunata, assembly GCA_933228675.1. Classification (NCBI taxonomy): domain Eukaryota; kingdom Metazoa; phylum Arthropoda; class Insecta; order Diptera; family Rhiniidae; genus Stomorhina; species Stomorhina lunata. The sequence continues at coordinate 21,677,920 of OW121741.1, forward strand.
AATTTTCGATACAAAATTTTTCTATAGAAAATTTTCGATATAAAATTTTTCTATAAAAAATTTTTGTTACAAAATAATCGTTTTGAACTTATTTTACTCTGTTTGCTCATTAAACGCAACTGCAAATATAATTACAAAATTAAACGCATTTTAAATTTAATTTCACAGCAAATTGACAAAAATTTAATTGGCGATAATTAACTTAAAACATTTTAGCATTAAACCGTCAGCAAAAATCGTTAATATATACGGAAGAATATAAAATGTCTATAGCAAATAAAAAATCCCAACATAAAAAAATTCAAAAATTAAAAGTTTTTTTTTTTAATAATATTTATGCAGGATCATTTTGTGTCTTAAAATTTGGCAGGTGCTGAAAGTTATATTAAGCAAAAATCATTTCAATGTATTATATTTATCTAGAGCAGCCTAGGGCAAAAAATTCATAAGCTATCACAAGTTATAGGAAAATAAATTCGGCCGATAGAATACTTCCACTCTCCAGCTCGTTTGCAAACTCTCCCCATCAAATTCCACCATTCGCTATGAATTAGATATACTTAGATTGTTTTCTCTACTGCTACGTTAGTGCTATCGCAAATTTGTATGGTAAGTGCCCAAAACTGATCTAAAGGGTATATGGCAGCCTATATGGATTCATATGCTATATATAATCTAGTTCATAGCCTAATAAGACAAGGTAATAATAATCGGCTTAAGAAACCTATGAAATGGTTTTAATATTGTTTGTGTCACCTATTAGATATTATGACATGTTAATGTGGAGGGTAACCCTTTCATATTAATTCTAAGAAAATGTATAACCTCAATCTGAAGTTTATGGGATTGAATATATTCAGTTCTGCTTTTACGCATTAATATTCATATCGATTGCTTTAATTTGATACCAACACTTGCAAAAGTGCTCCTTCCATAGTTTTAGTAACAGGAGCAGATACAATTGTCAAAACCATCCGTTTGATGTTTAACTTTTTGGTAGAATTTACGCCTTTTTTACTCTTATACATCTCAGTTTCCTCAAGCACTCGTCTCTCCATTTCTTTCATTTTTCTTCGGAATAGGCGTTTAAGTTCCACGCGTAACTACTGACTGCAGAGTTGCCCTGTAGGCTTAATTTTTCTCAACAGTGCCATTGCAGCACTCCTCGTCATACCAAGGGTTTTTTTGGGAGAAGGGTTTTGGAACCCTAGTATAGATTTTGCAGCAGCTTTCATTGAATTTGTAATTTTTTGCAATTGTGCGCAGACATCGTTTGAATCAGAAACGTTTTCTCTGACTGATTGAGCTGTTCGTTACGAGTAATCGGTAGCAATTTGATAAGATTTGAGCTTTGTGACGTCGAATTTTCTTTGCGCTTCCGTCGGTATGTTCCTTGACACACTCAGACGTGTTCTCATCTTGGCTGAAAGAAGGAAATGATCGGAGTTCATATTAGCTCCTCGAATTGAGCGCAAATCCAATACACTTGAAGAGTGACTTCCGCCAACTACAATTAATTTATCTGATTTTTTTGTTTTTAGATCAGGATCGCTTTTATAAGATGTGGAAACCTTGTGCTGCTCACGATCAGGAGACACCCATGTCGCTTTACGGATTGTAAAGTGTGGAAACCTGGTGCTGCTCACGACTATATTGCGCCGCCGGAAAGGAGATCAACCTCATACCATTACCAACTGTACGCTCAAAGCACATTTCCCTTTCTATCTTTGCGTTAAAACCACCCAGTATTATATTAACGTCATGATTGGGGCATCTATCATAGACTTCCTCAAGTTGATCATAGAAAGATTCTTTAACGTCTGTCAGGCTCAGATGAAAGTATTCAGCTTCGACGCGTATTGTTGCTAACCTTTCACTTACTGGGGTGAACCTGGGAACCAAATTTCACATTATTTTGTTCAGCATAAAATCACAACGAAATTCGTTCCTACTTCCATGGTCACCTTTTGGTGTCTTGGCGATGCGTCGCGACCCACATTGGTATTTCTTCAAAAATCGAAGTGCAAAAAGTAGAAGGATTGATCCTACAACGATGAAATCTTGCATACTTGTTCAGTTTTATATAGATAAGAAAAATTTTCGAAATCCGCCCTTGTGAGCCCATTTTTCACCTATTTTTCTTTTTGATGCACAAGTCGCAAAATTCGACAGAACCAGATAAAATTCGAAACACGTCTATTAATTAATACAAAAAAGAGCTCAACCAATTTTGGTTGAAGTTCGTCGACTCCTTGGGGTACCTGCCTTGGACTCCCATTTTTCACCTATATTTATTTTCAATGTATAAGTCGGAATTCTCGACAGAATTTAATGAAATTCTACACAAATCTATTAATTAATTAAAAAACGAGCTCTACTAATTTTGATTGAAATTCGTCGACTCCTTGGGTTACGTGTCTTGGACCCACATTTTTCACCTATTTTTCTTTTCAATGTACAAGTCGAAATTCTCCACAGAATTTGATTAAATTCTATACACTTTTAATTATTAATGTAAAAAAGAGCTCTACTAAATTTAGTTGAAATTCGTTGACTCCTTGGGGTACCTGCCTTTGACTCCCACTTTCCAACTATTTTTCTTTACAATATACAAGTCTCAATTCTCAACAGAATTTTATGAAATTCGACACACGTCTTTTAATTAACTAAAGAAATAGCCCTACTAATTTTGGTTGAAATAAGTTGACCCCTTGGGGTACCTGCCTTAGACCCCCATTTTTTCACCTATTTTTCTTTTCAATGTACAAATCGAAATTCTCGGCAGAATTTGATGAAATTCGATCCACATCTGTTAGTTGATCTAGATAAGAGTTCTACTAATTTTGGTTGAGATCAGTCGACTCCTTGGGGTACCTGTCTTGGACTCCCATTTTTCACCTATTTTTCTTTTCAGTGTACAAGTTGAAATTCTTCACAAAAATTGACGAAATTCGATAAACGTCTATTAATTAATGCAAAAAAGAGCTCAACCAATTTTGGTTGAAATTAGTCGACTCCTTGGGGTACCTGCCTTGGACTCCCATTTTTCGCCTAATTTTCTTATTAATGTATAATCCGCAATTCTCAACAGAATTTAATGAAATTCGACAAAAATCTAATAATTAACTTAGAAAATAGCTCTTCTAATTTTGGTTGAAATTACTCGACTCCTTGGGGTACCTGCCTTGGACTCTAATTTTTCATCTATTTTTTCTTTTCAATGCGCAAGTCGCAATTCTCGACAGAATTTGATGAAATTCGATATACTTCTAAAAATTTATTCAGAAAAGAGCTCTACTAATTTTAGTTGAAATTAGTCGACTCCTTTGGGTACGTGCCTTGGACCCACATTTTTCACAAATATATTTTTCAATGTACAAGCCCCAGTTGTCGACAGAATTTAAAAAATAATTTGCGCAGGTCTTTTAATTGATCCAAAAAAGAGTTATGATAATTTTGGTTGAGATCCCTTGACTCTTTGAGGTACTTGCCTTGGACCCCCATTTTTCACTTATTTTTGTTCTCTATGTATAAGCCGGAATTCTTAACAGAATTTGAGGAAATTCGGCACACGTCTATTAGTTGACCCAAAAAAGAGCTCTACTAGTTTTGGTTGAAATCTGTCAACTCCAAGTGATCGTGGTCTGATCTCTTTGGTCTTTCGGTCTATCCCCCGAAAGAAGTTTGTTATACTATACTATCCTTTATACTATCCTTTAAATTAATCTGCATATAAATCAAATTTACTTTCTTAAATCTCAAGTCCACTAGCAAACTACAGACACAAATTTAATCATAATTTTTATATATTTTTGTTAAATATGTACGACGCATTTAAATATACATATTTAACAAACAAAAATCCCACAAACAGCAAAATTAAAAACCAAAAAAACACGAAATTAAACTTTTTTATTGATGCTTAAAAATTTCCAACAATAACGAGAATTGCGCATAAAAAAGAACAACACCCGCAGCTGTTTCTGAATTAAAATCTCGAGAGACACACAAAAAAACAAACAAGTAGCAGAAACATTAAGTGGAAGCGTTGAAAGAACCTCAACAAAAGCACAGAACCCAGGTCCCAGACGAAACAGAAAAGTTTGAACCATACGCAACATAAAAATGTTCGATTTTTATGTGTTGCATGCGCTGGCAATAAAAATGCATCCGAATTACACGCTGCACTCCTCTCTCGCTAGTTGTGGCTGCACAAAACTTCTGCTAGAGATACTACTTAGGTAAATTAACCAACAGCAAGAGTTAGAGACGAATGGACAGACATTTTTATATCTTTTCCATGTTAAAAACATAAAATGAGGTAGTGCTAGAGTTTTCAACATTATGACGTCATCTTAACAAACATGTTCACCTCCTTCTTCTCTACAGTCTTTAACATCAGAACAGCACAAAAAATGCATGAGGCAGTGCAAGAGTTTTCAACACCAGAAATGAGGGCACGTGTAGCTGTATTTCAAAAAAAGTTCGGTCATTGAACTTCCTCGAGCTACACATGCCGACATTTTTTTTGTACGTTCAAGACAACAAACAGCAACTATAAAATACTACAACAATACGACAACAGCAAGAACAACAACAATAACTTGCATGAATGTTAAATGGAAACAGCAGAACAGAACACATCTATTCCATACAAATGCATTCACACAACTCATTTATACACATACTCACATTAACGACTGCACTTGAAAATAAAACGAATAACCTCCCGTTCTCTTCTTGCTTTGCTATCATCTCCTAGACTCCGCTACGTATACTTAATGGATTCGATATGGAGAGGGAGCTTTTTAACAGTTTGAGTATCAGTGTGAGAGTATATATGGGTTTGTATCAGTGTTATCGTTGTGTGACTAATACCAAAATCGATTCCGATAGCTATCTTATAATTGAGAAAGTGTCTTGCACCGATAACGCATAATATGAATAAAAATAATATGCATAATAACACTGCGGGCACATAATACCAGTGCGGACTACATGATACCTGCTTGCCGAGCAAATTTTAGAATTCAATGCGCTTAGATCTTGTGCGCATATTCTCCAATTTCGTAGGCCAAGTTTTAAAAGATTTTACTCTTGGTATTTCCATTGAAGATTCGGACGTTCTCTTTTATCATTAGCGGGGGGGGGGGGGTTGTTTTAATTCAAAGCTTCCACAAACGATATTTTGATGGTTCTTGTGGGAGAACACACAGCACATGTTTGCTCACTACATTAACAGCCGTTAACGTAGTTTGGGATGCAAATGGGATGCAGTTGTTGCCTGGGTTTCCGGCTAACAGGTAATAGCTCTATTTAATTCCTATTTACACCTCCTCGTGGTACATCCTAGTTGAAGATGCGGTAAACAACCCTAGGTCAGGGCTAACGTGTGTGTCTTAGAGCCATTCCGACGTATTTGGTCTAAGGGTCTAAGATAATTGTATTTGGTAAAGTACGAAACTGTAGCGTCTGTTCAGCATGTTAGTTGCGGACGTCTGTCTCGGATCGAGCGGCTCGCTTTACAAACATGGCTCTTGTTTTTGGATTCATCATTCATCGACTTAGCACTTACGATGTTTTAAGCATGGAAAGAAACAGCATTATAGAATATACTACTCCAAGGGGTAATCAAGCGAGAAATCCCCCTGCTACGGCAGCTGGCACAAGGATTTTGGAGGTGCCTAATCTATGCAAGAACATCCTGATGAATGAAACCAATTCTATCCAAAGAAATCGAACTATAAAAACGCACAAATGCCATTGATAAGCGCCTAAAAACCTTTGCAAACAAAGCCTTTATATATGGGGGCCAAATCGAATAAGAAATCAAGATCTACTAAACACTACAAACCAAATCCCTTCTTCTTTAGAGATATGTCAACGGAAATGGCGATGGATAGGCCACACACTTTGAAGGCCAAATACCAACATTGCTCGACAAGCGCTTCGTTGGAATCTACAAGGAAGCGGCCGTCGTTTTGGTGCACCTGCTAGAACATGGAGAAGGTCAATTGATACGGAGTTGCAAGCAGCAAACTTCATGGTATCATGTATGCCTAACATCTCGCAATAAAAGGATGGTTGAGGCCCTATGCTCCACTGGGAGTCAAGGATAACAGAAGAAGAACGTAGTTACCCTGTCATTCATTTGTCTATAGGCCAATTCATTTAACTATAGGCCAAGCATATCAATTCCAAGAAGCAAACCATGAATGATAGGCTAAATTTCTACCTTTCTAAAATATCCAATTGGGGTCTTTCCAATAGGGTCGATTTCAACGCTCGAAAGACCCAATGTTGTGTGTTAACACACAAACGCGCTACGAACAATTTTGCATCATCTGTAAGTATGGGTGGTAAAAAAATATTGAGGAATTAGAAGCTCTTGATGTTCTAGGCAAGGCAATTCAGTGTGATGTCCGTTGGCCTAATCACGTTTTTCAATTGTCGAAAGAAGCATTCATGTGTCTCGGCTTTCTAAAGCGGTGTAAGAAATAATTCACTCCAACTGATCTTCTTAATATCTATAACACTTATATCCGACCGAAAATGTAATACAACTCTCATGTATGGGCCGGTGCTTCAAAGTCTATTTTGAAGCTTCTCGACCGTGTGCAAGAGAGGGCGAAGGTTCTTATCGGTGACAGTAGGGTAGCCAACTCTACTGCCTCATTGGAGCATCGTCGTAATGTGGGCTGTGTTTCACTGTTCTATCGCTACTATAATGTCATGTGCTCAAACGAAATTAGGGATATTGTTCCTGAAACCCGTACATTTCTTCGTTGCACACGCTACTCAGCAAGGACTCATCCCTTTGTAGTCGATGTTCCAGTGGATCGCATGACGCACTATAGAGAAAACTTGTTTTTTTTAGCCGCACAGCTCGAATGTGGAAAAAACTCAGTCTTCCCCTCTAATTATGATATCCAAAGGATCCAGTCGAATATCCACAAACACTACTCCCTCTATCCTCCTTCCCACGACCTTTTTTCCTAGTTCCAGCACAATGCATATGCATTGTGCTACCAGGTGCACAAACAACACTGTCTCTTTCTTGTAAATTCCTACCAAATGCTTTCAAAGTGTGCGTGTCATATAGAGGTAAGTCAACAATTTTCGCTGGCATACCTCTACAGTGGCAAAGATTTTTGGTTCGGCCTTCAGTAGATCATCGTTTCATATGGGATTTGGAAACATTATATTAAGAACTTGCCGTAAGCATTTGCTTGAAAAAGGTTTTCAGTCGCACGATGATGACATTTGTGCGCTTCTAAGTTTTGCATCTTGTACCGCCAACAAGTCAATGTTATAACGCGACATTTCACGCCTAAGCTGTTCTTACTTTCTTTTCTTACTTTGTATAATGTGTGCACATTTCGCAAACTTCAAGTGTTCCTTCATGAATATATTAGATTTTATAGTCCGATATCTTCGGATAGATTTGGTTTCATTCATCATAATGTTCTCGCATATATTAGGCCATTCCAAAGTTCATGTGCCAGCTGTCGTAGCAGGGGGATTTCTCGCATTATTACCCCTTGGAGTAGTATTTTGTGTAATGTTGTTGCTTTAAATGCTTAAAACATCGTAAGTGCTAAGTCGATAGGTGATGAGTCCAAAGACACAAGCCACATTTGTATAGCGAGTCGTTCGATCCGAGACAGACGCCCACTCACAGCCGCAACTAACATGTTGAACAGACGATGCAGTTACGTACTTTAGCAATACAATTGTCTTAGACCCTTGGACCAAATACGTTAAAATTACTTCAAGATAACTCCCTCTCATATTAGCCCCGGGTTGTTTACCGAATCTTCGCTTAAGTTACCTGGATGTACCACGAGGAGGCTAAAGTAAGAACGTGTAGTTGGAGACGCCAGGCTACAACTGCAGCCCATTACATCTCCAAGTCTTCTTCTGTTATCCTTGACTCCCAGTGGAGCATAGGGCCGCAACATTTCCAGTTACCAGGTTGGAACTATATCCAATTCCTACTCTAACCTCCTCGTGGAACATCCTTGTAACCTGAGCAACCTAATAAAAGGCGCGGTAAATAATCCATGCGGGATTCTAGGTCAGGTCTAATGTGAGAGGTAGTTATCTTGGAGTCATTCCAATTTATTAGGTCTAAAGGTCTAAGATAAATATAATTGATTAAATACGAAACATCAGCGCCTGTTTAATACTTAAGTTGCGGCTTCAAGCTAGCGTCTGTCTCGGACCGAACGGCTCACTATACAAAAGTTTCATGTGTGATTACCTATCAACTTAGCATTTTAAGCATGGAATCAACATTACAGAATATACTATTCCAAGCGGAAATCATGCGAGAAATCCCAATGCACCAGGAAATCCGACAGCTGGCGCGAGTATTATAAATGTTCTTTACGAAAACATTCCGATGAATGAAACACATGCTCCACTGGGAGTCAAGGATAATAGAAAATGCTAATTCTATTGATTCCAATCTCGTATGTTTCTGATCAACTATTCTAATTCCAATCGTTGTGTCTTTGTGTCAAATAGGATAAAAATCGAGAAATCATCGAAAATTATCACAAGACAGACAGGACGTATAGTTTCAGTGAAAAAGCATAAAGAGCTTAACAAAACTTCGGTACAAGAACTAAATGGGAATGATATAGAAATCCCCAATCAATGAAGACTTTAAGATGAGTAGTGCTATCCTTCCATAGTTAACTCTTCTTAAAATATTAGGCATGACCAATCCGAGCAAAGTTCAGCTCAAATTAAAAATATTTTGAGGTTCGAATAGCCTTAAACTATGTATGTTCTTTCTGTATCCACAAAGTGACAGTAAGATGAGAAAGTCTTTTTTCAAAATCAACAATGGCAACGCTGCCCGAGCTAAAGATAATGAGAGTGTGCAAGTGAACATAATTGAATTGTTATCATTTCCACCAACAACAAACGGATGCAGTAGTTGAAAACTTTCGTTCTCTGTCATTCTGACGTTTGGTCTATCGAACGTTCAGATTATTTCAGAGTATGTGTATGTGTCGCCCCAATGTTGGAGAGAGCTTATGAGAAGAGCAAGAGAAATCTATAACTTTATTAGTTTCGCTAGATGTTTAGAACAAATTAAAAACTTAAATATTATAAACTAGTGAAAAGCTTGCAAGTTTCTTTAGGTTTTTTTTTTAAGAGGCATAGAAAATGCATTTGGAATTTGGAAACAGGGGCGTATTGTTTTGAATAAAAAAATATTAATTACAAAATTAGTACGTGGAAGTGTCGATGTTCTATAAAGTTGAACGACCTGGGGTCTTACATAAGTTAAAGCATTTTCTTTTTTAAGTTTTTTTTTAACTTGTAGAAAAAAATTTTGAAATGTAAATGACCCTAAAGATTCGTAATTATTTTCAAGATTTACAATGAATCAATTAATAATGAATGGGAATTCATAGTTCTAAACCCGATCTGTTTTGCACGTTATCATAGATGATCTTCTAATCAGATTTCCTATGTCATTAGGGGACTGGCCCTCGGGCCTCCTATATATATACCTGATTATACCTATCAGCCTAATCCAATCGACCAACTTTCAAGTTCTGAGTTGATTATTATGCATTCCGAGTTCACTTGTAATCTTTGTTGACATCATCTAGAGCCGCTCCTGGCCATTTTCCAACCACTCTCTACGAAGCTATAGAATACTGCAAGCCTATGTTTTCCTTCTTCCTTATGCAATCGACTAAGTTTTCGGTTTTGAGTTGGAAAGTTAGGATTACACTCCAGAAGCCTTCAAAGCATGAATTCCGTATCCAATCGACCTAATTTCTAGTTGTGAGTTAAAAAGTTAGAACTACTCTCGTAGAGCCTTCCGCGTCCGCTGGAATTGAATTCAACAGTGTGTCCTAGGTGTGTTGATAGCATCCAGAGCCCGTTCCTGGTCATTCCTCAACCGCTTTCCACGTAGCTATAGAATACTGTTTGCCTATGTTGGAAAGTTAGAATCACTCTCCTCGAGGCTCATTATGATGCATTCCGCTTCCACTGGAATTGAATTCACGCGTATGTTCTGGGTCTCATCTTTGTTGAAAACATCCAGACCCGTTCTTGGCCATTCCTCAACCTCTCTCCACGAAGCTTTAAAATACTGCAAGCCTTTGTTTTCCTTCTTCCCCATCCAATCGACTAAGTTTTCGGTTTTGAGTTGGAAAGTAAGGAGTTGGAAAGTAAGTAAGTCTCCAGAGTATCAATTCGGTGTCCTATAGAATTCAAGAAATTCTCGCGTGTGCTCCGTATCTGATCTGATATCATCCAACAGAATGTTTAATCACGAAGTCTATGAGCTCGATTCGTCGCTAGAAACAGCCCGCATTAAGATAGATGCCAGATAGATGCATGAGGGCTAGGATATACACCAAAGATGGCCTTGTCAATGATAATCTAAAGAATGATACCTTCTACCCCATCTCTGTTGATGACCACCATTACAACGATGCGTTTGACGAGGTCTGCAAAGACTTTTGGAACAGTGTTATTTCTAGATTAAGGTTTCCTTAGCAGTGGAAGATCGATGCTATTTTTTAGAAATTCCCTCTGCTTGACAGTCAGAGTTTTCTAATCAACTTATTAGATCTCTCAATGATTCTAAGAGCTTTTCATCCCTCATTACAACTCTTTTATAAGGGCCCATTAATGGGTGGGGAACCAGCCACATAAATAGATGACGAGGAACCCCTTTCCATGAGTGGGTGGTTTGGGGAAAATCAAATATCTCCCGCGGACCAAACAGGTAGTAGTGGGTGTCAAGCGTTATCCGTTCCATGTTCTTTCGGTCCTCAGTCGATTGTAAACGTTAGACTGTGTTTCAACGGTGCCTGGCGGATATCTTAACGCCTCCGCTTGTATCCAGTTGCTCTCAGTTTTCCGGGGACTACGACGTGAGCGATACTCGTGGGATTCAAAATTGCATTCCACACAAAAACTAACAAAAACCAAATAAACTCTTGGAGGACAGCTTCAGGGTCAGACGAGATACGCCAGGGAGGGACAATATTGACAAACTGACTCTCAGCGACATTAACGCGGACATATTCTATCAGGAGAGACAACTTCTGACGGACTTGGAGGAGATGGGGGGGAGGTCTATTGGACGATCTGGACTCCTCTCATACCGGAGCCACACAGATTCTAGGGGACGTCTCGCTTTAGTCGAATTCGGAACTTAAGGTAACTGCAATCTCAACTTCTGGTCGATCTCAGTCAGGATCTCCTTTACGATCTCTGACTACTCCATCAGGAGAGGCAACTACTAACGGAATGATCAGATGGAGGGGGGTCTCGCTTGAGCCGGATTCGGAACTTGAGGTTAATGTGATCTCAACTTTCGGCCGATCTCAGTCGGGATCTCCTTTAGGATCTCGAGCTCCGTTGGTCGGAAATAGCTAAAAAGAACCGTCTGGCTCTACTGGCTCTCCTGATACTACTCGGTGCTCAGCAGCTGTCTCGCTGGACTCGGACGTGGAGGCTGAGTCATGGTTCAGCGAGATCCCCTTTGAGATCTTTGGTATGAGTGGTGAAGGAGAGCCAGGTCAGCCTAACTGTACCGACGTCACCCAGGCTTCTGCGGTTATCCCGCTAGATTCTGACACAGAGAGCGGAGATATGGACTTTTGGTCAGGACAAGGCAAGATCCCCTCAAAGATCTTCGGCTTCAGTGGTGAAGAAGCACCAGGCCAGTTTGGCTCCGGAAGCCCAGATAGGTCAGCTTAACTGTACCGATAGCACCGATGTCACTCAGATCTTTGCGGTTATCTCGCTAGATTCTGACACAGAGTGCGATATTACGGTTGTATCGACATCTGGTCAGGGTAAGGCAAGATATACTTAAAGATCTTTAGATTTATTGGTGAAGGAGAACCAGGCCGATCTAATCTCCCCCCACCTCCCATGGGACGGTTAGTGTGGCAGGACACTGTGGTGGATGCATTGCCACAGGTTAAGCAAAAACCCGACCGAACTAAATTTGCCATGGCGGAGTGCGGTACTAAGAGTTCTTTGACCTATCTTAAAAAAGATGGCCGACAAAGATTCTTTGCTGCTCGATGTAAACGAGAGGAATAAGCTAAAGAAGCACAGGCTGAGCGTAGCTAAACTCAAGAGAATTAACAGCTCTACCAAAGACATCTTGGGCATCTTCTCCAGTTTTATCAAGCGAGGTGATGCTGGTAGATCCACAGCGTCCAGTAAAGGTCCTGTTGGGAAATCGGTGAATGCTGGTAGCTCTGCTACACCAAGCAAGATCGAAGAGCATGGAATTCTTAAATATGCTTGGTCTTTGACCTTAACAAGTTGTAAATAAAGGCCATTTAAGAAAGTAAGTAAGTTATTACGATGTGTCTCCCTTTACCTCACAAATTTCGGTTAACAATGAACTTTCGATATGCCACGCCTCTGTTTGCTTTGACTTAAATGACATTAATTCATAACGATTTCTGTCTGCACATGCCAAATAAGTTGACGCCTTAATTTTATATATTTTTTTCTATATATGTATGTATGTTTGTAAGTATGTATATAAATAGTAAAAAATTTTATTCTAAGACCATTTATCCTCTGATAGGAGTGTATGAATTAATTGGAAATGTCTGCTTTGCTTAATTTGTTGCAAAATTATATAAATTTGCCCTTTTTTGTAGTTGTTAGCCAAGTTTACAACAAAGTTGTAAAAGCTTTTTCTAACCCTTGCCTCCTCTCAAAAACATTGTCTGTGGGCACAACAGTTGCCCAACAATTGGCGAGATTTGTCCATGATTGCTATTTGGTTGCATTTACAGATACCAGATACATTTATATACCTTTTGTTTGCTTTAAGTCTGTCTAACGAAATTATCGTTAGAAGTTTGTTCTATCTTAATATCTATAAATTCTAAAATTTCGCAAAGCCACAGAAAAATTCATTTGGCACTGAAAATTGCTTTAGACAGCGGACAGGGGGGGCTTAAGCGTAAATAAATAAATTTAAATTGGCAGCAAAAAATAAAAAATTCAAAAAAGTTGTTACACGTGTAATGTTAACAACACCTTTGTTGTCCAATCAGAAAATTTTGTAATAAAAAAATGTATGCCCCAGCATTAATTTGCTTTAGAGTTTAGTTTAATTGTTCAGAACTTTTGTGTAAGATAATTAATATTTATGATTTTGTTTATTTCATTTATTAAAAAAAAATAATAATTGTAATTTTTAAAAGTAAGAGGAAAAATTCTATTGTAAATGAAAATTTAATGTTGTAAACATAATCACGACAGCAGGCTACACGAACACAGACTACAAATCTTCCTATCGTCATTTTTTCTATAGAAAAATCTTCCTATCGTAATTTTTTCTATAGAAAAATCTTTCTATCGTCATTTTTTCTATAGAAAAATCTTTCTATCGTCATTTTTTCTATAGAAAAATCCTCCTATCGTCATTTTTTCTATAGAAAAATCCTCCTATCGTCATTTTTTCTATAGAAAAATCTTCCTATCGTCATTTTTTCTATAGAAAAATCTTCCTATCGTCATTTTTTCTATAGAAAAATCTTCCTATCGTCATTTTTTCTATAGAAAAATCTTCCTATCGTCATTTTTTCTATAGAAAAATCTTCCTATCGTCATTTTTTCTATAGAAAAATCTTCCTATCGTCATTTTTTCTATAGAAAAATCTTCCTATCGTCATTTTTTCTATAGAAAAATCTTCCTATCGTCATTTTTTCTATAGAAAAATCTTCCTATCGTCATTTTTTCTATAGAAAAATCTTCCTATCGTCATTTTTTCTATAGAAAAATCTTCCTATCGTCATTTTTTCTATAGAAAAATCTTCCTATCGTCATTTTTTCTATAGAAAAATCTTCCTATCGTCATTTTTTCTATAGAAAAATCTTCCTATCGTCATTTTTTCTATAGAAAAATCTTCCTATCGTCATTTTTTCTATAGAAAAATCTTCCTATCGTCATTTTTTCTATAGAAAAATCTTCCTATCGTCATTTTTTCTATAGAAAAATCTTCCTATCGTCATTTTTTCTATAGAAAAATCTTCCTATCGTCATTTTTTCTATAGAAAAATCTTCCTATCGTCATTTTTTCTATAGAAAAATCTTCCTATCGTCATTTTTTCTATAGAAAAATCTTCCTATCGTCATTTTTTCTATAGAAAAATCTTCCTATCGTCATTTTTTCTATAGAAAAATCTTCCTATCGTCATTTTTTCTATAGAAAAATCTTCCTATCGTCATTTTTTCTATAGAAAAATCTTCCTATCGTCATTTTTTCTATAGAAAAATCTTCCTATCGTCATTTTTTCTATAGAAAATTCTTCCTATCGTCATTTTTTCTATAGAAAAATCTTCCTATCGTCATTTTTTCTATAGAAAAATCTTCCTATCGTCATTTTTTCTATAGGAAAATCTTCCTATAGTCATATTTTCTATAGAAAAATCTTCCTATCGTCATTTTTTCTATCGAAAAATCTTCCTATCGTCATTTTTTCTATAGAAAAATCTTCCTATCGTCATTTTTTCTATAGAAAAATCTTCCTATCGTCATTTTTTCTATAGAAAAATCCTCCTATCGTCATTTTTTCTATAGAAAAATCTTCCTATCGTCATTTTTTCTTTAGAAAAATCTTCCTATCTTGATTTTTTCTATAGAAAAATCTACCTATCTTGATTTTTTCTTTAGAAAAATCTACCTATATTGATTTTTTCTATAGAAAATCTTCCTATCTTGATTTTTTCTATAGAAAAATCTTCCTATCGTCATTTTTTCTATAGAAAAATCTTCCTATCTTAATCTTTTCTGTAAAAAAATCAACCCATCTTGACTTTTTTTTTATAGAAAATTTTCCTATCTTGATTTTTTCTATAGAAAAATCTTGCTATCTTGATTTTTTCTAAAGAAAAATCTTCGTATATGATTTTTTTCTTTAGAAAAATCATCCCATCTTGACTTTTTTTTATAGAAAATCTTCCTATCTTGATTTTTTCTATAAAAAGAATCTTCCTATCGTAATTTTTATTTCTTATCTTGATATTTTCTATAGAAAAATTTCTCTATCTTGATTTTTTCAATAGAAAAATCTTCCTATCTTGATTTTTTCTATAGAAAAATCTTTCCATCTTGATTTTTTCTATAAAAAAATCTTTCTTCCTGATTTTTTCTATTGAAAAACCTCCTATCTTAAATTTTTCTATAAAAAAATCTTCCTTTCTTGATTTTTTTATAGAAACATATGTTTATCTTGATTTTTCTATACAAAAATCTTCCTATCTTGACTTTTTCTATAGAAAAATTTTCTTATCTTGACTGTTTCTATAGAAAAATCTTCCTACCTTGATTTTTTCTATAGAAAAATCTTCGTATCTTGATTTTTTCTATAGAAAAATCTTCTTATCTTGATTTTTTTTCGTGTGGCTGTGTCGACGCTAAAAAATTTATTCTAATTTTGACAGGTTGTAGCCCGTAGCCGTGATTGTGTTTATAGCATAACTTCTGATTAGACCCTAGTGATGAAGGGTATCAGCTAGAAAGGCTTGACCGACTATAGATCATTCTTACTTGTTTATTTTTAGAATTATACTGGTTCTTAAAAATGACTTAATTTGTTATTGTTTTTTTCCAAACTCTAGAGTAAATATTTTCAGATCTAGAGATAATTTGAATAAAATATCGGCACGTGTTGCATAAAATTTCTTTTGAATTCTTAATTAATTTCATTATTTTTTTTTTGTGCAATTTCTTTTAAGCGATTACGTAAAAGTTTATCGGAATCGTGTCAGTAATGTCGGTTATTTAAATAAATGTTTAAATATTTATATTTATTTAATTATTTGTCTGTTTTTGTTTCATTTACGTATGATTTTAATTTTATTTATATTTATTTGATAATGTTCTCGATATTTGTATGTATTTCTTTTGTCGCTTGAGCTGATAATGCAAATTAACTTGGGGCAGTCATTTATCAATTTCAAAATTTTATTTTTAAGAAATAATTAAATACTAGAATTAAAAACAATAATTAGTAAAAGCTAAATTTGGCAAAGTATTTTGTGGTATTTATAAAGCGGAAATGGATGGGGAGGTTTTTAAGATAGTAAAGCTGTTCTATAGAAAAAGTAAGCAACAGCAAGTCTTTATATAAAAAAAGTAAGTAGCAGTAAGTTTTTCTATAGAAAAGTAAGAAAAAGTAAGTTTTTCTATAGAAAAAGTAAGTTTTTCCATAGAAAAAGTAAGTTTTTCTATAGAAAAAGTAAGTTTTTCTATAGAAAAAGTAAGTTTTTCTATAGAAAAAGGTAGGTTTTTCTATAGAAAAGTAGTTTTCTATAGAAAAGTAGTTTTTCTATAGAAAAAGTAAGTTTTTCTATAGAAAAGTAAGTTTTTCTATAGAAAAAGTAAGTTTTTCTATAGAAAAAGTAAGTTTTTTCTATAGAAAAAGTATGTTTTTCTATAGAAAAAGTAAGTTTTTCTATAGAAAAAGTAAGTTTTTCTATAGAAAAAGTTAGTTTTTCTATAGAAAAAGTAAGTTTTTCTATAGAAAAAGTAAGTTTTTCTATAGAAAAAGTAAGTTTTTCTATAGAAAAAGTAAGTTTTTCTATAGAAAAAGTAAGTTTTTCTATAGAAAAGTAAGTTTTTCTATAGAAAAAGTAAGTTTTTCTATAGAAAAAGTAAGTTTTTCTATAGAAAAAGTAAGTTTTTCTATAGAAAAAGTAAGTTTTTCTATAGAAAAAGTAAGTTTTTCTATAGAAAAAGTAAGTTTTTCTATAGAAAAAGTAAGTTATTCTATAGAAAAAGTAAGTTTTTCTATAGAAAAAGTAAGTTTTTCTATAGAAAAAGTAAGTTTTTCTATAGAAAAAGTAAGTTTTTCTATAGAAAAAGTAAGTTTTTCTATAGAAAAAGTAAGTTTTTCTATAGAAAAAGTAAGTTTTTCTATAGAAAAAGTAAGTTTTTCTATAGAAAAAGTAAGTTTTTCTATAGAAAAAGTAAGTTTTTCTATAGAAAAAGTAAGTTTTTCTATAGAAAAAGTAAGTTTTTCTATAGAAAAAATTAAGTTTTTCTATAGAAAAATTAAGTTTTTCTATAGAAAAATTAAGTTTTTCTATAGAAAAATTAAGTTTTTCTATAGAAAAAGTAAGTTTTTCTATAGAAAAAGTAAGTTTTTCTATAGAAAAAGTAAGTTTTTCTATAGAAAAGTAAGTTTTTCTATAGAATAAGTAAGTTTTTCTATAGAAAAAGTAAGTTTTTCTATAGAAAAAGTAAGTTTTTCTATAGAAAAAGTAAGTTTTTCTATAGAAAAAGTAAGTTTTTCTATAGAAAAAGTAAGTTTTTCTATAGAAAAAGTAAGTTTTTCTATAGAAAAAGTAAGTTTTTCTATAGAAAAAGTAAGTTTTTCTATAGAAAAAGTAAGTTTTTCTATTCTATAGAAAAAGTAAGTTTTTCTATAGAAAAAGTAAGTTTTTTCTATAGAAAAAGTAAGTTTTTCTATAGAAAAAGTAAGTTTTTTCTATAGAAAAAGTAAGTTTTTCTATAGAAAAAGTAAGTTTTTCTATAGAAAAAGTAAGTTTTTCTATAGAAAAAGTAAGTTTTTCTATAGAAAAAGTAAGTTTTTCTATAGAAAAAGTAAGTTTTTTCTGTAGAAAAAGTAAGTTTTTCTATAGAAAAAGTAAGTTTTTCTATAGAAAAAGTAAGTTTTTCTATAGAAAAAGTAAGTTTTTCTATAGAAAAAGTAAGTTTTTTCTATAGAAAAAGTAAGTTTTTTCTATAGAAAAAGTAAGTTTTTCTATAGAAAAAGTAAGTTTTTCTATAGAAAAAGTAAGTTTTTTCTATAGAAAAAGTAAGTTTTTTCTATAGAAAAAGTAAGTTTTTCTATAGAAAAAGTAAGTTTTTCTATAGAAAAAGTAAGTTTTTCTATAGAAAAAGTAAGTTTTTCTATAGAAAAAGTAAGTTTTTCTATAGGAAAAGTAAGTTTTTCTATAGAAAAAGTAAGTTTTTCTATAGGAAAAGTAAGTTTTTCTATAGAAAAAGTAAGTTTTTCTATAGAAAAAATTAAGTTTTTCTATAGAAAAAGTAAGTTTTTCTATAGAAAAAGTAAGTTTTTCTATAGAAAAAAGTAAGTTTTTTCTATAGAAAAAAGTAAGTTTTTCTATAGAAAAAGTAAGTTTTTTTCTGTAGAAAAAGTAAGTTTTTCTATAGAAAAAGTAAGTTTTTTCTGTAGAAAAAGTAAGTTTTTCTATAGAAAAAGTAAGTTTTTCTATAGAAAAAAGTAAGTTTTTCTATAGAAAAAGTAAGTTTTTTCTATAGAAAAAGTAAGTTTTTCTATAGAAAAAGTAAGTTTTTCTAAAGAAAAAGTAAGTTTTTCTATAGAAAAAGTAAGTTTTTCTATAGAAAAAGTAAGTTTTTCTATAGAAAAAGTAAGTTTTTCTATAGAAAAGTAAGTTTTTCTATAGGAAAAAGTAAGTTTTTCTATAGGAAAAGTAAGTTTTTCTATAGAAAAAGTAAGTTTTTCTATAGAAAAAGTAAGTTTTTCTATAGAAAAAGTAAGTTTTTCTATAGAAAAAGTAAGTTTTTCTATAGAAAAAGTAAGTTTTTCTATAGAAAAAGTAAGTTTTTCTATAGAAAAAGTAAGTTTTTCTATAGAAAAAGTAAGTTTTTCTATAGAAAAAGTAAGTTTTTCTATAGAAAAAGTAAGTTTTTCTATAGAAAAAGTAAGTTTTTCTATAGAAAAAGTAAGTTTTTCTATAGAAAAAGTAAGTTTTTCTATAGAAAAAGTAAGTTTTTCTATAGAAAAAGTAAGTTTTTCTATAGAAAAAGTAAGTTTTTCTATAGAAAAAGTAAGTTTTTCTATAGAAAAAGTAAGTTTTTCTATAGAAAAAGTAAGTTTTTCTATAGAAAAAGTAAGTTTTTCTATAGAAAAAGTAAGTTTTTCTATAGAAAAAAGTAAGTTTTTCTATAGAAAAAGTAAGTTTTTCTATAGAAAAAGTAAGTTTTTCTATAGAAAAAGTAAGTTTTTCTATAGAAAAAGTAAGTTTTTCTATAGAAAAAGTAAGTTTTTCTATAGAAAAAGTAAGTTTTTCTATAGAAAAAGTAAGTTTTTCTATAGAAAAAGTAAGTTTTTCTATAGAAAAAGTAAGTTTTTCTATAGAAAAAGTAAGTTTTTCTATAGAAAAAGTAAGTTTTTCTATAGAAAAAGTAAGTTTTTCTATAGAAAAAGTAAGTTTTTCTATAGAAAAAGTAAGTTTTTCTCTAGAAAAAGTAAGTTTTTCTATAGAAAAAGTAAGTTTTTCTATAGAAAAAAGTAAGTTTTTCTATAGAAAAAGTAAGTTTTTCTATAGAAAAAGTAAGTTTTTCTATAGAAAAAGTAAGTTTTTCTATAGAAAAAGTAAGTTTTTCTATAGAAAAAGTAAGTTTTTCTATAGAAAAAGTAAGTTTTTCTATAGAAAAAGTAAGTTTTTCTATAGGAAAAGTAAGTTTTTCTATAGAAAAAGTAAGTTTTTCTATAGAAAAATTAAGTTTTTCTATAGAAAAAGTAAGTTTTTCTATAGAAAAAGTAAGTTTTTCTATAGAAAAAGTAAGTTTTTCTATAGAAAAAGTAAGTTTTTCTATAGAAAAAGTAAGTTTTTCTATAGAAAAAGTAAGTTTTTGTAAAGAAAAAGTAAGTTTTTCTATAGAAAAAGTAAGTTTTTCTATAGAAAAAGTAAGTTTTTCTATAGAAAAAGTAAGTTTTTCTATAGAAAAAGTAAGTTTTTCTATAGAAAAAGTAAGTTTTTCTATAGAAAAAGTAAGTTTTTCTATAGAAAAAGTAAGTTTTTCTATAGAAAAAGTAAGTTTTTCTATAGAAAAAGTAAGTTTTTCTATAGAAAAAGTAAGTTTTTCTATAGAAAAAGTAAGTTTTTCTATAGAAAAAGTAAGTTTTTCTATAGAAAAAGTAAGTTTTTCTATAGAAAAAGTAAGTTTTTCTATAGAAAAAGTAAGTTTTTCTATAGAAAAAGTAAGTTTTTCTATAGAAAAAGTAAGTTTTTCTATAGAAAAAGTAAGTTTTTCTATAGAAAAAGTAAGTTTTTCTATAGAAAAAGTAAGTTTTTCTATAGAAAAAGTAAGTTTTTTCTGTAGAAAAAGTAAGTTTTTCTATAGAAAAAGTAAGTTTTTTCTGTAGAAAAAGTAAGTTTTTCTATAGAAAAAGTAAGTTTTTCTATAGAAAAAGTAAGTTTTTCTATAGAAAAAGTAAGTTTTTCTATAGAAAAAGTAAGTTTTTCTATAGAAAAAGTAAGTTTTTCTAAAGAAAAAGTAAGTTTTTCTATAGAAAAAGTAAGTTTTTCTATAGAAAAAGTAAGTTTTTCTATAGAAAAAGTAAGTTTTTCTATAGAAAAAGTAAGTTTTTCTATAGAAAAAGTAAGTTTTTCTATAGGAAAAGTAAGTTTTTCTATAGAAAAAGTAAGTTTTTCTATAGAAAAAGTAAGTTTTTCTATAGAAAAAGTAAGTTTTTCTATAGAAAAAGTAAGTTTTTCTATAGAAAAAGTAAGTTTTTCTATAGAAAAAGTAAGTTTTTCTATAGAAAAAGTAAGTTTTTCTATAGAAAAAGTAAGTTTTTCTATAGAAAAAGTAAGTTTTTCTATAGAAAAAGTAAGTTTTTCTATAGAAAAAGTAAGTTTTTCTATAGAAAAAGTAAGTTTTTCTATAGAAAAAGTAAGTTTTTCTATAGAAAAAGTAAGTTTTTCTATAGAAAAAGTAAGTTTTTCTATAGAAAAAGTAAGTTTTTCTATAGAAAAAGTAAGTTTTTCTATAGAAAAAGTAAGTTTTTCTATAGAAAAAGTAAGTTTTTCTATAGAAAAAGTAAGTTTTTCTATAGAAAAAGTAAGTTTTTCTATAGAAAAAGTAAGTTTTTCTATAGAAAAAGTAAGTTTTTCTATAGAAAAAGTAAGTTTTTCTATAGAAAAAGTAAGTTTTTCTATAGAAAAAGTAAGTTTTTCTATAGAAAAAGTAAGTTTTTCTATAGAAAAAGTAAGTTTTTCTATAGAAAAAGTAAGTTTTTCTATAGAAAAAGTAAGTTTTTCTATAGAAAAAGTAAGTTTTTCTATAGAAAAAGTAAGTTTTTCTATAGAAAAAGTAAGTTTTTCTCTAGAAAAAGTAAGTTTTTCTATAGAAAAAGTAAGTTTTTCTATAGAAAAAGTAAGTTTTTCTATAGAAAAAGTAAGTTTTTCTATAGAAAAAGTAAGTTTTTCTATAGAAAAAGTAAGTTTTTCTATAGAAAAAGTAAGTTTTTCTATAGAAAAAGTAAGTTTTTCTATAGAAAAAGTAAGTTTTTCTATAGAAAAAGTAAGTTTTTCTATAGAAAAAGTAAGTTTTTCTATAGAAAAAGTAAGTTTTTCTATAGAAAAAGTAAGTTTTTCTATAGAAAAAGTAAGTTTTTCTATAGAAAAAGTAAGTTTTTCTATAGAAAAAGTAAGTTTTTCTATAGAAAAAGTAAGTTTTTCTATAGAAAAAGTAAGTTTTTCTATAGAAAAAGTAAGTTTTTCTATAGAAAAAGTAAGTTTTTCTATAGAAAAAGTAAGTTTTTCTATAGAAAAAGTAAGTTTTTTCTGTAGAAAAAGTAAGTTTTTCTATAGAAAAAGTAAGTTTTTTCTGTAGAAAAAGTAAGTTTTTCTATAGAAAAAGTAAGTTTCTCTATAGAAAAAGTAAGTTTTTCTATAGAAAAAGTAAGTTTTTCTATAGAAAAAGTAATTTTTTCTATAGAAAAAGTAAGTTTTTCTATAGAAAAAGTAAGTTTTTCTATAGAAAAAGTAAGTTTTTCTATAGAAAAAGTAAGTTTTTCTATAGAAAAAGTAAGTTTTTCTATAGAAAAAGTAAATTTTTCTATTGCAGATTCGAAGAATCGAAGAAGAAAGATTTTGATACTATTAAAAAATATGAAAGTGGGAAGTTCTGAACTTTCTAGACTGCTACCCTTAAGCTTGCACTTGACAACTGGACAGTTATTGGCAATTTGAACTTGTATATTACATTATTGTAATTACTATAACATTTAATTGTCTGTCTGACTTATCTTTATTAACAAATTGCAAAATTCTCAGAATTTTATTTATTTTTTGTTGATATTAGAGTTTTTACATGTAATGACAGAAAATCATATAATTACTTTGTCTGGCCCAGGGCTGACCAACGGTGGGCACAAATATAATACACAAATTGGCTTATCGTAAAGAGTTCTATCAATAATAATGAAGTCATAATATTGGTAATATTGGGCTATAAATTAAATAAAATATTTTAATTATTTTGTTTACAAAAATTTTCAAAACAAAATAAAAATTTTATTTTACTTGGAATTTAATATCCCTAAACCAGGTCCATAGGTCACATGACAAGAAAAAACTAAAATTTTTATAACGAACAATTTGCTATAGAAAAATTTTTTTAATGACAAAAAATTTTGTAAAGAAAATTTTTTTAATGACAAAAAATTTTCTAAAGAAAATTTTTTAATGACAAAAAATTTTCTATAGAAAATTTTTTTAATGACAAAAAATTTTCTATAGAAAATTTTTTAATGACAAAAAATTTTCAATAGAAAATTTTTTTAATGACAAAAAATTTTCTATACAAAATTTTTTTAATGACAAAAAATTTTCTATAGAAAATTTTTTTAATGACAAAACATTTTATATAGAAATTTTTTTTAATGACAAAAATTTTCCATAGAAAATTTTTCTAATGACAAAAATTTTCTATAGAAAATTTTGTTAATGACAAAAAATTTTCTATACAAAATTTTTTAGTAACAAAAAATTTAATGACAAAAAATTTTCTATAGAAAATTTTTTTAATGACAAAAAATTTTCTATAGAAAATTTTTTTAATGACAAAAAATTTTCTATACAAAAATTTTTTTAATGACAAAAAATTTTCTATAGAAAATTTTTTTAATGATAAAAAATTTTCTATAGAAAATTTTTTTAATGACAAAAAATTTTCTATAGAAAATTTTTTTAATGACAAAAAATTTTCTATAGTAAAATTTTTTTAATGACAAAAAAAAATTTTCTATAGAAAAATTTGTTAATGAAAAAAAAATTTTCTATAGAAAATTTTTTAATGACAAAAAATTTTCTATAGAAAATTTTTTAATGACAAAAAATTTTCTATAGAAAATTTTTTAATGACAAAAAATTTTCTATAGAAAATTTTTTAATGACAAAAAATTTTCTGTAGAAAATTTTTTAATGACAAAAAATTTTCTATAGAAAATTTTTTAATGACAAAAAATTTTCTATAGAAAATTTTTTAATGACAAAAAATTTTCTATAGAAAATTTTTTAATGACAAAAAATTTTCTATAGAAAATTTTTTAATGACAAAAAATTTTCTATAGAAAATTTTTTAATGACAAAAAATTTTCTATAGAAAATTTTTTAATGACAAAAAATTTTCTATAGAAAATTTTTTAATGACAAAAAATTTTCTATAGAAAATTTTTTAATGACAAAAAATTTTCTATAGAAAATTTTTTAATGACAAAAAATTTTCTATAGAAAATTTTTTAATGACAAAAAATTTTCTATAGAAAATTTTTTAATGACAAAAATTTTCTATAGAAAATTTTTTAATGACAAAAAATTTTCTATAGAAAATTTTTTAATGACAAATAAATTTCTATAGAAAATTTTTTTAATGACAAAAAAATTTCTATAGAATATTTTTTTAATGACAAAAAATTTTCTATAGAAATTTTTTTTAATAACAAAAAATTTTCTATAGAAATTTTTTTTAATGACAAAAAATTTTCTATAGAAAATTTTTTTAATGACAAAAAATTTTCTATACAAAATTTTTTAATGACAAAGAATTATCTATAGAAAATTTTTTAATGACAAAAAATTTTCTATAGAAAATTTTTTAATGACAAAAAATTTTCTATAGAAAATTTTTTAATGACAAAAAATTTTCTATAGAAAATTTTTTAATAACAAAAAATTTAATGACAAATTATTTTCTATAGAAAATTTTTTTAATGACAAAAAATTTTCTATAGAAAATTTTTTGTCATTAAAAAATTTTCTATAGAAAATTTTTTGTCATTAAAAAATTTTCTATAGAAAATTTTTTGTCATTAAAAAATTTTCTATAGAAAATTTTTTGTCATTAAAAAATTTTCTATAGAAAATTTTTTGTCATTAAAAAATTTTCTATAGAAAATTTTTTGTCATTAAAAAAATTTTACTATAGAAAATTTTTTGTCATTAAAAAAATTTTCTATAGAAAATTTTTTGTCATTAAAAAAATTTTCTATAGAAAATTTTTTGTCATTAAAAAAATTTTCTATAGAAAATTTTTTGTCATTAAAAAAATTTTTGTATAGAAAATTTTTTGTCATTAAAAAAATTTTCTATAGAAAATTTTTTGTCATTAAAAAAAATTTTTTTTTTAATGACAAAAAATTTTCTATAGGAAATTTCAATAGAAAATTCCATAGAAAATTCTTCGTCATTAAAAATTTTTCTATAGAAAATTTTTCGTCATTAAAAATTTTTCTATAGAAAATTTTTCGTCATTAAAAATTTTTCTGTAGTAAATTTTTGGTCGTTAAAAATATTTCTATGGAAAATTTTTCGTCATTAAAAATTTTTCTATAGAAAATTTTTCGTCATTAAAAATTTTTCTATAGAAAATTTTTCGTCATTAAAAATTTTTCTTCATTTCGTCATTAAAAATTTTCTATAGAAAATTTTTCGCCATTAAAAATTTTTTACAGAAAACGTTTCGTCATTAAAAATTTTCTATAGAAAATTTTTCGTCATTAAAAATTTTTCTTCATAAAATATCTTTTCATAGAAAATTTTTCGTTATTAAAAATTTTTCGTCATTAAATTTTTGTATAGAAAATTTTTCGCCATTAAAAATTTTTGTATAACAAATTTTTCGTCATTAAAAATTTTTTTTCATTAAAAATTTTTCTTCATTAAAATTTTTTTATGGCCAAAATATTTTTTTGAAAAATTTTGATGACGAAAAATTTTCTTAAGAAAAAT
This sequence comes from Stomorhina lunata, assembly GCA_933228675.1. Taxonomy (NCBI): domain Eukaryota; kingdom Metazoa; phylum Arthropoda; class Insecta; order Diptera; family Rhiniidae; genus Stomorhina; species Stomorhina lunata. The sequence continues at coordinate 21,702,954 of OW121741.1, forward strand.
TTTATGACGAAACATTTTTTTACAAAAATTTTTATGACAAAAAATTTTCTTTAGAAAAATATCAAAATTTGAATTTTTATGAAATCCTGGTATAAAATGCTAATACAAAGTCCATTCTTGTTGACGTGACTACCTGCCTGACTCCAGTATATACGTTTTTTTTTTTCAAATATAATGAATATCGGTTGTTATTGCAAATTCTCGGTATTGCACAACAATTTATTATAGATTGCGCTAAATAAACAAATAACAACAAAATAACAAAAACTACAGTGTAAATATTTACAACAAATGTAGAAAAACTTAAAACAACTGAATACAAAATAACAATTTTTATACATTTTTGCAAAATATTTTCAATGTCAATGTCAGACATTGCCCACAATCAGATAATATAAACACCATGTGCACAGAGCTATTGCGGCAACAACAAATACATATATAGAAGTCTAAAGCAACAACAACAACAAATATCAATCAGACAATGCACTTCAAACTCGGCAGCACAAACCGTATATACAATATATGTTAGATAAGACAAAAAAGCTATACCCCTAGTACCCGGTTCCCTACCCCATGTAAACCTCTTCATTTATACAAACGTCCGAGAATGGAGGGGAAAGCTTGGGGTACTTGTCATAGATCAGTGTGCAAGAGAACTTTTTTTAACAATAGAAATTTCATTATCACCTGCCATCAAATGCAAAAAATATTATTATTTTCATTACTTTTACAGAGAATGCGAAAGTAAATGGAAATTTGTTGACAATACCAGGTCACGTTTTACAACAAAAAATTGTCAAATAATTTCTAAATGTAAAACCTAATGTAAAGTCTAGGCCAGAGCTGAACAAACTTTGAAGAAAGTGATATCATTAAGGTAAAATATCGCATGATTGGTCAATACATTTAGATAATACTGAGAATGATTTTGCTAAAAAAACCAAATATTTCATAATATTGTTAATTTTTAGAATCATATAACTTTTTGTTGGAATAATATTTTGTGATAACTCTTTTTATTTTTGAAAGCTATACTCCTCCTTTATTGTAAACACGAAAATATTTGATCAAATTTCTTTTAATAGCCTTAATATGTTAATTTTCTTCTCGTCTGCTTTGTTTTAGTCAAGAATAAAAATTTATTTAAGTTTTGTTAAGTTTAAAAATTTTTTATGAAACTTGCACAAAACCAAGTCTATATTAACGTAAAGCCTTAAGCCAGATCTTTACAGTCATATATGATTTAAGTGCATATATTTGCATATCTAGCCTAAAATGAATAATAAATGACATGAAGAAATTTTTTGAAAACCTTTTTATAACAAAAAAATTGTTTAAAGATATGTTTATATCCGGAAATGTTTGATAACGGTATTGTATTTTATTTTTAGAGACAATTTTCTATACAAAATTTTAAGTTAAAAAATTTTTCGTTATAAAAATTTTTCTATCAAAAATTTTTCTGTAAAAAATTTTTCTGTAAAAAATTTTTCGTTTTAAAAATTTTTTCTATTGAAAATTTTTCGTTTAAAAAAATTTTTCATATAAAAAATTCTTCTATAGAAAATTTTTCATATAAAAAATTCTTCTATAGAAAATTTTTCGTTATAAAAAATTTTTCTTTAAAAAACTTTTCGTTATAAAAAGTTTTTCTGTAGAAAATTTTACGTTATAAAAAATTTTGTTTAGAAATTTTTCCATACTAAAATTTTCTGTAGAAATTTTTTGTTAAAAAAATTTTTATAGAAAATTTTTCGTTATAAAAAAATTTTCTATAGAAAATTTGTCGTTATAAAAAAATTTTCTATAGAAAAAATTTTCTATAGAAAATTTTTCGTTATAAAAAAATTTTCTATAGAAAATTTTTGAAAACCTTTTTATAACAAAAAAATTGTTTAAAGAAATGTTTATATCCGGAAATGGTTGATACCGGGATTGTATTTTATTTTTAGAGACATTTTTCTATACAAAATTATAAGTTATAAAAATTTTTCGTTATAAAAATTTTTCTATCAAAAATTTTTCTGTAAAAAATTTTTCGTTTTAAAAATTTTTTCTATAGAAAATTTTTTGTTTAAACAATTTTTCTGTAGTAAATTTTTCATATAAAAAATTCTTCTATAGAAAATTTTTCGTTTTAAAGAATTTTTCTACAAAAAATTTTTCATATACAAATTTTTCGTTTTAAAAAATTTTTCTAGAAAAAACTTTTCGTTTTAAAAACTTTTTCGTTTTACAAAAGTTTTCTATAAAAAATTTTTCGTTTTAGACAATTTTCCTTAAGAAACTTTTTCGTTACAAAAAATTTTTCTAAATATTTTTTTTTTTTTTTCATTTTAAAAGATTTTTCTATAGAGAATTTTTAGTTTTAATGTTTCTACAGAAAATTTTTCGTTTTAAAAAATTATTCTATAGAAAATTTTTCGTTTTAAGAAATTTTTTTAGAAAGAAAATTTTTCGTTACAAAAAATTTTTTAAAGAAAATTGTTCCTTATAAAAATTTTTCGTTATTAAAAGTTTTCTATGCTATTTATTTTTATAAAAATTTTTCTACAGAAAATTTTTCGTTAAAAAAAATTGTTCTATGCAAAATTTTTCGTTATAGAAATTTTGCTATAGAAAATTTTTCGTTTTAAAAATTTTTTCTATAGAAAATTTTTCGTTTTAAAAAATTTTTCTATAGAAAATTATTCGTTTTAAAAAACTTTTCTAGAACAAATTTTTCGTTTTAAAAACTTTTTCGTTTTACAAAAGTTTTCTATAAAAAATTTTTCGTTTTAGACAATTTTCCTTAAGAAAATTTTTCGTTACAAAAAATTTTTCTAAATAATTTTTTTTTTTTCATTTTAAAAGATTTTTCTATAGAGAATTTTTAGTTTTAATGTTTCTACAGAAAATTTTTCGTTTTAAAAAATTATTCTATAGAAAATTTTTCGTTTTAAGAAATTTTTTTAGAAAGAAAATTTTTCGTTACAAAAAATTTTTTAAAGAAAATTGTTCCTTATAAAAATTTTTCGTTATAGAAATTTTGCTATGGAAAATTTTTCGTTATAAATTTTTTTCTATATTATAAAAAAACACGTTATAGAAAATTTTTAGTTATAAAGAAATTTTTAAAATGAAAAATTTTTTATAGAAAATTTTTCGTTTTAAAAAAATTATCTACAGATCGTGATAAAAATTTTTGTACAGAAAATTTTTCGTTTTAAAAAAAAATTTATAGAAAATTTTTCGTTTTAAAAAAATTTTCTATAGAAAATTTTTCGTTTTTCCTATAGAAAATTATTCATAATAAGAAATTTTTCTATAGAAAATTTTTCATTATAAAAAACTTTTCTATACAATTTATTTTTTTAAAAAAATTTCTATAGAAAATTTTTCGTTATAAAAAATTGTTCTATAGAAAATTTTTCTTTATAAAAATTTTGTTATAGAAAATTTTCTATCGAAAATTTTTCGTAGTAAAAATTTTTCGTTATAAAAATTTTTCTATAGAAACAAAACCTTTATATTGAAAGTTTTTTGTTATAAAAAAACTTTCTTTAGTTATAAAGAATTAGAAAATATAGAGAATTTTTCGTTATAAAAAATAGTTCTATAGAAAATTTTTCGTTATAAATATTTTGTTATAGAAAATTTTCTATCGAAAATTTTTCGTATCGAAAATTTTTCGTAGTAAAAGTTTTTCGTTATAAAAATTTTTCTATAGAAACAAAACCTTTATATTGAAAGTTTTTGTTATAAAAAAAGTTTCTTTAGTTATAAAGAATTTTTCTATAGAAAACTTTTAGTTATAAAAAATAGTTCTATAGAAAATTTTTCGTTATAAAAATTTTGTTATAGAAAATTTTCTATCGAAAATTTTTCGTAGTAAAAATTTTTTGTTATAAAAATTTTTCTATAGAAACAAAACCTTTATATTGAAAGTTTTTTGTTATAAAAAAAGTTTCTTAGTTATAAAGAATTTTTCTATAGAAAATATTTAATTTTAAAAATTTTTCTTTAGAAATTTTTCAATACAAAAAAAAAAATTTTTAAAGAAATTTTTTGTTAAGAAAATTTTTTATAACAATAGGAAATTTTCTATAGAAATTTTTTCGTTATTAAAATTGTTCTATAAAAAATGTTTCGTTATAAAAATGTTTCTATAGAAAATGTTTCTTTATATAAAAACTTTTCTATAGAAAATTTTTAGTTATTACGACTTTTTCTATAGAAAATTTTTCATTATAAAAAATTTTTCTATAGAAAATTTTTCATTATAAAAAATTTTTCTATAGAAAATTTTTCATTATAAAAAATTTTTCTATAGAAAATTTTTCGTTACAAAAAATTGTTCTATAGAAAATTTTTCGTTATAAAAAAATAGAAAATTTTTCGTTATAACAAATTTTCTATAGAAAATTTTACGTTATAAGAATTTTTCTATAGAAAATTTTACGTTATAAGAATTTTGTTATAAAAAATTTTCTTTAGAAAATTTTTCGTTATTAATATGATTAATGACCCTAAGTCCTTTAGTGAATTCTAATTATACTCTTCACCACCATAGGTGGAAAGGGTATTATAAGTTTGTGCTGATGTTTGTAACGCATAGAAATATTTGTCTTAGACCCACCTTTTAGTATACCAATAGGCTTAGAATCACTTTCTGAGTCGATTTAGCGATGTCCGTCCGTCCGTCCGTCCGTCTGGCTGGCTGGCTGGACGGCTGGCTGGACCCCCATGTACACCTTGTAATCAAACTACAGATCGCAATTCTAAAGATAATTTGATGAAATTTGGCACAGATCATTTTTTTTGATAATGGGACCATGGCTATTGAATTTTGTCAAAATCGGTCCATTATTTATGGTACCTCCCATAGGTCCCACTTCCCGAAATTGCTATATTGGCCACAAATATCGATATCTTTTCCTGAAATTTAAAACAAATACTGCTTATGTCAACTAAAATCACTGTACCAAATTTCGTTGAAATAGGTCCACATTTGACCATAGCTCCCATACAAATTCTTCGTTAAAAACGCACTAAATGAGACAAAAAATCACTGAAACACTCGTAAATCTAAAGATAATGGAAATTTTGAGTCTATTTTTTGCATACATAATTTTTGTAACAACTGTAATCAATCTGCCAAATTTCGAGATAATCGGTCCACATTTGACCCTAGCTCTCATATAAGTCCAAATGACGGAAACAGGTTGAATATATAAGTTTTGAGAAAATGTTTGTATGATGGCAAAATTTAGCAAATATTTGTCTTTACACAGAAAGAATAACACCTTTGACCTTAGTGGTGAAGGGTATCGTATGGTCGGCTTGACCGACTATAGCGCTTTCTTACTTGTTTTTCTTAAATCTGAAAGAAGGCGCTGGATTCTCTAAAATTAGAATTAGTCACCAGCTTTTTTAAAAACTTATCATGATTTACTTCAAAATCATTAGTCCTTAGTCCATCATTATTAAATATGTATATCCCAAAAAATTTATCTATATTGTTCTGTTATTGTCACCCGAAATGAGCCATCAATTGTTTTTCCAATTTTATTTATTGGGGGCATTAAAAACAGACGATATTTATAGCAGTCATTGTCTTCGTTATCTTATAAAGCAAATATCGTATAGTACGACTATATAATATAAAATTTTAAGCCAAATTGACTTTAATATGTCTGTGTATTTAAGCCCTTTTACTTGCGCAATGTCTGGGGTACTGAGCGTCCAACGCTATACGAGTATTTGTTGTGGCTGCCAAAAGTAAACAAGGAAGTGTCTGAGTAGTATCAAAATTACGGCAATATCATAACAAAATAACATACATTCATATGAATTTGGACAGACTTTTTTGTGGACTTAATAAATGGTTAAATAAGATGCAAATAAATAAGGTATGAATGTATTTAAATTCATATGCATTCGTATGCTTTTTGGATATAAAAGGGGTATTCACATATTGTGTTCAAAGATCTCGTTTTATAGAGTTATAGAGCAGTAAAATTTCAAAATACGTTTTTTTTTTGTGTTTTAATTCTAAAATTTTTTAATTTTTACAATATTATGTCTTTATGTTATCAACACATTGTATATGACACCTTGTGAATCCCCCAAATAATTTTGAAACAATATATATTTGAATATAAATGTCAATATTTGTATTTTAACATAAACATTTACATTTTTATCTAATTTGATATTATTCTCGCAAAATTCTTTTTCAATATATTTTTAAAAATTTATTTATTTGCAAAACATTTTGCATCGTTTTGCGAAAATTTCCCTTTGCGTCTGAGAGATCGCAAATTTCGTATAATTTTATAAACAATTGCGATTTCAGAAAGTTTCGTGTTGCATAATTTATGTTAACAACTATTGCACAATTCTTGTTCTATTCTCATTCTAAACTTTGATAAGAAAAATTCTATAATTGTTTACATTTTCAATTATATTCGATGAAGTAACTTGCTATACCCTTCAGCTCTATATTGGGTTTGTGCTGGTGTTTGTAACGTATAGAAGTATAAGTTTTACGCCCTTCTTCAAGCATAACGGCCGACCAAGAATTGAATTCTAAAAAAATTTTCTTTATACAAATTTTATATAGGAAATTCTTCTTAATAAAAATTCTTCTATAGAAAAGTTTTTGGTAAAAAAATTTTTCTTTCTATAACGAAAAACTTTCTATTAAAAATATTTTTAACGAAAAAATTTCTAAAAAAAATTTTTTCAACGAAAAATTTTCTTAAGAAAAATTTTTTAATGAGAATTTTTTATAGAAACTTTCTTATAGAAAATTTTTCGTTAAAAAAAATTTTCTATAGAAAACTTTTCGTTAAAAAAAATTTTTTTATAGAAAATTGTTCGTTAAAAAAAATTTTCTATAGAAAATTTTTCGTTAAAAAAAATTTCTATAAGAAATTTTCTATAAAAAAATTTTTTTACCAAAAACTTTTATAAAATTTTATATAGAATTTTTGTTTTTTACCCAAAAATTTTCTATAGAAAATTTTTTTTTTTACCCAAAAATTTTCTATAGAAAATTTTTTTTAACGAAAAATTTTCTATAGAAACATTTTTTTAACGAAAAATTTGTTTAACGAAAAATTTTCTATAGAAAAATTTTTTGAACGAAAAATTTTCTATAGAAAATTTTCTTTAACGAAAAATCTTCTATAGAAAATTTTCTATAGAAAATTTTCTTTAACAAAAAATTTTCTATAGAAAATTTTCTTTAACGAAAAATTTTCTATAGACAATTTTCTTTAACGAAACATTTTCTATAGAAAATTTTCTTTAACGAAAAATTTTCTATAGAAAATTTTCTTTAACGAAAAATTTTCTATAGAAAATTTTCTTTAACGAAAAATTTTCTATAGCAAATTTTCTTTAACGAAAAATTTTCTATAGAAAATTTTCTTTAACGAAAAATTTTCTATAGAAAATTTTCTTTAACGAAAAATTTTCTATAGAAAATTTTCTTTAACGAAAAATTTTCTATAGAAAATTTTCTTTAACAAAAAATTTTCTATAGAAAATTTTCTTTAACGGAAAATTTTCTATAGAAAATTTTCTTTAACGAAAAATTTTCTATAGAAAATTTTCTTTAACGAAAAATTTTCTATAGAAAATTTTCTATAACAAAAAATTTTCTATAGAAAATTTTCTTTAACGAAAAATTTTCTATAGAAAATTTTCTTTAACGAAAAATTTTCTATAGAAAATTTTCTTTAACGAAAAATTTTCTATAGAAAATTTTCTTTAACGAAAAATTATCTATAGAAAATTTTCTTTAACGAAAAATTTTCTATAGAAAATTTTCTTTAACAAAAAATTTTCTATAGGAAATTTTCTTTAACAAAAAATAGAAAATTTTCTTTAACGAAAAATTTTCTATAGAAAATTTTCTTTAACGAAAAATTTTCTATAGAAAATTTTCTTTAACGAAAAATTTTCTATAGAAAATTTTCTTTAACGAAAAATTTTCTATAGAAAATTTTCTTTAACGAAAAATTTTCTATAGAAAATTTTCTTTAACGAAAAATTTTCTATAGAAAATTTTCTTTAACGAAAAATTTTCTATAGAAAATTTTCTTTAACGAAAAATTTTCTATAGAAAATTTTCTTTAACGAAAAATTTTCTATAGAAAATTTTCTTTAACGAAAAATTTTCTATAGAAAATTTTCTTTAACAAAAAATTGTCTATAGAAAATTTTCTTTAACGGAAAATTTTCTATAGAAAATTTTCTTTAACGAAAAATTTTCTATAGAAAATTTTCTTTAACGAAAAATTTTCTATAGAAAATTTTCTTTAACAAAAAATTTTCTATAGAAAATTTTCTTTAACAAAAAATTTTCTATAGAAAATTTTCTTTAACGAAAAATTTTCTATAGAAAATTTTCTTTAACGAAAAATTTTCTATAGAAAATTTTCTTTAACGAAAAATTTTCTATTGAAAATTTTCTTTAACGAAAAATTTTCTACAGAAAATTTTCTTTAACGAAAAATTTTCTACAGAAAATTTTCTTTAACGAAAAATTTTCTATAGAAAATTTCTTATACAAATTTTGCTACAGAAAATTTATCGTTATTAAAATTTTTTCTAAAGAAAATTTATTGTTATAAAAATTTGTCAATAGAAAATTTTTTAACAAAATTTTTCTATTTTTCTTTAGAAAATTTTTCGTTATAAAAATATTTAAATAGTTATAAAAAATTGTCTATAGAAAATTTTTTGTTTTAAAAATTTTTCTATAGAAAATTTTTCGTTAACAAAGTTTTTCTATTTTTTAGAAAATTTTTCTTTATAAAAATATTTAAATAGTTATAAAAAATTGTCTATAAAAAAGTTTTTGTTTTAAAAATTTTTTATAGAAAATTTTTTGTTCAAAAAATTTTTTGATAAAATTTCGAAAAAATTTTTCTTTAAAAAATTTTTTCCTTAAAAAAATTTTCGTTAAAAATTTTTTCTCGTGAAAAAAATTTTTCAATAGATATTTTTCGTTAAAATATTTTTCGATAGAAATTTTTCGGTAAAATATTTTTATAAAGAAAATTTTTCGTTCAAAAATTTTATCTATAGAAAATTTTTCGTTAAAAAAAAACTTTTCTATAGATTTTTATTAAGAAAATTATTATTTGAAACATTTTTCAAAGGATTTAAAGAAGAAGAATTTTAAAAAGTTTTCTATAAAAATAAAATTTTGCTATAGAAAATTTTTCGATATAAAATTTTTTTTTATAGAAAATTTTTTGTTGTAAAAGTTTTTTTATAGAAAATATTTCGTTATAAAAATTTTGTTATAGAAAATTTTTCATTAAAAAAAAATTCTATAGAAAATTTTTCGTTTAAAAAAAATTTTACTATAGAAAATTTTTCGTTAAAAAATTTTTTCTATAGAAAACTTTTCGTTAAAAAAGTTTTTCTTTAAACAAATTTTTGTTATAAAAGTTTTTCTATAGAAAATATTTCGTTATAAAAATGTTGTTATAGAAAATTTTTTGTTATAAAATTTTTTCTATAGAAAATTTTTCTATGGAAAATTATTCGTTATAAGAATTTTTCTATAAAAATTTTTAATTAGAAAATTTTCGTTATAAAAATTTTTCTATAGAAAATTTTTCGTTATAAAAATCTTTGTATAGAAAACTTTTCGTTATAAAAATTTTTCTATAGAAAATATTTCGTTATAAAAATTTTTTTATAGAAAATTTTTCGTTATAAAAATTTTTTCTATAGAAAAGTTTTCGTTAAAAAAGTTTTTCTTTAGAAAATTTTTTGTTAAAAAAATTTTTCTATAGAAAATTTATCTTTAAAATTTTTTTTCTATAGAAAATTTTTCGTTATAAAATTTTTTCTATAAAAAATTTTTCGTTATAAAAATTTTTATATAGAAAATTTTTTATAAAAATTTTTAATTATAAAATTTTCGTTATAAAAATCTTTCTATAGAAAATTTTTCGTTAAAAAAATTTTTTTATAGAAAAATTTTCGTTATAAAAATTTTTAGATATACAAATTTTTCTATAGAAAATTTTCGTTACAAAAATTGTTCTATAGAAAATTTTCGTTAAAAAAATTTTTCTACAGAAAATTTTCGTTACAAAAATTTTTCTATAGAAAATTTTCGTTACGAAAATTTTCCTATAGAAAATTTTTCGTTATAAAAATTTTTCGTCATAAAAATTTTTCGTTCAAACAATTTTTCATTATAAAAATTTTCTTTATAAATTTTTTTTTAATGAAATTTTCTTTTAAAAAGATTGGACCCTAGTTCTCTTATAAGACCCAATATCGGGGATGATATATGATGACAAAATTAGGCAAAAAAATGTCCCTACTAATTAAAAATGGACCTATTAAATTTCATGATAATCATTTAACATTTATTCTTAGTAGTTAAGGTAACCATATGTTCGACCTGAACCGTCGAAAATATTTTCTTACTTGTTTTCAATTTACGTCTTAATAATTTTGGCAGCGCAGTTCTGTTTTGCGTCGGGGAAAAAGTGTTATATGATGCAACTTTTTTTAATAAATAAAAAATACACTATAAATAGTCTCGGGAAATGCTTTATTGAGTAATTAAATGATAATATTTAGTATTTAATGAAATCGGAGTCGTAGAAGTTAAAAGAAGAAGAGACCACACAGGGTTTTATACCCAGTAAATAATTCTAGTTTAGTTCTAGATCAGTTCTGAGATGTAGTATATGATTATATTTCTAGTTAAAGTTTATGTTTGAATTCTGGGAATATCTTTCACTCTACATGTTTTGAATGTGAGCAATCTTTGTCCTCTGTCTCACTCGTAAAAGTGGTTATGTCTCATTGTTGTGGCTATGTCTTAATGTTGTCAAGTCATAAACCTCTCGAAACCTTTCGTCTAGAGACCGATTAATAGGTTCATACATACCGATTAATAGGAACATTGTAACAAAATATTTAATTGAAACTTTGCCTACTTTTGAATATGAAGATTTCAAAGCCGCCCTTTGCTTAAGTCGACTTAAGCACTTTTTCCTTTTTGCCACAGATATAAATAAATACAAAATATCCAATCTTTCCAGAAATATTCATATACCCCTTCTCGAACACAGCTTAACCTCAATGACCTGTCGTAATAAAATTGTGGTAGTGCTCCACAGCACCCAAAATGTAGCTATTATTGTAGCCAAAAAAAAATATTATTGATATTAACCGATAAATTATTTATTTGATTTTTTCCAAGACGCCCACATTTAAGCGGGAGACTAAAAATATCATACCACAATTTGTTGCCAGCAAAAGTAACGAAAATAAATTCCCTTGCATCTGGTTGCGAATAGACAAGTGGTTCACACTTAACATATTTTGAGTTTGAGTCAGACATGTTTGCAATTCTGCAAACATACGCTCTCATGCAGATAATTTTGCAGTTTTGTTCTGCAAAAGAAAAAATTGAAGGTATATTTACAACTGATGACGTCACAAATGATTGGAACAAAAAAAAAAACTGTTGCACCAACTGTAATTTAAGGCAGGGTTGACTTAACGTGAAAAAAGTGAGTCCTAAAAGGGATTAAGGAAATATCTTTAAGGTATTTCTACAACAAAATTGAACCTATAAGTGAATATATAACAGAACCTAGGACTGAATTAGAAATAGAAATGAACCAATATTAGAACTGAGCTGCATCCGATTCTATTTTTAGACTCATTAAAAGGGACCTACGTTTTAACTTCGGCTCCGAACCAATATTAGAACTGCATCCGATTCTATTTTTAGACTCATTGAAAGGGACCTACGTTTTAACTTCGGTTTTAACTTCGGCTCCGAACCAATATTAGAACTGAATCCGATTCTATTTTTAGACTCATTGAAAGGGACCTACGTTTTACCTTCGGCTCCGAACGGCAAATGTATTAGTTAGAGAAGTTTTATGTAGCCTAATATTCGAACTTGGGACCTCTGGTATGCTAGGCGGATGACTAACCTGCTATACCACGGCGGTTCACATCAGAACTACTATCAGAAATAAAATCATAACTTGAGACTGAACTAGAATCCGAACTAAAATCTAAACTATTGTCAGAGTTTGAATTAGATTTTGATTCAGAACTAATATCAAAACAAGATCTAAAACAAAAATTGATCTGAATCCCACAAATCCCTTTCCCACTTTCCATGTTACCCCGTTGCATGTGCAACCTATAGCACTTGCGATAACTTTATTCCACTCAACTTGTCGAAAACTCGGTCACTACCTCCATGTGTTCGAATTTTTTTGTTCATACTTCATTCTACCCATACCCTTAATGTCTGGTTCGGTAACGTTGCAGCAACATGCTTTTATTATTTCTTGGCAATTGACAACGGCAGCAGTAGCTGCAGTTGTAGCAGCAGCAATGGAGGTAAATACATGAACATTAAATGGAATTTATTTTGCTCGTTTTTCCCATTTTCTTCTACATTCCCTTTTTTGCTGTTGGATTATATGTAGTTGCATATATTGTCGTGGTTCGTTTGTTGGTATTGATAGCATCTATTGCCGGTTGCAAGTGTATGTTCTGTTTGTGTTAAATGCATTGTGGAAAGGGTTGCAGTTGCTGCTTCTGTTTGCGACAGGATTCGAGATGACATTGATGCGGTGACAACTGCATAGACAGACAAAGGGGACTGCAGCGGAAATGTCCTTAGACTTGTTAATCTATATATGTATGTATGTGTGAGTAAATGTAAGCCTGGACTCATCTTTATTGATGCATTATTATATTTTATTTTTAATTATGAATTTTATATTTCGTTGAGAGGATTTTTAAAGAACAAAACTTTAATTAAAAAATTAATCACTTTCAAAAATTTTAGTTCATAGGTTATCCCGGAAGATCTCAAGAACTCAATATCATAAGAGATCTTACATTGGAGGGGGTTACTGCTTTTCACCCAGTCAAGAGAAAGGTGGAGGTCTATTTAAAGTAAACTATCCTTACTTCCAATTAATAGCCCTTAAAAGTTAAGGAACTATTCAATTTTTATAGTCCATTGACTATTTCCCATATATATATATATATATATATATATATATATATATATATATATATATATATATATATATATATATATATATTTCCCCGACAACATTCCAGTTGGAACAAGGGGTACTTCTCTCAGACAATGAGGTGCATCCGATTCTATTTCTAGACTCATTGAAAGGGACCTACTCCGGCTCCGAACGGCAAATGCATTAGTTAGAGAAGTTTTACATAGCCTAATACTCAATAACCAGAGGCTAGCTGAGTTATGAGGCGAACCGCCGCTTTTTTGAAAATTTATTTTTTTAAGTGGGTCTGACCGGGGATTGAACTTGGGACCTCGTGTATGCTAGGCGGATGACTAACCTGCTATACCACGGCGGTTCACACTCTTTCCCATAACCTCTCAATAAAATACCCTCCCAAGAGCTTTTACATTTATTAAAGGTTAGGTCAATGTGGCCCTATGTATCACTGGGAGTCAAGAATAATAGAAGAATCTGCATCCACTGTAGACAAAAATATAATTATATCTTAGTTCACCCAAGCGAATATGTTCGGCGAGTTGCATTGCATTATAGCCCATTGACTCTTTCCTATATTCTCTCAATAAAATGCCCTCCCGAGAGCTTTTACATTTATTAATGGTTAGGTCAATGTAGCTTAAGGCCCTATGCTTCACTGGGAGTCAAGAATAACAGAAGACAATGCGGCAATTCCGATGCTTCTACATCCACTATAGACAATAATATAATTATATTTTAGTTCATCCAAGCGAATTTGTTCGTCGAGTTGCACTTCCCATTTCTTTCCGAAAATACCTTCCAGTATGTAATACAAGTTTACAAATTACGGTCAACTTTTGGATCAGAGCAGATGAGAACAAATCTCGACGTTATTTGAGGTTCAGCACCTCTAAACCTTTTTCAAAATTAGTTTTTATTTGTGAGTTCGCTTATGTTGGCAGCACTGCGCTATCATAATGACAGTCAGCTGTTGGCTTCTCTAGAAACATAAGAAACTTTACAAAATGTTAAATGTCCAGTGAATCTGCATAATGGGCATTATTCAAGATATTGTTAGCCACTTTCTAGGTAACCTCAAATTCCCGGATTTCAAGCAGATAAATCGATAGTTTTCTGCAAAATTATTGCAAGATTGGAGCTGAAATGTCTCGATTTTTTTATCCCCATCTAGAACATTTTTCTGAAAACTTATACATATATTCAAAGTACTGAATTCTAAAACGGGTTTCGTTTTTCAAAATTGCTTCTGGTTTATGAGTTTGCGTGTGTTGGCAACACTGAACTATCGTAATGACAGTCAGCTGTTGGCGTCGCGAAAACTGACAGAAGCCAACAGAAACTTTAGGAAATGTTAAACGTCCAATTAAGCAGCATAATGGGTATTATTCAAGATGTTGTTCTCAAATTTCTAGGTAACCGCAAATCCCCGGATTTTAAGCAAATAAATCGACAGTTTGTGCAAAATTATTGCAATATTAGAGCTCGAATGTCTCTTAAAATACATTTTCTACATTCCCATCTCGAATTTTTTTTTCTAGAAACTTATAAGATACAAGCGACGAGCAAGGAGATCGACTAAACCAAGATTTGGCGAATATCGAAAAATGATATAAAAAATTTTGGAACGAAGTCATGATGAGCAACTACTGTTGAACTTTAAGGCGTTAAACAGATCCCACACAATGCAAGTAACACAGTTCGACTGGTCTTTATTTCTTTGGATATCTCGAAAACTAGAAATAGAATAAAAAAAACGGATTGAATATTCGGATTCCAAATAACCTTAGAAACAGCTTTTGCTTGCTGAGATCCAAAACCGTGTTTATTTGTGCAATTATTTCATCTTCTATTATCCTTGACTTCCAGTGGAGCATAGTTAATTAACCTTTCATCTATATCGGACTTTATTGCAAGATCAATTGATCTTCTCCACGTTCTAGCAGGTGCACCAACACGACAGCCTTTTCCCCGTGGCTTTGTCGAGCAATGTTGGTATTTGGCCTTCGAAGTGTGTGGCCTATCCATCGCCATTTCCGTTGTCATAGCTCTATAGAAGCAGGGATTCGATTTCAGAATTTTCATTGGATTGTTACGATTTTCTAAAATTCTCATTAGATAGTTTCTAATGAGACTGTCAAAGGCCTTCATAAACCTAAACTAACACTAGGTAAATTGGGGTGCGGAATTCATTACATTGCTCTAGTACTAGTCTTACTGTGTTTATTAGATCAACACAAGACGGGTTCTCCCTGAACCCAAACTGATTTTCGCGGTGTATAGAGGAAACTGCGTCGGATATTCTTCTCAAAATTACTCGACTTAGGAGTGCAGTCTTTAGAGTCACTACTTTTACTTTTATTCCAGGAGGTTGGCAGAGTTTCTTCTTCCCATATTATACGATTCTTCAATGTCACATAAAAGCATCTCCATTGAGATGTTGTCATTGCCCGGGGCCTTGTTGCGCTTAAGGCTTTTAATTGCATTCTTCACTTCTTGTAGGTATTGTTGGTGGGCTGTCTGAAATTCCATTGAATAAACAGTCATGGTTGGTTTCATTTTGCACTTCCGTCAGCGTTTCTTATCCAATGGGATTGTTTAATGATGACTGGAAGTGTTCCATCATTCGTATTAATTGTTCATCCGGAATTGAGAGAAGTGTACCGCTGCTACTCAGAATGGAACTGTTGGTGTAGGTAGGTTTGCTACACAACGCCCTTGATATATTGTATAAGGTCCTTATGTCGCCCTTACTTGCAGCTGACTCAGTTTGGCTCGATTGTTCATCTATCCACATTCTCTTGTCCCTCCTTGCAGACCTTTTTATTTTGTTGGATAGGTCACGGTAGATTGTATTAAGCTCCTCAACATACGCGTTTGCATTTAGAATTGTATTTTGTATGGTTTTACGTTGTTCAACCAGGTCCCATGTTGCTTGGGTGAGCCGTACTTTCCTTTTATGGTCTTTAAAACCTAACGTTTGTTGACCATCCTCATTGTACGTCTGAGTGACACACTTTGTAATTTCGTTTATATTTGCATCGTTGTTGTTTAGAATATCTGGAAGCCGATTCCCTATGTAATAAAGGCATTTCGATGTCGCTCTGATTCCAGTTTCCCAACATCAATTTTCCGATCGGCTTTTGCCGTTTCCGACCTCAGAGCCGCTACTTTCAATCGAACTTTAGATATAACTAAGTGGTGGTCGCTGTTTATATATGCTCCGCACCTCGAGCGTACACCAAGTAAAGATGATCGCCACTTAGAGTTGATCAAAATGTGATCAATTCGGTTCTTAGTGACACCGTTCGGCGATATCCAAATTATTTTATAGTGGAGCTTATGAGGAAAAATTGTGCTACCTACAACCAGTTTCCTTTGACAGCATAGTTCGATTAAACTTTCTCCGTTGTCGTTTCTTACTCCGACACCGTGTTTACCAATGTAGTGCTCCAAACCGGTGTTGTTTGAGCCAACTTTGGCGTTAAAGTCGCCCAGTATCATAGTAATGTCACAATTATGTACATTACTGTTCATCCAAGTGCTTAATACATTGTAAATATTTTAATCACTCTCACTTCAGTGATGACATGAAGGGTTAGTGGATGGTAAAAGGTGCCTAGATACATAGTTTTTGCTGATATATCCTGAGTTTGTTCGGTTTCCTTAATGCTAGAAACACAATCACGGCTACAGGCTACGGGCTACAACCTGTCAAAATAAGGTTACACGCATTTAAATGCGAATAAATTTTTTAACGTCGGCACAGCTACACGACTACCGACCACCGTTGTAGCTGTAGCCAAGATTAAACTAATTTCTATTTTTATTGGCGACAATAACAGATTTAGTGCTGTCAACACCATATAATAATGAAATAAATGAGCGATTTAAACCACTTAACTTTATATACAATAATTAAGATGAAGGAAATTGAAATAAACAATTAATATATTTATCAAATATTTATATATATAATGTATATAATAATATCTGATTAATATATGATATAAAAATTTATATTTATATAACTCTACCTCAATAAAAGTATATTTTTAAGAAGTTAATTTTTAAACTGTCATAACTCACACGCTACATGTGCTAGAGCTACGTAGTTTAGGTTATATAAAACCTAATATGTCCTGTATAAAATATATTATTTAAAAGGGCATACTTATATCTATGTTGTTTCAAGATATGCGTATTTTTATAAAAAAATGTCGGTTTTGAAAATAAGTTTTTAGAATATGGGCTTTTTAACCATTATAAATCGGAAGAATATATATATTGAAAAGTATTTTTAGTAGCTTTTGTTTGATACCAAAAAAGTTAATATCGGATGTAAGCTTCTAAAGTTATGCCCTACAATTTTTAAAATTTAAAAAGCTCATAACTCTCAAACTATAAGTGATTCCACTAAAATCATTCTATTAGAATTTTTTGATTTATATATACTATCAGGTACATGAAAACCGTTGAGATCGGAGGTTGATTACTAAAAATGATTTATGTAATTTCTGTCAAAATATAAATCGTCATTTTGCCCATCTTATAAATGCGATATTGGCATCACTCGTAAGCAGCTGTTTTTATTGTGGACATTTTGATTTATTTTGTTTAATTTTTCTATCTGTTTGTTTGGCTTTTGTTTTATTTGGGAAGTTTATTATAACTTTTTCTTTATTTATTATTAATTTTTCTTAATATATTTCAGGTATGGACTTGGATGAAATAATAATAGAGGAAGTCCATTATTTTAAAAAACAAATTAAAAAATTTTATGGTCCAAACGTCAAAAATCTATATCAGCTGCTTTCAATGCAGCTGCCGTCTTAAAAATAATTAAGTAGCTGACTACAAGGCGACTGTTGCAGCCAACCACTTTTGTAGTCGGTGTTCGTGTAGCCTGCTGTCGTGATTGTGTTTCTAGCATAACTGCTTCCTTTAATATACATAAATATTTTGCTTTCACAGAACTTCTTGGGATATTGATAAAACGAAAAGCATAAGAATCCTTTTATGGGCTAACGTTAAATACAAATTAATAGAATTCCAAGTTTTTATATTTCAATTTCGATCCACAGTACCCGAAAGTATTACTTTGCGAGAATCTTTGGAACTTTCTTAATAACTAAATGCGGGCTCTTTCGAAGTAATGATCCGATGAGAAAAAAGCATAGCTCTCAATCGGTTAACTATAAAGGATATTATAAAGTAATGATCCGATGAATCTGACAAGGGTAATTATTTGACTATCGGTCGGTTAGCTTGAATCTGATTGGATAAATATGATCGAATTGTGCTAACTACTAGGAAAAAGTGGTTTCTGTCTCCTTTTAGGATTTAAACTAATATTATTATTATTATGCTTAAACAGACATGCACTAAATGAGAATTATGTGAGTTAAAGAAAAATTCGGTTGATAACGAGAATGAAAAATTGGGATGCACAGAATATTTAAATTTAGGATTGTAGATAACATTTTTAACGGCACGTTACCATATACATAAGTGTTGGGATCAGACATCCAAAACTTAATCCAAGTATAGGCGAATAGTGGGTAGTTACTTAAATTTCTTGTTATGAATAGTATGTGTAAAACTTCAAAATTCTATCCAGTTTATGGAATGTTTTTCTGTTTATAATAATATTCTAATCTTTGACGTCACTTTCTTGTGATTTTGTTGTGTACAGGTAAACCTTAAAACTGTTATAATTAGAAGCAACAAAAGCAGCAGCGGATTACGAAAAGCAACCGAAATATCTATATAGTAAACCTGTATAACAAAGGTCAGAATTTTATAAAACTCTTATACATTGCCCATGTACCCATACGAACATACTATACAAACGTATAGTACTTATGTATGTAGAATGTACCTACACCAAAACATTAAATGACAAAGAAGAAAGACGGACATAGCCAAAAATATAAAACGGTTGATATCATAATAAAAATTTTATTGAGTAAGTAAACAAAAAAAAAAACACAAAAACTCAGCGATGATGATTAAAAGAAATACAAAAAATAAACCCAAAAACAACATATAAACGATAAAGAGTGCGTAAGTAACAAAAATAACGAACAATTTTTGAGAATGACAACAACATTTACTTAAATTAAATAAGCAACAACAGCAACACTTAAATTATATGTTACCCCAAAATTTGGGATGTTGCCGATTTTGCAGTACAAAGTTGCTGTTCTTATGCCCTACGCCGCTTTGAGCGTACAGCATAGGTATCTTCTGATGTTTGTAACATCTCCATATAAACGAGCATAACCTGGAAGATGTTTCGTAATTTAACTGTATTCTGACAATATACGGTGGATTCAATGATGCGATTCAAACCAGATCCATCTCTAGCAAACTATATTTTCATATATCAAGACGTGAAATAAACAGTCTACAAGCATTTGTTAATCGGTGACCGTCATTATACCTTTCTGGCCCGTCACAATCTCAAATCAAGACCTATGGATGCTTACCGTTCAAGATCCGCTACAAACAAGTATACGCACTGGAAAATGCGGTTGGTTAGAACACACATTGAGAAAAGCGGCCACTGATATAAATTGTCAAGGTGTAAAATATAATCCTCAATGTTCCAGGAGGTTCGAAAGACCCTCAAACTCGTGGAGGAGCCAAACTGAGAACGAGCTGAGGGAGTTCGGTGTATCATGAAACGAGATGCAAATGATGACTACCGATAAACTTATAGGGAAAACATTTGTTAAAGTCCTATATTCCACCAAACAAGTATACGCATTGGAAACTACTATTGGTTAGAACACACATTGAGAAAAGCGGCCACTGATATAAATCGTCAAGGTGTAAAATACAATCCTCAATGTTCCAGGAGGTTCGAAAGACCCTCAAACTCGTGGAGGAGCCAAACTGAGAACGAGCTGAGGGAGTTCGGTGTATCATGAAACGAGATGCAAATGATGACTACCGATAAACTTATAGGGAAAACATTTGTTAAAGTCCTATATTCCACCAAAAATTAAAGGTCTATATATATAAAATATCATTTGGACGTTTGAACTCTATTAGACTATCTCCGATCATATCCTCCAACTTAGAAATTAAAATATTTGACGCGTTATTAAAATCTATGCTTTTGTATTAATGCAATTCATGGAATGCAGAAGTAAAAGATGTCAACGCAATCCGGAAATATATAATTCCCCGACAACATTCCAATTGGAACAAGGGATCAAGGCATCCGATTCTATTTTTATACTCATTGAAAGGGACCTACGTTTTAACTCCGGCTCCGAACGGCAAATGCATTAGTTAGAGAAGTTTTTCATAGCCTAGTACTCAATAACCAGTGGCTAGCTGAGTTATAAGGTGAACCTCCGTTTTTTTTTTAATTTATTTTTTCAAGTGGGTCTTGCCGAGGATTGAACTTACCTGCTATACCACGGCGGTTTAGAAAGATACTATGACTTTTATAGTGGATACAAAAATGTGTATGATACTTAAACGAGAAACAATTTTTCAAACTGCTATAGCAGGGGAGATATTCAAAACTATCTGAATTGTGTTCCATCATAGTAAAATGTAATAACTTGGATAGAAGATTTGGCACAAAGGATTTGGTTTACAATAGATTGTAGGATTGTAGAGCTCGGCTACACCGGTTGACTGGGGTGACAATAACTACTGTCGTTTGTAGGACATGGCAGATACGGTTGATATTAAAATTCGGATATGCTACTACTTTCTCGATTGTCTGATAGTAAACGGTTTCAGTCTTAAAGATTTCAGTCTATTGAAGGATAGAGTAACATCGGTTGACTGTTATTTGGGAAATTATCAACTCGATCTTTGTACAAAGATTTCTCGCAATAATTTCAGCGAACTGGGATTATAGGACTCAGTTCTTTGTAAGACATGGCAGCTAAAGTTGACAGGAAAATACAATGACTTTTGTCCATTGCTTCGGTTGTGATTAAGTTTGGTAAATACAAAAACGATTTCGATCCACCGCTTGGAGCTCCAATTTTGTTTCGGTTGGGTGATGCAGCAACTTTCTCTATTGCTTGATTTAGTTTTATTTAAAACCAAAGTTTCTTTTAAGCTTAAAGATTTCGGTCGGTTAAAGGATGCAGTAACATCGATTGACCTCGATTATAGGGCATGGCGGTTGTCATGGAGATTCAAGGATTCTGGTCTGTTGTAAGTCGCAATAGCTTCAGTGATCGGTTAGTTTGAACAACTGCTCCAATTTTATATGCTTGATATCTGATTCCATATAACTCAGACCTTAGAGCTTCTTCAAACATTATTATGACTTCCGTCAATTTTAGAATGTTGTAAGCGGCAAACTGAGATTGTAAGATTATAGGACTTAGCATCTTCTGTTGACTGGAGACACAATGACTTCAGTTTATCTTTTATAAGGCTAGTTTAAAGTAAATACTTCTCCAATTTCATTTACTGGTTGACCTCCATTGTAGGGCAAAGCGGATTCTGCTGTGAGGAAGATTCAAAAATTAGGACTCATTTAACGGTTTGGATGAACAATTTGGGTGGGTTAGTAGGCTTAAAGATTTGGATTTCATATAATATAGCAGGTTCTTCGTAAATTGTTGCAGTCTCAAAAATTTAATCCAACTGAAGGATGCAGTAACATCAGTTGACTGTTTTACCTTGATCTTAGGGCATAACGAATTCGGTAGTTAGTCTGTTATAAGTAGCAATAGCTTCTGTGATTGACTTGTAGGACATGGTGGATTATGTTGTCAGGAAGATTCAAGGTTTTTTCTTTTATAAGGCGAACTAGCTCCTGTAATCGGTTGGTTGGAAGTACTGACATACGAACTGTACGGCCAAAGAAGGAATTGTCTCTGTAGTGTTTTGTTCGGTCTACCGGCCAATCAACAACAAAGGACTGAGCTCTAATAGAATGAGGTGTATTGCGTAAAAAAGTCCGAGATTCGGGAACGAGTTCCCTAATTTCGTTAGAGCCCATTCCAAAGTAGTAACAATAGAACAGTATGACGCAACCCACATTTCAACGGTGCTTCAGTGAACCCATAGAGTTGGATACCCTAGTATCACCGATGAGCACTTTTTCTCTCTCCTACACTCGGTCGGCCCATACATGAGTGTTGTATTCCATTTTCGTTCGGACCTAGGCGATGTAAATAGTAAGGAGATCAGATGAAGTGAAGTATCTCTTGCACCGTTTTAGAGAACCGAGGCACTTGATACCACATTAAATTCTCATGCCTAGAAGCATCTTATTCCTCAATATGTATACCATCCATTAATACAGATGAAGTAACATGGTTTGCTGTGCGTTTATGCGTAAGCATACAACATTGAGCTTACCGCGCATTAAAATCAATTCTATTCTCACGACCCTATTCTGAAATTGTTTCTAAATCGCGGTTTAATGATTCATTCATGTTTTGTCTCATAGCGCCAACCTTAAGGAGGCTTGGCCTACGATTGAGTAAATATGAATGGCAAATCTTATTATCATCTGCAAAAGAGTAGATAGGATTGGAAGTTTGACATAGAAGGCCATTTATAACGGTTAGAAATAGAGTAGGATAAAGAACAGAACCTTACGGTTACCCTGAATTAATCTTGAATATATATAACAACTCGTATAGTGCAATCTCTGAGGAAGCTCGGTATAAACCGAGAGAAGTTATTAACGATACCAAAGACCATAAGTTTTGATAGAAGTGTTCCGTGCCACACTCTATCAAACGCCTTGGAAATATCTAGAGCTACAACTTTACTTTCGCCAAAACAGTGTATTGATTTTCCGATAGGAAGGCTAGCAGGTCTCCCCTACGGAACCTATACTGGCGGTTGTTAGATATTTAACAAAATGGTGATGTACCATACCATTTTGTTAAATATCGTCCAGCACCGAGGACATGTACCGGCAAGCGCAAGCGTGGAAGATCACTTCTTCAAGGCTTATTTATATTGAGATCCGCTAAAACCCGATTTACAGCACGACCGCGATATTATAGATAATCTTTCGAGCTCCGGTAGAGGTTGGGTGCTTTCCGGCAAGCGAATAATTCAGCTAAAAGGTTAGCTTTATCAACTGGGTCTGTGAATGTTTGGCCATCCTTTAAAAGAGAAGCAATTGTAGAACTGGCATTATTCTTAACTCATTTAACGAATGACCAGAAATTCTTGTTGCCTCGAGGAGCAGCAAGAATTTTAGTACGAAAACGTACTTTTCTCGTCTTAATACTTTGACACGCGTACGCCTTGCCTGTTTGCATTGCAAATCAGTAACTGAATTTTGGCTATTACGCCAGTTATTGAAAGTAACCTCTCGGGATCTGACTGCATGTTTGCACGTCTGATTAAACCAAGTTTTTAGGTTTAATCGAAATATGGATGAACATTTTCATTCCAAACTTGATAACACTAGACCCCATGTCCGCCGAGGCACTGTCATTATTGTCAAGAGAACATAGTTTCCGGTTAAAATGCCTAAAACATTCGTTGAGCTCAGCCCAACGACCTATTTTATATAAAAAAGCTTAACATTTGGTGGCTGGTTGTGAAATATTCCGAAGTCCGGAGAACGAAAAAGAGACGGAAATGGTACAATGATCAGAATTTCCAAGAGGTGCAAGAACCTTGTCTTCATGCATGTCAGGGTGTGAAGTCAGGAAAAGGTGAAGGGTGTTTTATTGGTGTCCCATAGCACATGGAATATGCGTTGGTTCATTCATCAGTAGCGCTAGGTGATTATGGGCGGCGAATAGCTCAACAAATTGGCCTTTAGAAGTTGTGTGGCTAGAATGGCGAAGCCAGGACGAGTTGTGAATATTGAAATCAATAGCAATAACGATTGCACTGTTCGGGCAACTCTCGAGGATCTTCGAAATCGAATCGGAAAGGGCATCGAAGCCAGATAACGTTGTGTTCCAGTCCGCGTTTGGGTTTCTGTAAAGAAACCCGTAGTATAAAAGATGCGCTTTGGTTTCTTTGGTGGTCAGTAGCATCGCTTAGAGTTTTGGTTGACTGAGAGATAAAGTAAAATTTTAAATTTCTTTAGGGTATATTAAGGGCGAACTTGACCGTTTTGAAAACCTTAATTTTGATAAAGAGCATTATCAAAAATTTTTGGCAATATTAAGAATTTTTTTTTTATTTTTGTTATATTTTGGGAGTATAGAGAGTATATTTTTGTTTACATATAAAATGTATGAGTGTGTGTAAGAGCGTGTGTTTTTAAAATCAAGTTTTGAAATTAATAAGAAAGGGGCCCTAAAGAGCGGTGTGGGGGAGTAAGAGGGCCTGATTAAGAGAGTGTTTTAAAGTTTTGATAAATTTTTGATATTATTCCCGAAATTTTGGAATAAAAGGAAATTTTGTTTAAAGTTTTTAACTTTTAAGAGTTTGGGTTTTTGAATTATCTATAAAACTTGAGATTTAAACCCTTTTTTTAAATGTTTATGTTCTTGCTTTGGCAGTATTAGTTTTACTAATACCTTGATATTGAAATTTATTGAGTAAAATATGTATAAGTTCTAAAAAAAATTGTTAGCAGCAGCAGAGAATTTTGCTGCTCAAAAGCTGCTAACGTTTAAAAGTGTGAGAGTATGTGTGAGGTTTTGTTGGGTACAAAAAACAAGAAAAGAGAAGCAAAAAAAAAACAAAAAAGCTCTTTAGTCCCCTACCTCTAATAACGAAACTTATGATAAAACCAAAAATGAAAATACACAGATACTTTTGCTACACACACACACTCACACACACAGCTAAACTTTCGTGGGTTCTGAACGTTGGCAGTCAATGAATTGAAATGTTTTTGTTTGAAAATACCAGAGTTTTTGTTTTTCTTCTTAGTATTGGTATAAGAACCTCAGGGCAGCTTTTTTTTAGCTGCCTCAAAATTCTGCTTGCCGAAACGGAGCGCTCGAGCCCGTTGCTATAGTTTGTTCTTTTTTAATAGCGTTTTTCGCCTTCAGAGTATTTCAAAATTAACTCGCAACGCGTTAACAAGCGTTTTCAAATCAAGAATTTTTTTAATTTGAATTTTAAATGAATTTCAATTTAAAATTAAAGAACCAAACATAAGAATTTTACAAAGAACAATTGAAAAAATATTGAGTTATTTTGTTTGAAATTATTTGAAAAAAATTCCTTTAGAAAAACAAGAAAGATCTCATTAAAAAAAAAGTTATAAATTTAAATGCCTTAAAAATATATTTTAATTTTTATTTGTGATAATGCAATAACAAAACAAAAAACGTTGATTTTCTTTAAAAAAAGTGCAATTTTTCTAAATAAAAAATTTAACAAAATTAATAAGAAAAATTTTTACATAAAAAAAAATTTTTTTAAAAAAAACTTAGAACAAATTTTTGAAAAAAAGTAAGAAATTTTAAAAAACTTTAAAAAGAATATATTCTAAAAAAATAATTTGAAAAATTCTAAAAAGAAGTTCTGAAAGTAAAAACAAGAAATAATAAAAATTATTATAAAAAAATTAAAAAATAACAATTTTATAAAAGAAAAATTAAAAAAAAAATGTTGAAATAAATATGTAAAAAAACGTTTAAAAAAAATATTAAAAATTTTTTAAATTAATATTGAAAAAATATAAACAAAATGTGTTTGAAAAAGTTAACAAAAACTATTACTAAAAATAAAAAAAATAAAAAACCTAATAAAAACTGAAATTGAAAATTAACAAAAAATTCAAAATAGAACAAAAAACTTTAAAAAATATATTTTCGAAAATACAAAATTAATTTTGAGCAAAAACTTCTGGCTTAAAAAAATTCAAAAAATATTTAAAAATTTTCAAAAAACTGAAAATTTTCAAAAAAATTTAAAATTTTCAAAAAATTAAAAATTAATGCAAAAAAAAATTAAGTTCCATAAATATAAATAAACATAAAATTTTTGACAAATGAAATAAATTTGCGACAAAAAACTAATTTTATATAAAACTAAAAACTATTTTTTTAAAGCAAAAAATATTTTAAAAATTTGCAAAATAAAATTTAAAAAATTAAAAGTTTCGAATAAAAAATGTTTTTTTTTTTAATAAAAATAATGTAAAATTTTTTTAAATAAAATTAAACAAAACCTCAAAAAATTAAAACTAACAAACCAATAAAAATTAAACTTAACAAAATCTAAAATAAAACAAATAATTTAAAACATAAAAAATTAAATATTAAAAAAAACAATTTTTATACCAAACAAAACAAAAAAACTGAAATATATATAAATTAAATACAAAAACAATATTAAAATATTTAAACAAAGAATTAAAAAAAAAATATAAAAAATGATTTAAAAAAATTTTGTAAAACATATAATTTAAAAAAAAATTTCAAAAAAAAATTCAAAAAATTTTTAAAAAATAATTTAAAGAACTTAAAAGAAAATTAACAATTTTTTTTAAAAATTCTATTAATATAAAAAAATTTCCACAAAAAAATTTAAAAGAAAATTAACAAATTTTTCTCAAAAAAAAAAAAAATATAAAAATTCAAAACCTTAAAAAACGGCAAACAAGAAAAATTCTTTAAACCAAAATTTAAAATTCTATAAATATAAAAAAATTTCCACAAAAGTTTCAATAAAACTTTAAACAATAATTAAAAAAAGACTGAACTTCTAAAAAAAATACAATTACAAAACAAAAAAGCTTTTAAGCTCTTCAAAAATTAAAAGCTTTTGTGAAACCTAAAAACAAAGAAACAAAAAAACCAATTGCGATTATCAAACATTAAAAATTTAAGTTTTTTATTAAAAGCTTTTAAGAAAACTATAAAAAAGATTCCCCATTTAAAGAGAAGCTCTTAAAATATTAAAAGTTTTTGTAAAACTAATAAAAAAAGCTTCTCCCCAAACTTAATAAAGGATATTTACCTAAAGCTTTTAAAAGCCAATTAAAGCTTAAAGCTGGATTATTTTTATCATTTACAAAAACATCTAAACTTTCAAAGTAAGTATCTTTAAATGCCTTTTTAACATCTAACAATTATTAAAATACCCCAATTCACAAACGAAAAACAAAGTTATGACAAACTTATAAAAAAAATTTTGCAAACAAAACTCCCACAATAAGCCTTTGATAGCTTTAGTAATCGTTTATTATATCGTTCATTTATATTCAAATTCGAAAAAAACTTAATCTAAGCCCTTATTTAAAAGCATTTTTCTTTCCTAATTTCCGAAAGCTTTAAACCAGCGAAGGGCACCATTTGTGTTTCTCTATCATCAGTAGGTAGGAGTTGCATATAATTTGTTATAGTGTTGCCCATCACTGCTTTAAACACATTTTAGTGAAATACAAAAGTCCTGTTCGTTTCGGACTTAAGAGTTATTTGATTTTTCCAAAATTTTTAATGAAATATCTTAGTATAGTATAAAAATTTGGAACTGGATTTAATTTTTCATTAAATTATACCCCACTTTATATATTTTTATATATTTATTCGAAAAAAATACAGTACTTTATAATATTGTACTGTATGTGGATAAGTACAGTACAATATAAAAAAGTTATTTATTATTACGTACTTAACTAAGTCGGAAACAAAGTTGGGTACACGAAGGCACAAAGAAAAAAAGTACGGTACTTTATAATAATGTACAATTCTTAGGACTTTTAGAGTATTTCTTAGTTAACTTAAGAGTACTACAAAAAACTAAGTTACGAATTTTTAGATAACTTACTTGTAGCTGCGTTCCTAATATTTTGACGAAGTATTGTTTGTATATTTTTATATACACATAAATATAAAAGAGTACATTATGGTACTCAACAAAGTACGTTATAGTACTCAACATAGTACGTTAATGTACTCAACGATGTACTTTATGTTTTGTGTACTTCGTGAAAATTTGTTATGATAAAGTTTGTGTATTTCAACAGGAACTCTAAAATTTTAAGGTACCTATACTTAAATTGAACACTTTATAGCGTAAGTGACTTTATACCGAACTTGCCTAAGTACAGTACGGCACCTTAAAATACAGTATTTTATAGTATTTTTTCGAACCTTGCTTTATATAATAAATACAACAGTTTTTAGCCCTACGTTGCCCTTTTTTCAACGATTCTACTTCGTTCAAGAGATTGCTCGTATAGCAGTCTTTTCCAATTCGTAAGCTAGTTCGGAGTCTAGGTGACAACAAGCATTAGTATATCGGGAGTCAAAGTTTTCCCTGCTCCTATTCTGTCAAATGTAGCCTAAATTACTCTGACAAAAATAAAAAAAATGATGATTACAATATACACATCCTTTTAAGGGGCTTGGAACTACCCCTTTTATAATCTACTTAACTTTATCAGGGCAATTAATATTTCGAAACTCGCCCTGGCAGGATAGGAATTCGGTTTCCATAGATCTTGATATAGTTAAATTTTGAATAGCAGGTCTTTAAGTACTAAAATTTTCAATTAATGTCCTATTTTCAATCGCCGGAGGTTTATATAGTCCAAATTTCAATCATAGATCTTTATAAAGTCCAATATTTAATCGCAAGTCTTCATATAATTCAAAATTAAATTGTAAATCTATTTGCAGTCACATGTATAGTCCAAATTTTCAGTTGTATGTCTCTATATAGTCCAAATTTCAGTCGTAGGTCCAAATTTTAATCGTAGATCAATTTTCAATCGTAGTCCAAATTTCGATCGTGGGTTTATACAGTTTCAATCGTAGATATTTGTGTAGTCCAATTTCCAATCGTAGGTCTATACAGTCCAAACTTCAATCCTAGATATTTGTATAGTCCAATTTTCAATCGTAGGTTTATACTGTCCAAATTTCAATCGTGGGTTTATACAGTTTCAATCGTAGATATTTGTGTAGTCCAATTTCCAATCGTAGGTCTATACAGTGCAAATTTCAATCCTAGATATTTGTATAGTCCAATTATCAATCGTAGGTTTATACAGTCCAAATTCCAATCGTAGGTTTATACAGTCCAAATTCCAATCGTTGGTCTTTATAATGTCCAATTTTCAATCTTAGGTCTTTATAATGTCCAATTTTCAATCTTAGGTCTTTATATTGTCCAAATTTCAAACGTAGATCTTTGAATAGTCCAACCTTCAATCGTAGGTGTATATAGCCCAATTTTAAATCGAAGGTTTATATCGTTCAAATTTTAATCGCAGGTCTTTATATGGTCTAATTTACAATCGTAGGTCTTTATATAGTCGAAATTTTAATCGTAGATTTTTGTATGGTCCAATCTTTAATCGTAGGTCTTTATATAGTCCATATTTTAATCGTAGATCTTTAGATAGTCCAATCTTTAATCGTAGGTCTTTATATAGTCCAAATTTTAATCGCAGATCTTTTAATAGTCCAATCTTCAATCGTAGTTCTTTATATAGTTCAGTTCTCAATCGTAAGTCTTTATATAGTCCATATTTTAATCGTAGATCTTTGTATAGTCCAATCTTCAATCCTAGGTCTTTGTATAGTTCATTCTTCAGAACCAGGGTTTTATATAGTCCAATTTTTAATCGTAGGCCTTTATATGGTCCAATTTTTAATCGTAGGCCTATATATAGTCCAAATTCCTATCGTAGTTCTTTGTATAGTCCAGTTTTCAATCATAAGTCTTTATATAGACTAAATTTCGATCGTAGATCTTTGTATAGACCAATCTTCAATCGCAGATCTTTATATAGTCCAATTTTTAATCGTTATTCTTTATATAGTCTAAATTACAATCGTAGGTCTTTATATGGTCCAATTTTCTATCGTAGGTCTTTGTATTTCAATCTGAGTATAATATAATGAATCTAGTCCAACAGCCTCGCCATTAAACGCAATTAATTTCAAAAAATTTTGCTCGATTCTTACAACAACAACCTAGGTCAATATGGTTTAGAGTGTGACACATTCTAAAAGATTAGACTTGAATATATACTAAATGGGTACAACAACAAAAAAAAAAAGAAAAATTATTTAACAAAAAAACAATTTTTTTTGCAAAAACACAAAAAAAGGAAATAGCTAAGCAAAAGCAAATTAAGCAAAATTAAATTAAACAAAATCTCTGCATTTTGCAAAGAGATTGAGAACAAAATTTCAATATAAATGTAGAAATTAAAGGAAAAAACCACAAACAATCCACCCACTTTCAAAAGCAAAAATATCGGGCAAAAACTCATTATTCAAAGGCAAAAAAAAAATAGATTTAAAAATTTGCTGTATTATATTATACATATATTAGGTACTCGTACAACATTGAAATAAATTTCAAGTTTAATGTGAAATAAATTAGCAGAACAATAATAATAAAATCACATTTTTTCTTGTAAATACAGTAGAGACTCGATAATGTTGAACAATAAGTTAACAGATATGTTCATGACTTATAGAACAAGTTACCCTAAGTTTTCTTTATAACTCATTTTTATAAAAAACTTTTTACTTTTTATAATTAATTCCCTATAAAAATGACAAACTATCGTGGTTTCACTGTTGCTTAGAATGTATAGGTATTACTTTGTTCCACTGATCTCATCTCTTTATCTTTACCGGTTTTGCTGGGTGAAGAACCTAGACAATATGATTCTAGGGAAAAAAATTTGCTATTTTTTTGCTTAGTTGGATTTTTACTACACTCTGCTTATCGCTTTTTTTTAAAAAAGAGCGCAAATCTTTGCTCTCGAGGGGGTTCTAATCATAGTTTTTTTTTGTTGTTGCTTTTATTGGCATTTTAATAAGTTCTAAACAAGGCACAGTGGGGTATGTGACAAAAAAAAATTCTAGGTCTTTAAATAGTCAAATTTGGAATGAAGAGGGTTTATGTAGTCTAATTTCTATTAGTGAAATTTAGAAAGTCCAATACATCCCTCAATTTTTAATCGTATTTTAAATCCATAGCCCAATTTTATGTGTAGTCATAGTCCAAATTTCACCCGTAGTGGTTTATATAGTTCAATTTACAATCGTAGGTTTTTATATAGTCCAATTTTCAATCTTTGATCTTTGTATAGTCCAATTTTCAATGGAAGGTCTTTATATAGTACAATTTTCAATCGTAGGTCTTTATGTTGTCCAAATTTCAATTTTAGGTCTTTGTATAATCCAATTTTCAATCGCTGGTCTTTATATAGTCCTAATTTCAATCGTAGGTCCTTATATAGTCCAAACTCCAATCGTAGGTCTTTATTCAGTATAATTTTCAATCGTAAGTCTTTATATAATAAAATTTGCAATCGTAAGTCTTTATACAGTCCAAATTTCAATCGTAGGTCTTTATATAGTCCAAGTTTCAATCGTAGGCCTTTATATAGTCCAATTTTCAATCGTAGGGGTTTATGTATTACAATTTGCAATTGTAGTTCTTTATGTAATTCAATTTTTAATCGTAGGTCTTTATATAGCCCAAAATTAATCGTAAATCTTTGTATAGTCCAATTTTCAATCGTAGGTCTTTACAAAGTACAATTTACAATCGTAGGTCTTTATATAGTCAAAATTTCAATCGTAGATCTTTGTATAGTAAAATTTTCAATCGTAGGTCTTTATATAGTCCAAATTTCCATCGTAGGTCTTTATACAGTCCAATTTTCCATCGTAGATCTTAATATAGTCCAAATTTCAATCGTAGGTCTTTGTATAGTAAAATTTTCAATCGTAGGTCTTTATATAGTCCAAATTTCCATCGTAGGTCTTTATACAGTGCAATTTTCCAACGTAGATCTTTATATAGTACAATTTGCTAACGAAGGTCTTTACACAGTCCAATTTTCAATCGTAGGTCTTCAAATAGTACAATTTACAATCGTGGGTCTTTATATAGTCCAAATTACAATCGTAGATCTTTATACAGTCCAATTTGCAATCGTAGGTCTTTATGTAGTCCATATTTCAATCGTTGGTCTTTATGTAGTCCAATTTACAATCGTGGGTCTTTATGTAGTCTAATTTACAATTGTGGTTCTTTATATAGTCCACTTTTCAATCGTAGGTCCTAATGTAGTCCAAATTTCAATCATAGGTCTTTATATAGTCCAAATTTCAATCGTAGGTCTTTATATAGTCCAGTTTTCTATCGTAGGTCCTTATATAGTCAAAATTTCAATCATAGGTCTTTATATAGTCCAGTTTTCAATCGTAGGTCCTTATATAGTCCAAATTTCAATCGTAGATCTTTTTATAGTCCAATATCCAATCGTAGGTCCTTATATAGTCCAAATTTCAATCGTAGACCTTTTTATAGTCCAAATTTCAATCGTAGACCTTTTTATAGTCCAATATCCAATAGTAGGTCTTTATATTGTACAATTTACAGTCGTAGGTCTTTATATAGTTCAATTTTCAACCGAAGGGTTTATACAGTCCAATTTCAATCGTAGGACTTTATATAGTCCAATTTTCAATCGTAGGTCTTTATATAGTCCAATTTTCAATCGTAGGTCTTTATATAGTCCAATTGTCAATCGTAAGGGTTTATATATTACAATTCGCAATCGTACATTTACGTTTAGTCAAATTTTCATTCGAATTGATTTATATAGTCCAAATTTCATTAGTAGATCTTTGTATAGTCCAAATGTCAACCGTAGACCTTTATATAGTCCACTTTTCAATCGTAGAAATTTGTACAGTTCAATATCCAATCGTAGGTCTTTATATTATCCAAATTGCAATCGAAGCTCTTGAATAGTCCAATATCCAATAGAAGGTCTTTATATAGTCCAATTTTCAACCGTAGGTCTTTGTATAGTCCAATTGTCAATCGTAAGGGTTTAGATATTACAATTCGCAATCGTACATTTACGTTTAGTCAAATTTTCATTCGAATTGATTTATATAGACCAAATTTCATTAGTAGATCTTTGTATAGTCCAAATGTCAACCGTAGACCTTTATATAGTCCACTTTTCAATCGTAGAAATTTGTATAGTTCAATATCCAATCGTAGGTCTTTATACAGTCCAAATATCAATCGTACTATATAAAGTACAATTTGCAATCGTAGGTCTTTATATTATCCAAATTGCAATCGAAGCTCTTGAATAGTCCAATATCCAATAGAAGGTCTTTATATAGTCCAATTTTCAACCGTAGGTCTTTATACAGTACAATTTTCAACCGTAGGGTTTATACAGTCCAATTTTCAATCGTAGGACTTTATATAGTCCAATTTTCAATCGTAGGTCTTTATATAATCAAAATTTCAATCGTTGATCTGTCTATAGTCCAATTCGCAATCGTACATTTATGTTAAGTCGTAGGGATTTATATAGTCCAGTTTTTATTTGTAGGAATTTAGCACGTAGTCCATATTTTGGACTGAAAGATCTTCTTCATATGATCCGATTTTGAATCATTTTAACAAAATACTAGCCCACTGTTCTCTTTTAAAGCATAACAATTTAATCATTGAATTCTATAAAATCAATGCTATTCTTAAATGCTCTCTCATTTTATTTTAACTTACTCACTTACCTCTCTCTGTATCTCCTCCGATCACGAAATAACTTTTAATTTGCTTAGAACTTATGGCCGATCATACACATACGAGTATTTATTAAATTGTAGTTTATTAGATTCGTTAGAATGTTAAAGAGCAGCGTTTTCTAGTGTTTTTCATTCATTAATTAATAGAATTTTAACTAAAAACAAGTTACGTTTTAGAAAATTCCATTATCAGTTCCATCAAACGAAAACAAAAACAACAAAAAATTTTGTAAACGGAACCGACAGTACGAAAACTCAACGCAATTTTGTTAATTGGAAAAAAGTGTAGTAAACAACAATTCGTGGAAATTTTAGTTTTGAAAAACAAATAAACAACAAAATCGCAATAAATTAGAAAAATATTTGACATTTCAAAAGAAAAAGAAAAGTTAAAAACAGAAATCTTAGAGGATCGGTACATAGATTTTGATATTGTGGTAAGTTTTTCTTTAAATAAAGAAAAATCCTAGCAAATATGAATCAGCAAAAATTTAATTTGAAAAATTTTAAATTTCCATATTTGTCTCAGTGTATTCAATATAATTTTATATACATAAATAACTATTTCACATAAACATGAAATGAAAACCACAATTATAATGTGACGTAAATTGATTAAGGTCATTCCCACCTAGAACTGAACTAAAATCAGAACTAGAATCAGAATAAGAATGAGAACTGGAATCGGAACTAGAATCAGAACTAGAATCAGAACAAGAATCAGAACTAGAATGAAAACTAGAATCAGATCTAGAATCAGAACTAGAATTAGAACTAGAATCAGAAGTAGAATCAAAACTAAAATCAAAACTAGAATCAGAACTAAAATCAGAACTGGAATCAGAAGTAGAATCAGAACTAGAATCAGAACTAGAATCAAATCTAGAATCAGAACTAGAATCAGAACTGGAATCAGAAGTAGAATCAGAACTAGAATCAGAACTAGAATTAGAGCTACAATCAAAACTAGAATCAAAATTAAAATCAGAAGTGGAGTCAGAACTACAATTAGAATCTGATCTAAAATCAGAACTTGAATCAGAACTTGAATCAAAACTAGAACCTGAATCAGAACTAGAATCGGAACTAGACTACAAAACTAGAATTAGAACTAGAATTAGAACTAGAATTAGAACTAGAATCAGGACTAGAGTCAGAACTAGAATCAGAACTAGAACCTGAACTAGAACTGAACTAGAACTGAACTAGAACTGAACTAGAACTGAACTAGAACTGAACTAGAACTGAACTAGAACTGAACTAGAACTGAACTAGAACTGAACTAGAACTGAACTAGAACTGAACTAGAACTGAACTAGAACTGAACTAGAACTGAACTAGAACTGAACTAGAACTGAACTAGAACTGAACTAGAACTGAACTAGAACTGAACTAGAACTGAACTAGAACTGAACTAGAACTGAACTAGAACTGAACTAGAACTGAACTAGAACTGAACTAGAACTGAACTAGAACTGAACTATAACTGAACTAGAACTGAACTAGAACTGAACTAGAACTGAACTAGAACTGAACTAGAACTGAACTAGAACTGAACTAGAACTGAACTAGAACTGAACTAGAACTGAACCAGAACTGAACTAGAACTGAACTAGAACTGAACTAGAACTGAACTAGAACTGAACTAGAACTGAACTAGAACTGAACTAGAACTGAACTAGAACTGAACTAGAACTGAACTAGAACTGAACTAGAACTGAACTAGAACTGAACTAGAACTGAACTAGAACTGAACTAGAACTGAACTAGAACTGAACTAGAACTGAACTAGAACTGAACTAGAACTGAACTAGAACTGAACTAGAACTGAACTAGAACTGAACTAGAACTGAACTAGAACTGAACTAGAACTAAACTAGAACTGAACTAGAACTGAACTAGAACTGAACAAGAACTGAACAAGAACTGAACTAGAACTGAACTAGAACTGAACTAGAACTGAACTAGAACTGAACTAGAACTGAACTAGAACTGAACTAGAACTGAACTAGAACTGAACTAGAACTGAACTAAAACTGAACTAGAACTGAACTAGAACTGAACCAGAACTGAACTAGAACTGAACTAGAACTGAACTAGAACTGAACTAGAACTGAACTAGAACTGAACTAGAACTGAACTAGAACTGAACTAGAACTGAACTAGAACTGAACTAGAACTGAACTAGAACTGAACTAGAACTGAACTAGAACTGAACTAGAACTGAACTAGAACTGAACTAGAACTGAACTAGAACTGAACTAGAACTGAACTAGAACTGAACTAGAACTGAACTAGAACTGAACTAGAACTGAACTAGAACTGAACTAGAACTGAACTAGAACTGAACTAGAACTGAACTAGAACTGAACTAGAACTGAACTAGAACTGAACTAGAACTGAACTAGAACTGAACTAGAACTGAACTAGAACTGAACTAGAACTGAACTAGAACTGAACTAGAACTGAACTAGAACTGAACTAGAACTGAACTAGAACTGAACTAGAACTGAACTAGAACTGAACTAGAACTGAACTAGAACTGAACTAGAACTGAACTAGAACTGAACTAGAACTGAACTAGAACTGAACTAGAACTGAACTAGAACTGAACTAGAACTGAACTAGAACTGAACTAGAACTGAACTAGAACTGAACTAGAACTGAACTAGAACTGAACTAGAACTGAACTAGAACTGAACTAGAACTGAACTAGAACTGAACTAGAACTGAACTAGAACTGAACTAGAACTGAACTAGAACTGAACTAGAACTGAACTAGAACTGAACTAGAACTGAACTAGAACTGAACTAGAACTGAACTAGAACTGAACTAGAACTGAACTAGAACTGAACTAGAACTGAACTAGAACTGAACTAGAACTGAACTAGAACTGAACTAGAACTGAACTAGAACTGAACTAGAACTGAACTAGAACTGAACTAGAACTGAACTAGAACTGAACTAGAACTGAACTAGAACTGAACTAGAACTGAACTAGAACTGAACTAGAACTGAACTAGAACTGAACTAGAACTAAAACTGAACTAGAACTGAACTAGAACTGAACTAGAACTGAACTAGAACTGAACTAGAACTGAACTAGAACTGAACTAGAACTGAACTAGAACTGAACTAGAACTGAACTAGAACTGAACTAGAACTGAACTAGAACTGAACTAGAACTGAACTAGAACTGAACTAGAACTGAACTAGAACTGAACTAGAACTGAACTAGAACTGAACTAGAACTGAACTAGAACTGAACTAGAACTGAACTAGAACTGAACTAGAACTGAACTAGAACTGAACTAGAACTGAACTAGAACTGAACTAGAACTGAACTAGAACTGAACTAGAACTGAACTAGAACTGAACTAGAACTGAACTAGAACTGAACTAGAACTGAACTAGAACTGAACTAGAACTGAACTAGAACAGAACTAGAACTGAACTAGAACTGAACTAGAACTGAACTAGAACTGAACTAGAACTGAACTAGAACTAAAATAGGACTGAACTAAAATTGAACGACAATCAGAACTGAAATCAAAAATAGAATCAGAACTAACCTAGAACTAAACCTAGAACTGAACTGTAATGTTCTTAACCTAAAATTCATTCTTATTTTTGTCTGAATAATTTCTTTCTGTGTATTTTTAACATTATTTATAAAAACTCTTGTTTTTTATTAAAACCGCAAAGTTTCATGGAAACTTCTTATATTCTTTAAATAATTAGTAAAATTAATTGTTATTTACAGAATAAGTAAAACAATGTGACATGGGTTTTTTCCGGGAACCGATAATAATAAAAAAAACCCTTTTAAAGTATAAAACGTGTGAAATAATTAAATTTATTTATATATTTAAAATAAAAAAGAAATTATTTAAAATTTATCAGATTTGAAACATAAAGTTTTGGCTTATCTTGAAAATTATTTTTTGATATTTGTAATTTGATTAATGACTTGTCTGCCATATGAGTCCAATTACACGTTCTTTTTATCTTTCAAAATTTTTATTGAAATCTTCCGACTGCTACTGCTTATTTTCTATTTCAATTAATATCTAAAGATACGTGACTCTATACCGGTAATAGTAAATGCTAGTACTTTAATCATGATTTTTTTGATGTTCTACATCAATAATTAGTACTTAAAAGTGATGAAATTTTATATCAGTAGCGAAAAAAAAAAGAACAAAGATTAAGATAACTGAACACGGCTACAACAGATTTTGGGAAGTCAAGACTTGTCTATGGATCAAAAATATATCAAAGTGGCCTGACCAGACTCACCATAGCTCAGCAGGAAAACAAAACTACGTTTAAATGAAATCAATCACAAAAAGCTAAACGAATCTTTGGGGTCATTTATCGATAACTTTTCAATCATACTCAATCTAAAGGATTACCTATATAAATGATTTATATATCGTTGGAAAGGTAATACTTTAAAAAAAATTCGCCGAAAATCTCAACCAAATCATTTTATTATTAACAGAGTTATGAACAAAAATAGACCAACTATTACCCGAATTTTTTTTAAAAAATTTTAAATTTTTTTAATTTAAAACCATCTATCTTTTTTATTTCCCTCCCATTTTCACTCTTATCTCAAATTTGTGGTGGAAATTCTTTGCCATGTTTCTTTAAATGGAGTTTGTACTGAAAAAATAATAAAAACATCTGATTTTTATGGCAACAAAACGGCAAGGCTGTTTATTTTTAATATAAATTTTTTATCACCAAGATAAAGGCCACGCGCCTCCCGATTTCTTTTATTATTATTTTTATTTATTTTCGCTTACTCGTTTTTAGATATTCTAATCTATTTCCTGTAGAATTTATTTTTTTTGGGTATTTTTATGTTCCAAACTTTTGCTAGGTCATAGTTTTCAATTTCATTATCTTTTGGCAAATAACAAATTTTTTGATATTAATTAATAATTTCACCGAGAGATTGCCTTCAAAAACAAAAAAAAAATTTGGTGATAATTTTTTTGGAAATTTCCATTTTTTTAATGAATGAATTGTTTTCGTTGCCTTAAGGGACTTAACACTTAGACGGAGTGTGTTAGAGATTTGTCTGGGGGTATTTAGGGTGATTATATAGAGAATTAAAATTTTAATTGATTGTTTATTATTAGAATTACAAGGACAAAAGATAACTAATGTAAACAATTTATATGTCATTGGAAAGGTAATACTTTAAGGAAAGTTTTCTGTAAAAATCAACAAAATTGTTATATTACTAACAGAGTTATAAGCAAAAATATGCCAACTATTTCCACAAATTTTTGTCAGAATTTTAAATTTATTTATCTTATCACCGTCACCATCTTCCTGATTTTGTTGTTTTCCTATATTTTTGATCATGCTTTTGCATTTAGATTATTAAGGGTGAATATATAGGTATTTACAATTTTTAATGATGGTTAAATTTTTAGTATTATGAAGACAATAGATTACCAATAAAAATGATTTGTATATCATAAGAGAGCTAATACTTTAGAGAAAGTTTTCCCTGAAAATCAAGAAAATCGTTTAATTATTAACAGAGTTATGAACAAAACAAGGCGAACTTTACCCATCACTTTTTTTTCAAAATTTTATATTTATTTTATGAACATCTATCTTTAAAAATCGCTTCCATTTTTACCTTTTCTACCTGATTTTGACATTTTCTTGTATTTTTGATAATTCTTGCGCATCTAGGTTATTTATGTTGATTTTATAAGGATTTATAGTTTTTACTGATGGTTTATTTTTTGAATTATGAAGACAAACGATTACCTATATAAATGATTTATATATCATTGGAAAGGTAATACTTTAGAGAAAGTTTTCCGTGGAAATCAATAAAATCTTTTAATTATTAACAGAGTTATGAACAAAATAAGGCGAACTTTACCCAACAATTATGTTCAAAATTTTAAATTTATTTATTTTATGAACATTTATCTTTTAATACCCCTTCCATTTTCACCCTTTCTTCCTGATTTGATTATATTCCTACATTTTCGATCAAGCTTTTATGTTAAGATTCTTGATTCCCCCTTTAAAAACCACACATATACATACATATGATATTTTTTATATCAAAAAATGACCTCGCATAACAAATTTTTTATTCTGGTTACTTCAACCCAGTTTCCTCCATTAAATTTTATTTGAATTTTTTTTTTTTTGTTTTTGCCTTTGCCTTTCTGCTTATGTTTTAAAACTTTGATCTTGTTTTTATTTCATTTCTCTCATTTTGTTTTATTTATTTATTTAAAAAAAATTTTGGCAAATTTTCCATTTTTATGATCTTGTTTTTTTCAGAGGCTTTTATTGTTCTAATCAAATTTATTTGAAAACAAAGTTAGACAAATCGTTTAGAATTTGTTTTGAATTGTGAAAACATTTAAATTTGTCATCTGCCTAAAGGGGCGTTCTTAAAAGAATGCGAAAAAAATATTCCATTATAAATAATAGGAATGTTTTAAAATAAACCAAAACAAATTCTTAAAAAACTTTTAGATATTGTTGTGTTCTAGGTAAATTTCCAAATGAATACAGTTGAGTCTTACAAAATGCTTATGGATTCTTAAAGACTTGTGTCAAGGGTTTCTAAATCAATAAAAGTTATTTGCTAATATCTGCAATTTTCCCATTTTTTCACTTTTGAGCCATAGTGCAATGTAAATCGGCAAATTTTACTAAAGACAAATTTTGATCAAAATTTTACTAGAAGACAAATTTTGATCAAAATTTTACTAGAAGACAAATTTTGATCAAAATTTTACTAGAAGACAAATTTTGATCAAAATTTTACTAGAAGACAAATTTTGATCAAAATTTTACTAAAGACAAATTTTGATCAAAATTTTACTAAAGACAAATTTTGATCAAAATTTTTCTAAAGACAAATTTTGATCAAAATTTTACTAACGACAAATTTTGATCAAAATTTTACTAACGACAAATTTTGATCAAAATTTTACTAAAGACAAATTTTGATCAAAATTTTATTTAAGACAAATTTTGATAAAAATTTTACTAAAGACAAATTGCAGATCAAAATTTTACAAATAACGAAACCAATGTGGGACATATTGAAAATTTTGTAGATTCTCTGTATTTTGTGGACTCTAATAAAGTTTTCTTTATAAAATTTCATTATAAAATTTTTAATTTGTAATTTGTAGGAAAAAAAAACTTAAATATTTGTGGATTATATTGAAAATTTTGTTAAAAATAAAAAAAAAAACAATAAATAAGTTCCATAAAAATAACTACAAATAATAGAACCAAAGCCAAACTTCGAAAAAACGATTCTGAAATTTTTTAAAAGTGTATGTGGATTCTATTATTAATTTTGAATTTTTGTGGATTTTATTCGAAACTTTCGTGGATTTTATAGATAATTTTATTTAAAATTGGAAATTTTATCTAATTTGCATAAAAATATTTATAAATTCTAAAACATAAGCTAAAATTTGAAAAAAATCTTGTGGATTTTATTCGAAATTATCGTGGATTCTATTTAAAATTGATTTTAAATGTAGAAATATTTATATAATTTCTAGAAAATTATCTATAAATTAAGAAAGTAAGTCTCAAATGCTGAAATGTGAACAATTTTTTGTGGAATCTATTCGAAATTTTTGTGGATTCTAAATAAAATAGCTTTTTCTATAATAATCTTTATGTAATTGTATTAAATTTTCTATAAATGGAAGGATTGAGGTTTAAATGTTACGAAAGCTTTGTGGATTGTATCAGAAAATTTGTGGATTGTATTAAATATTTTGTCCAAAATGACAAATTTTTATGTAATTTGTACACAAAAAATATCTTAAAATTGAGTATTGAGTCTCAAATACTGAAATAAAAAAAAAATCTTGTGGAACTTTTTCGAAATTTCTGTGGATTCTATTGAAAATTACATTCTATTGAAAATTTCACTGAATTTATGAAATTTAATATGATTTGCTATAATTAAGTTTCTAATGTTAAAGTATGAAAAAATTTGTGTGGCTTATAAAAAATTTTTGTGGATTCTATTGAAAACTTTATTTAAAATAGAACATTTTTATGTAATTGTATTAAATTTTATAATAAAAAAGGCCTGAGACTAAAATAATAGTAAATTTTTGTGAGATTTATTAGAAAATTTTGTGGATTCTATTGAAAATTTTATTGAATTTAGGAAATTTTATATAAAAGTATAAAATTTTCTAAAAATTAACAGACTAAGTCTTAAAATCGTAGACATTTTTGTGGACTTTGTTGGAAATTTTTGTGGATTCTATTTTTCTATCTACACTTTTGTGGATTCTATTCAAAATTTCAATGAATTTAAGCAATTTTATAAAAAAGTATAAATTTTTCTAAAAATGAACGAAGAAATTTTTATAAACTTTGTTGAAAATTTTCGTGGATTCTATTTTTCTATCTATACTTTTGTGGATTCTATTAAAAATTTCACCGAATTTAGGAAATTTTATATAAAAGTATAAATTTTTCTAAAAATTGACAAACTAAGTCTTAAAAACGAAGAAATTTTTGTGAACTTTGTTGAAAATTTTATGTGGATTCTGTTTTTCTATCTATACTTTTGTGTACTCTATGGAAAATTTCACTGAATTTAGGAAATTTTATATAAAAGTATAAATTTTTCTAAAGATTAAGGGATTTAAAGTCTCAAAAGCGAAGAAATTTTAGTGGAAATTTTTATGGATTCTATTTTTCTATCTATACTTTTGTGGATTCTATTGAAAATTTTTATGAATTTAGGACATTTTATATAAAAGTATAAATTTTTCTAAAAATTAAGGGATTCAAAGTCTCAAAGGCGAAGAAATTTTTATGGACTTTGTTGGAAATTTTTGTGAAAATTTGTTTGAATTTAGAAAATTTTATATAAAGGTATAAATTTTTAAAAATTAAGGGATTCAAAGTCTCAAAGGCGAAGAAATTTTTATGGACTTTGTTGGAAATTTTTGTGAAAATTTGTTTGAATTTAGAAAATTTTATATAAAGGTATAAATTTTTCTAAAAATTAAGGGATTCAAAGTCTTAAGGGATTCAAAGGAAGAAATGTTTGTGGATTCTATTTTTCCATCTATACACAATTTATTTTAAAATGTCGCATTTAATTTTTAAGAAACTTTGTTGCCACTTCTTCGTAATAATTTTGAATGTATTCAAAATTTCTTTTTGCTTTTATTTATTTGACAATAAAAGTACACAATTTGATCGTTTTTGAATGTAAGCGAAAAAATGCGCGTGTGGCTAAACACTCATACGTTCTAGAGTACAAACATACCTAGATAAATACATATCTATGTATATATGTTTGTTTGTATCTCAATACATGTTTATACATACATATATCATGTTTGTCGGTATATAATTGTCAAAAAAAAAATTTCAACAACTGTCAAGATGGTTCTTTCTATGTACAGAAAATATGTATTTGAAAGAATATAGAAAAACAAAATACAAATTAAAACATTGTTGTATTTCAATTTTGTTACATACGAAATCAACACACTTTTGTCGTTTGGTGTGTTCATCTGCTTGTGTGTGTGTGTCTGTTTGTATCCGTGTTTTAGTATTTTTGC
The DNA here is from genome assembly GCA_933228675.1 of Stomorhina lunata. Classification (NCBI taxonomy): domain Eukaryota; kingdom Metazoa; phylum Arthropoda; class Insecta; order Diptera; family Rhiniidae; genus Stomorhina; species Stomorhina lunata. Next base: position 21,746,068 of record OW121741.1, read on the forward strand.
CAAGTTCAAGGATAACTGCTCTGCCCAGCCCGACTTCCTCTCCTCGTGTCACTTTTTTGCGTTAGTAATTGCACATGCAGTTTTTTTTCGTCTTTTTTGCAATTTGCTTCTGTTTTTTTTTTCTTATTTGATATTTGTTGTTGCCTTGTTTTATTGTTGTTTGTATTTAAAAAATAAAAAAAAAATTCTTTAATTTATATCATCATAATGACCATGACTTTGACTCATATGTAGATAAAACACGCTATAGATACAATTTTGCACATAAATTATAGATATGTACATGTATGCGTATAAGCTCACAAGACAATCAATACACACACACATACATACATATGTATATAATTTCTTAAAACTTCATTGATCGCCTTTTTGTGAATATTTAAAGGTTGATGTGTTGGTAGAATGTTTGGGAACGGAAATTAACCACTATCAAATTATGCATTACAAATGATCATTATATGATCACAGATGAGCATTATATGATCACAACTGATCATTATATGATCACAAATGATCATTTTACGATCACAAATGATCATTATATGATTATAAATCCTCATTATAGCACCATCATCTAGACTAAAAGTTATAATCCACAAAAAATTATTATACAAATAACAATCATTTATATAACAATTATTACACAAAAAATGTACTATTTTGAACGTAATTTTCAATAGAATTCACAAAATTTTCGAATAATTTTCACAGAATTTTTTACATTTCTGCCTAAGCTCTAGAATTTATGATTATTTTTAGGCAAATTATATATAATTTCCCATAGCTAACAACATTTTGAATAAAATCCAAAAAATTGTGAATAAAATTCACAAACATTATCTCACATTTCAAACTCAATCCTCTTAAAATAACCAATATTTTCATTAAGTTCTACAACTTTGCCAAAATTTAAAGCATTATTCAATAGAATTCACAAAAATTTCGAATAAAGTCCATATAATTTTTTTATATTTCAGCTTCAATTCCCTAGTTTTTGAGTATTTTTATGCAAATTATATATAATTTTCATTTTTGACAAAATTTTGAATAAGATCCAAAAAATTTTGAGTAAAATCCACAAACATTATCTCACATTTTCTCACAATCTTCAAATGGTCATTTTAGATCACTTTGACTAGCTGATGATTATTTTTCATCAGTAATGATCTTCTAATGAACATTTATGATAAGTTTTGATCATGTGGAGTTATTTGATCATGTTAGGGTCATCTGATGATCATTTTTATTGTTTAATGACTATTTTAGATCTCAGTTGATAGCTTTTAAACTTTTAAACATCCTATGAATATTTGTGATATCCTTGAATCACCCAATGATCATTTGTGATGACTTCTGATCGTCTTAAGTTCATCTGCGATCACTTTAGATCATCGAAAGATAATTTGTGATTACTTTTGATCATGTAATGAACATTTGAGATCACTTATTATCATCTATTGCTAATTTGAAATCACTTATAATCACTTATTTGATGAATTTTTACCATATTCTTATCATTATTAGAAATCTCAAATGATCCCTTATGATCATCTAAAGATCATTTGTGATCACTCAGGTTACCCCTATGATTTTTTGTGATAACCTTGAATCACCCAATAATAAATTCTGATTACTTATGATCATCTAAAGTTCATCTGTGACCACTTTTGATCATCTAATGAATAGATAATTTTAAATGATAGATAATAATAAGTGATTATCTATTGGTTATTTAAGATCACTTATGATCGTTCATTATATGACTTTTAATAATCTGACTTATGATCATCTAGTCATCATTAGAAATCTCAAATCATCCCTCATGATCATATAAAGAACATTTGTGATCATTTATAACGAACTTTTGTGATAATCTTTGATCATCTAATGTTCATTTGTGATCACTTATGGTCACCAAATGTTATTTGAGACAACTTATGATCGTTTATTAGATTATTTAAAATCATTTGGTGATCATCATTAAAAATCAAATGATCACTTATGATCATTCAAAGAGCATTTGTGATCACTTTGGTTCCTCCAATGAACATGTGTAATAACCTTTGATCATCTTAAGTTCGTTTGTGTTACTAATGATCATCTAAACATTATTATGATCACTTTGGATCATCTAATGATAATTTTTGAACACTTATTAATATCTATTAGCCATTTAAAATCACTTACGACGTCCATTAGATGATCATTTACACTTACAATCATCTTATCATTACTTTAAATATCAAATGATCACTAATGATCATCTAAAGATCATTTGTGATTACTTATATTCCTCAAATGAACATTTCTAATATCCTTTGATCATCTCAAGTTCATTTGTGGTCACGTATGATCATCTGGAGACTATTAGTTATCACTTATTATCATCTAACGATCATTTAATATCACTTATGACTTTTTTATCTGATGATCATTATCATAAGTATCATAATATCATAAGTGTTCACATATGATTACTTAATGAATATTTGTGATAACCTTTAATCATCTTAAGTTGATTTGCGATAACTTTTGATCATGTGATCATTTGATAATGATTCATAATAACTTTTGATCGTTTGGGATATCAAATGATCACTTATGGTCATCATAAGATTCTTATTGATCAGTTTTGATCTACAAATAAATATTTGTGAAAATCTTGACTTATCTAAAGATCATTTGAGATCACTTTTGATCACATCTACTGATCGTTTATGTGACAACATGTACTGATCTTGTATGTTAGTTTTTATTTTCTTATGATTATTTGTGATCACTTATAATCATCTAGAGATTATTAGTGATCACTTATTATCATCTAATGATTATTTAAGAAGACTTATGACTTTTGTTTAGCTGATGATCATTTGTGATAACTTAATGGATATTTGTGATAAGCTTTGATCATCTAAAGACGATTTACGTTAATTTTTGATCATGGGAGGTTATTTATGATCATCTGATAATCATTCGACTTATGATCATCTGAAGATCATTTGGGACGTCAAATGATCACTTTAGATCATCATAAGACCCTTTAATTATAATCATCTTATAAACATTTGTGAAAATCTTGAATCATCTAAAGATCATTTGTGATCACTTTTGATCAGGTGAGACTATTTGTAAAAACTTCTGATAATCATTTTATTATTGTGATTATCTAATAATCATTTAAGATCTAAAACGATCACTTATAATGATTATGAGATTATTTGTGATCACTTATGATCATTTAGTGTCAATTATTGTTCACTTTTTAACATCTAATGATCATTTGTCATCTCTTATGATCAAATAATGAGCATTTTTAATCACTTATGATATTCTTATGATCATTTGTGATCAGTTATCAACATCTTATGATCTTTTAAAACAACTTTCTGTTATCTCATGATTATATGATCACTTAAGATCATCTATGATAATTAGTGATTACTTATTGACTTCTAAGACCATTTGGAATCTCTTATTATTTATGACCACTTATGAACATATACTGATCCCTTATGACAACTTTCTGATATCTCATGATTATATGTGATCGTTTATGATCATCTATGATAATCAGCGATCACTTTTTATATTCTAATGATCATTTGGGATCTCTTAACCACTTATGATTATCTTAAAAGCATTTGTGATTACTTACGAACATCTACTGATCTTTTATAAAAACTTTCTGTTATCTCATGATTATATGTGATCACTTAAGATCATCTATGATAATTAGTGATCACTTTTTATCATCTTATGATCATTTGGGATCACTAATGAATATTTGTGATGACTAATGATATACTTATGATCTTTTTTGGTCACATATGAACATCTACAGATCTTTTATGATAATTTTTTATTATCTCATTTTTTTGGTGATCACTTATGATCATCTAACGACAATTTTTGTTCACTTATGATTATCTTGTGATCTTTTGCAATTATATTACTTAGGTTATTATCATTTTATGATCACGAGAAGATCTATAATGACTTTATTTTGATCTTTTAATAACGATCATCGGTGATCTGCAATGATCATTTATTTTCCCTAGATTGTAAATATTATGTGGTATTTTCTTTTATTCTTTAATCTTGCTCCTGAATTTATATGATTCCAATTTTTATGGCTATTTAGCTTTTAAATGGTTATTTTCATTAATTTTTTTTTTTGCTACATTTCTAATGTTTACTTTTGAAAAAATTCTTCCTATATAAAAACAATTTATAAATATTGTAAATTAAGCAAATGTGAAGATAAAAGAACAACAACAAAAAAATGTAAAATAAAAATACTTTAAAGTAAATTTGTTTAGATATTAAATAACTAATTTTGCAAATAAATAAATAAACATAATTTGAAAAGTAAAATGGCGTCGGGAAAAGAATATACAGAAATTTCACTCACCAGATACAAAAAAGAAAAATACCTTTATTACGCATTGGAATTGTGAAAGGCAGCGTCAGAATTTTACAGAATTCATGAGTTTTTCATGTATCAGGTGTTTGGGAGGGTGTTGTTGAAAAGGACCCATGTAAAATTCTGGTTATTTTGTATTTTTTACTTAAAAAAGATTCAATTTTCAAGGGGGGAGTACATGATATTTTTTTTTTTTTTTTTTTTTGTATTTTTTTTTTCATGATTTATTTTTGGCAACTCATGCTCTTTTTTTCATGATTAAAAACTTTGAAAGTGTAGATACTTTTTGCTGAAACAAACGAATTTATTTGCAAGTTAAGTGGTGATTTGCTCATAAAATTTTAAGACTGTACATAAAAAGCCGGCTTTGTATATACAAACAAAATGTATATATTTTTGGGAGTTTGTTTTGTATTTTTTTTTTGGCAAATTTAAAAAAAAAACACACAAAAATAAACCGAATAATATTATAAAGAAAGATGTGATGACTGTCAAATAAGGTTGGTTCTTTGTTTCGAGTCTAACATAAAAATTAATGTGGTAGGCTAACAAAAAAAAAACACTCATACGCATCAATGTAAACACACACACACACAGATAAAGATACACAAAAGTATCTGCTAGCATTCAGGCATACACAGCACACTCACACACACACACACACATTAAATTTGTATAATTTTTGCGTAAGGTTAAGGGCACCTTAGAAACGAGTTTAAATTTAACAGTTTTTTTTTTTATTTAAACAAAGATTTTTCAAGTTTTTATCAAAATGAATAACTTTTCAAACCACCTTCGTTTGATTTTCCAAGATATTTTGTGCGTGCGCATTTTTATTACTATCGAAGTCCCACTTATTTGCATTTTCCTTTATCAAAAATTTAGTTTTTCTTTGTTTAATTCATAAAAATTATAACAAATGCCCTTTAGACTAAAAATATAAACATTCACGTGCCTTTTAAAGATAAATTTAAGGTATAATTTTTATACCGAAAAAAAAGAAGAAAACAAAAAGTAGATAAGAAATTATTAATTACCAAAAACAATAAATGTCATCAAAAACATAAATTCAACAAGAAAAACTAATTAAAAGCTAAATTTAGGACAATATAACCTTAAAAATTTCATAATTCTCCATCCAAAAGCCAAATTATTAAGAGAACCCTAATCATCATTATGAGATCACAAATGAGCATTTTGTGATCGTGAAATGAGATTATCTAATGATAACTTTTGATCATTAAATGAGTACTTTTGATCATCTAAAGATAATTCCAAAGTACATATGATAATTTAAAATGTAACTTGTGATAACTTTTCGTAATGTAATGATAATTTTTTATTACTTTTGATCATCTCATGAAAATTTCTAATAACTTTTGATCATCTTAAGATCATCTAATGATCATCTAATGTTCATTTTTGATCATTTAATGAACTTTTGTTATAACTAATCATGTAAAGATCATTTGTGATTAATAATTAATGTCTAATGATCATTTGTGATCTTTTTGGATCATCTAATGATCTGTTGAGGTCATGTAGTGAACATATGTGATATTTTTAAAGATTATTTGTGATCGCTTATGTGTGATAACTTTTAATAGTCTAAATATTATTTGCTATCACTTATCATCATCTAATGCTCATTTGGGATACATTTTTATAAACTAAAGAACATTTGGGATTACTTATGATCATCTAATGAATATTTGTGATCACTTATCATCATCTAATGATCATTTCACATTTTTTGATCTTTAGATGGTAAATTGTGGTCATGTAGTGAACATATGTACATATATGATCTCTTTTTTATCATCAAAAGATCGTTTGTTTTAATTTATGATTTAATGAGCATAATTGATAACTTTCGATCAACTAATGAATATTTGTAATGACTTTCATAATTTAAAGACCATTTGTGATCCCTTATCATCATCTAAGGATTCACGATTTCTCATGAGCATCTAATGATCGCTTTTTATCATCTAATGCTCATTTGTGATAAATTTTGATCATCTAAAGAACATTTGGATTACTTATAATCATCAAATTAATACTTGTGATCACTTATCATCATCTAACGATTATTTGTGATAATTAACACATGTGATAACATATGATCATTTAATGAGCTTATGTGATAAATTCTGATCAATTAATAAACATTTTTGATATCTATCATCATCTAATGCTCATTTGTCATAAATTTTTATCATCTAAAAAATATTTGGGATTACTTATAATCACCTGATGAATATTTGTGATAACTTTTGATCATCTGAAGACCATTTACGGTTACTCATGAGTATCTAATGATCAGTTGTGATAACTTTCTATTATTTAGTGTTCAGTTTCGATCATCTAGAGAAAATATGTGGTCTTTTCTGACCATCAAAAGATCATATGCGATTACTTATTATCATTTGTGATAAATGTTGATCATCTTTTTCGATCACTTATAATCACCTGATTAACATTATTAATATCTCTTGATCATCTAATGATCGCTTGTGGTATAATAATGAACATTTGTGATCTCTTTTGACCATTCAAAGATTAATAAGCATGTGATAACTTCTGATCATGTTTGATCACCTAATGAACATTTTTGATGACTTTTAATCACCTAAAGATCATTTGTGATGATCATCCGACAATAATTTGTGAAAATCGTTGATCATCTTCAGATAATTTGCAGCCGCTTGTATCTAAAACGAATTTTAATATCTTTTCATCATCTAAAGATCATTTTTGATCACCTAATCAAAATTTTTATTAATTTTTGATCATCCTAAGATCATTTGTAATAACCTATGATCATATAATAAACATTTGTTATAACTTCCGATCTTCTAAAGATCATTTGTAATTACTTATGGTTATTTGTGATACTTTTTAATTATATTAAGATCATTTGTCTTAACTTAAGATCATCTAATGATCATTTGCGGTCATCTAACGATCATTTCAGATCTCTTTTGATCATTTGTGATTACTTCTATAGAGAATCAAATTTATCGATAACTTTTCTATAAAAAGTCAAAGTTATCGATAACTTATCTATAGAAAATCAAAGTAATCAATAACTTTTTTATAGAAAATCAAAGTTATCGATAACTTTTGGAATTACTTCAAAACCATTAAGAGTTCATTTCTCATTATTTAGATGATCTTTTGATAACTTGAGTTCTCTAATGATCATTATGAGATCATAATACTATTTATAGTCATAACATCAACAACAGTTCTTAAAGTTAATCAATAAAGATCATCATTATATGATCATCATCATTATATGAGCATTTCAATATTGACTGATCCTAATAGGTATAAGAAATCAAAATCAAACACTTCTCTTATTCTCATTAACCCAAAATTTATTAAGTTTGGTCAGTATTTATTATTTTTCAAATTCAATATTTTTCCCTTCTTAGTCTCAATATAATTTGAATCCCTTTAAAACAGGTTTTTCTGTTTTAGGAATTATAAATTTTATAACGATCACTCATTTTGCCAAAATAAACAAAGATCATTTTTAATTTATGACACACAAACACAAAACGATCAATAGAATCTCTTCGAAGAGGAGAAGAGGTTCTCCATTTCTTGTCTCTTTTTCGCAATTACCAAAACTTGAAGATTCAAAGCAGTGATGCCCACTTAGACAGTGTGTGTGTGATGTATGTATGTGTGCCAGAAAAGTTTCTTTATGGACTACGAGTGTTAGCAAAATCTTTGTTTGGGCCACTCTGATCTTAACGAAATATGTAGAATATGATATTCTAATAAAAATTTATATAAATAATTAAAACAAAATTAATTATGGCAACGTTAAAAGTAGATTTTCAAATTTGTTTATTTAAAAGATATAAAATAACACATAAACAAATAAAAAATTCTATTTTTAGACTTCATAAACTTGAGGAAAATATTTAATGTAAAGATCTCTTAAACAACAGAACAATATTGAAATAATTATCATAACAATTCGTTATAATTAAAATAATTTACTATAGGTATATTTATCTAGAAACAATTGAATTTTGCAATATTATTTAAATAAATTAAAAGTTAATTGTTATTTAAACGATAGCTAAGATTTTAAAATAACTTTTTTATACAAAGTATGAAAAGTTATAGAATCTATTATTATATCAAATGATAAGGCAATATATGTCTAAGGTAAAAAATGGGCCACAGGTATTAGGGCTAACTAAAGATGAGCTAGAAACTGTTGGCATGCCTCCGCTTGACTGGAAATGAAGTAGAATCAGAATCAGAACGAGAATCTGAATTAAAATCAGAACTAGAATCAAAACTAGAATCAAAACTAGAACCGGAACTAGAATCAAAATCAGAACTACAATCAGAACCAGAATCAGAACTAGATCCAGAACTAGAACTAGAAACTAGAATCAGAACTGAACTATATAACTTTTTTATAGAATGTTTAGCTTATCGATAATTTTTTGAATTGTACAGAATATCAAAGAATATCAAAAAAAGTTTAACGAAAACTTTTTTAAAGAAAATCAAAGTTATCGAAAACTTTTCAATTGAAAATCAAAGTAATCGATAACTTTTCTATACAAAATTAAAGCTATCGATAACTTTTTTATAAAAAGTCAAAGTTATCAATAAATTTTCTTTAGAAAAACAAAGTTACCGATAAATTTTTTACAGAAAATCAAAGTTATCTATAACTTTTCTATAGAAAATCAAAGCAATCGATAACCTTTCCATATAAAATCAAAATTATCGCTAACTTTTCTATAGAATATTATATATATCGATAACTTTTCAATAGGAAATCAAAATTATCGATAATTTTTCTAAAGAAAATCTTTGAAAAATCAAACTTATCGATAACCTTTTTTTAGAAAATCAAAGTTATCTATAACTTTTCTATAGAAAAATCAAAGTTATAAATAACTTTTCTATAAAAATCAAAGTTATCCATAACTTTTCTTTAGAAAATCAAAGTTATCGATAATTTTTCTTTAGAAAATCAAAGTTATCGATAACTTTTCTATAGAAAATCAAATTTATCTATAACTTTTCTATAGAAAATCAAAGTTATCGATAACTTTTCAATAGAAAATCAAAGTTAGCAATAACTTTTCTTTAGAAAATCAAGATTATCGATAACTGTTCTTTAAAAATTATAGTTATCGTTAATTATTCTACGAAATATTAAAGTTATTGTTAACTTTTCTATTGAATATTAAAGTTATCGTTAACATTTCTATAGAAAATCAAAGCTATTGATAACTTTTCTATATAAAATATGTTATCGATAGCTTTTCTTTAAAAAATCAAAGTTATCGATAACTTTTCGATAGAATATCAAAATTATCGATATTTTTTCTATAAAAAATAAAATTTATCGATCATTTTTCTTTAGAAAATCACAGTTATCGATAACTTTTCTTTAGAAAATTAAAGTTATCGATAACTTTTCTATAGAAAATCAAAGTTATTTATAACTTTTCTATAAAAAAATCAAAGTTATCGATAACTTTTCTATATCTTTTTCATAGAAAATCAAAGTTATCGATAACTTTTCTATAGAAAATCAAAGTTATTGATAACTTTTCTATTGCAAATCACAGTTATCGATAACATTTCTTTGAAAAATCAAAGTTATCGATATCTTTTCTATAAAAATTCAAAGTTATCGATAGATATTCTATAAAAAATCAAAGTTATCGATATCTTTTCTATAGAAAATCAAAGTTATCGATAATTTTTCTATAGAAAATTAAAGTTATCGATAACTTTTCTATAGAAAATCAAAATTATCGATAACTTTTCTATAGAATATTAAAGTTATCGATATTTTTTCTATAGAATATCAAAGTTATCCTTAAATTTTCTATAGAAAATCAAAGTTATTGATAACTTTTCTATGAAAAATTAAACTTAACGATAACTTTTCTATAGAAAATCAAACTTTTCTATAGAGAATCAAAAAAAAAAATCAAAAACTTTTCGATAGAAAATCAAATTTATCGATAACTTTTCTATAGAATATCGATGTTATCGATACCTGTTCTATAAAATATTAAACTTAACGATAACTTTTCTTTAGAGTATCAAATTTATTGATAACTTTTCTATAGAATATCAAAGTTAGCGTTAACTTTTCTGTAGAATTTCAAAATAATTGTTTACTTCTCCACAAAATATCAAAGTTATCGTTAACATTTCTAAAAATAATTTAAGTTGTCTTTAGAATATCAAAGTTATCGATAATTTTTCTATATAATAAAAAATTTAATATTTTTGTTTTTTTTTTTCTTTTGTTAACTTTCGGTTGTAAATTTTCTCAGAAATAAAAAAATTGATATAGAAACACGAGTATTCTTTACGTTGGGCCTTAACGCCGACGTTTGCTGGTTTCTGCCGTTCATTGACCCCTTTTTGTCGTAAGTTTTTTTTTCGGTTGTTTATTTTGAGTGATTAAGAGGTTCTGTTTTCGTAAACGTTCAACGGCTGATTCTTAGGTTTCTTAAAAGTTTAAGAATTTTTTTTCTTAATTTCATTAATAATTTTTTTGAAGGTTTAAAAAAGATTTTTATTGAATTAATAAACTTTTGAAAATAAATTGTTGATGAGTTTGAAATTAATTTAATTTTGAGGGAGGGATAACATTTTTTGAATAGAGGAGGAGGTTTTTTGTAATTGTGTTAAGGTTTTAAAGAAAAGTATTTACTTAGTTCATTTTTTATGAGTTGTTTTGTTACAAAAAGGGTAATAAAAGAAAGGATTTTTTAAATGTTTAATCCTTTTAATTAGAAAAAGTAAAGCCTAATTTTAGGCTTTTTATATAAGGGTCAGTTTTGAAATGTTTGTTTGCTTTTAATTTATTACCTTAATGTTTGTTGCTTAAAATTAACATAATTTGGACATTTAACGATCATTACTCCCACTTCTTTTTGTTATTGTGTTTTTTTTTTTTTGTTTATTAATTTGGCTGTTTTTAAATTTTTTGGACAAATTCAAACACAATGAATAATTTTTGTGGAATAATACAGACAACAATGGCCAAACGACAGTTGCTCGTGTTAAAAATCAAACAAGATATTCCATTAAAAAAAAAACAGCAGCAAAGTCAATGGTTTCAAAGATATACGATATTGAACAAAAAACATATTTTTTATATAGACAAACACAGATACTCAGACCAACAGCTACTGAGCAGCAGCATCAATATGGACAGAGAGCTTTAACAGCAGAAAAACATTGCATACTTTCAAGAATACATGTACATTACATGTATGTCAATATGTGTGCATAACAGAATTCTGTTCCCCCTATGCTTTTTTCATTTACTCGTGTACACACTAAAAACCCGATTCTCTCTCACTACTTTACGAACCCCCTACTCAAATTTTATGAAAACAGCAAAACAAAAACGAAAAAAACCGAGAGACAGAACAACAAAAATAACAGAGAACAACATTGTATGCAAGAACAATAACAGAAGCAAAAACAAAATCAGCTTTGAACTTGAACTACACGTGGAGGCAGTGCAAGAGTTTTCAACATAGAACTTTTTGGTTATCGACGTCGTTTCGATGATAAACGAAAAAAAAAACGATAACACGAGTCGTGTTTTTTGAACGAGTCATCAAAACGAATACTACAACAAATACTACGTAGTAAATGAATGCACAAGCAACAGAACATCGGCAAAGACAAGAAGGAAGGATGGACGGACGGAAAGATGGACAGACTAGCAGTGCATGAGTTTTCAACTTAAGGCAGGCCAGTGTAAAAACAACAACAAAACAACAATAATAAAATTGTTGTTGCTGCTGCTTATTGTATTTGTCATTAGCAATGAAATGACGTAGAGGGTTGTTTTCTTTTTTTTGTTTTCTGTCTTTGAATTGCCGTTATTTTCATGTAATATTTTTTTGTTGTATTATAGATTTTTCTTTGCATTAGTTTTAGCTTTTGGTGTATCTTGTAAGTTTGAGTGTTCGTTTGGTTATTTTAGGATACACGAGCCAATGTCAAATTTACAAAAACACTTTCAAACAAGCACACACATACACACACACACAAACACTTTAAGATTCAAATGAAAAATACATACATATTCAAATTTTACCAACAAACAAACTAATGTATCCGGTTTAGCATTTGGAAGTGTTAGATGAGAAAAAAGGTGGCAAATTTTAAAGCTTTGAAATGAAAACGAAAGGATAAAGAAGGAGCTACTAACATTTATATGAAAGTGAAAATAAACGGGAGAAATATTAGAATAAAGGCATGAAATGAAAGCGAATTTTAGTCTGGGTAATGAGGAAAAGGACAAAAAAAATGTTTCAATCAAAATTTAATTGAAAAGGAAAGTTTTAGTTTTTAATTGAATTAAATAAATAAAAAAGACAAAGAAAAGTTAATGATAACTTTGAATTTCTATAGAAAAGTTATCGATGACTTTGATATTTTATAGAAATGTTATCGATAATTTTGATTTTCTATAGATAACTTTGTTATTGTAAAAAACAGTTATCGATAACTTTGATTTTCTATAATAAAGTTATCGATAACTTGGATTTACTATGGAAAAGTTATCGATAACTTTAATGTTTTGAAAGAAAAATTATCGATAACTTTGATTTTCTAAAGAAAAGTTATCGATAACTTTCATTTTCTAAAGAAAAGTTATCAGTAATTTTGATTTTCAAAAAAATTTATCGATAACTTTGAGTTTCTAAAGAAAACTTATCGATATCTTTGATTTTCAAAAAAAAAAGCTATCGATAACTTTAATTTTCAAAAGAAAAGTTATCGATAACTTCATAATCTATAAAATAGTTATCGATAACTTCGATTTTCTATGGAAAAGTTATCGCTAATTTTTATTTTCTTAAGAAAAGTTATCGATAACTTTGATTATGGATCACTTTGATTTTCTATAGAAAAGTTATCGATAACTTTGATTTTCTATAGAAAAGTTATCGATAACTTTGATTTTCTATAGAAAAGTTATCGATAACTTCGATTCTCTATAGAAAAGTTATCGTTTACTTTGATTTTCTTAAGAAAAGTTATCGATAACTTTGACTTTTTATAGAAAAGTTATCGATAACTTTGATTTTCTATAGAAAAGTTATTGATAACTTTAATTTCCTATAGAAAAGTTATCGATAAGTTTAATTTTCTAAAGAAACATTATTGATAACTTTGATTTCCTAAAGAAAATTTATGAATAACTTTAATTTTCTAAAGAATAGTTATCGTTAGCTTTAATTTTCTATAGAAAAGTTATCGATAACTTTTATATTTAAAGAAAAGTTATCGATAACTTTGATTTTCTAAAGAAAAGTTATCGATAACTTTAATTTTCTATAGAAAAGTTATCGATAACTTTGATTTTCTATAGAAAAGTTATCGATAACTTTGATTTTCTATAGAAAAGTTATCGATAACTTTGATTTTCTATAGAAATGTTATCAATAATTGTGACTTTCTATAGAAAAGTTATCGATGACTTTGATTTTCTATAGAATCGTTTTCGATAACTCTGATTTTCTATAGAAAAGTTATAGAAAACTTTGATTTTCCAAAGAAAAGTTATGGATAACATTGATTTTCTACAGAAAAGTTTTCGATTAATTTGATTTGCTATAGAAAAGTTATCGATAACTTTGATTTTTCATAGAAAATCTATATATAACTTTGACATTCTATAGAAAAGTTATCGATAACTTCGATTTTCTATAGAAAAGTTATCGTTAATTTTGATTTTTTTAAGAAAAGTTATCGATAACTTCGATTTTTTATAGAAAAGTTATCGATAACTTTGATTTTCTATAGAAAAGTTATCGATAACTTTGATTTCCTATAGAAAAGTTATCGATAAGTTTTATTTTCTAAAGAAACGTTATCGATAACTTTGATTTCCTAAAGAAAAGTTATGGATAACTTTAATTTTCTAAAGAGTAGTTATCGGTAGCTTAAATTTTCTATAGAAAAGTTATCGATAACTTTTATATTTTAAAGAAAAGTTATCGATAACTTTGATTTTCTAAAGAAAAGTTATCGATAACTGTGATATTCTATAGAAAATTTATCAATAACTTTGATTTTCTATAGAAAAGTTATCGATAAATTTGATATTCTAAAGAAAAGTTATCGATAACTTTGATATTCTATAGAAAAATTATCGATAATTTTGATTTTGAAAGGAAAGTTATCGATAATTTTGATTTTCTAAAGAAAAGCTATCGATAACATTGATTTTCCAAAGAAAAGTTATCGCTTACTTTGATTTTCTAAAGAAAAGATATCGATAATTTTGATTTTCTAAAGAAATCTTATCGATGACTTTAATATTCTATAAAAAAGTTATCGATTACTTTGATTTTCTATAGTAAAGTTATCGATAACTTTGATATTCTATAGAAAAGTTATCGATAACTTTGCTATTCTATTGAAAAGTTATCGATAACTTTGATTTTGCAAAGAAAAGTTATCGGTAACTTTGATATTCTATAAAAAAAATTATCGATAACTTTGATTTTATAAAGGAAAATTATCGACAACTTTGATTTTCTTTGAAAAAGTTATGGATAACTTTTATTTACTATAGAAATGTAATCGATAACTCTAAATTAACCTCAAAATGGTTTATGAGTTAGTGCCCGCCACTCTTCGAAAAACAAAATAAAAAGTTTTGTATCTACTCATATTTTACGCACATTTCGAGTGTGTATACACAAAATTTAATTCTACCATGAATTAATCTAATGGATACTTCGTAAGTATCTTAAGGGTAAATAAAATATTCTGTATCTGTAAAATAAATAATAAAAGACAAGAAGAAAAACTTAGAAACGTAGTTATTTTTGTCTGCCTATCGGTCTTTTTTTTTCGAAATGAAGATCATGGTTTTTTTGTTTGATAATAATAATGATGTTGATGCCCATCATCATCATTACCTTGGCCCTAGTATGTAGTAGTGTTAGTGTTTGTGTGTATCTATGAGTTTGTCATTTTCATTAGAGAATGTCACTTTATCGCGTTCTTTTGCGCTGTTTCGTTGGGTAGAGAATGCGTGTGTAAGAATAATAAATTATTTATTGTACATTGGTGTAGGTCAAAAATAGCTACAAAAACAAGAAAGAATAAAAAATTCATATTGTTTTTGCCTTTTTTGTTTAATATTTCTATTATATTTTATTGCTTATTTAGGCTTTTGTTGTTGGGTTTTTATTTATGGTTCTAACACATCATTTTTTCTATTTTAGCACAGGGGAACAGTATTGAGGGGCACTGGACTAGAATAATTTTGGTGTCCTTAATCTGGAAATTGTAGAGAATTTTCGAAGTTGTAGGTATCTCGAAAACTAATAATAATACAGAATTCCAAATTTTAGAGTAAATATTTCATCTAGAAATATTTAATAACCCAATATCTTGTGCAAATTTTTTTTGTTCCCCTGTGTAGCTGATAAAATTTTCGTATTTACCAAAGAATTTTCTTCATAGGAAAATTTCTAAAGAATTTTAAATGTAATTTATTAAGCAAAAAATGTTAAATAATTTCAAGTATTTTCAATATTAGACAATGATGAAAGATAATAAAGTTCATTAGGAAAGAAACAATAATTTAAACTAAAATAAATAAACAAAAGTTACTTAATTGAATAAATAAAAATATTTTCAAAATTATTTAATAAAATTGCAAATAAACAAGGGAAAATTTTTACTAAAATAGAAATTGATAGGAAACTATTTATAGTAGAACCTTTAACTAAACTTATAACTTGAACTGAACTAGAACTGAAATAGAACAAAACTAGAATCAGAACTAGAATCTTACCTAAAATCAGAACTAGAATCAGAACTAGAATGAGAACTAGAATCAGAACTAAAATCAGAACTAGAATTAGAAGGAGAATCAGAACGAGAACTGAAATAGAATCAGAACAAGAATCAGAACTAGAATCAGAACTAGAATCAGAATTAGAATCAGGACTAGAATCAGAGCTAGAATGGAACTAGAACTGAAATAGAACTGTACTAAAACTGAACTAGAACTGTACTAGAACTGAACCAGAACTGAACATGAATCAGAACTAGAATCGGAACTAAAATCAGAACTAGAATCAGAACTAAAATGAGAACTAGAATCAGAACTAAAATCAGAACTAGAATTAGAACGAGAATCAGAACTAGAATCGGAACGAGAACTGAAATAGAATCAGAACTAGAACTGAACTAGAATCAGAACTAGAATCAGGACTAGAATCAGAGCTAGAACGGAACTAGAACTAAACTAGAACTGTACTAAAACTGAACTAGAACTGTACTAGAACTGAACTAGAACTGAACTAGAACTGAACTAAAACTGAACTAGAACTGTACTAGAACTGAACTAGAACTGAACTAGAACTGAACTAGAACTGAACTAGAACTGAACTAGAACTGAACTAGAACTGAACTAGAACTGAACTAGAACTGAACTAGAACTGAACTAGAACTGAACTAGAACTGAACTAGAACTGAACTAGAACTGAACTAGAACTGAACTAGAACTGAACTAGAACTGAACTAGAACTGAACTAGAACTGAACTAGAACTGAACTAGAACTGAACTAGAACTGAACTAGAACTGAACTAGAACTGAACTAGAACTGAACTAGAACTGAACTAGAACTGAACTAGAACTGAACTAGAACTGAACTAGAACTGAACTAGAACTGAACTAGAACTGAACTAGAACTGAACTAGAACTGAACTAGAACTGAACTAGAACTGAACTAGAACTGAACTAGAACTGAACTAGAACTGAACTAGAACTGAACTAGAACTGAACTAGAACTGAACTAGAACTGAACTAGAACTGAACTAGAACTGAACTAGAACTGAACTAGAACTGAACTAGAACTGAACTAGAACTGAACTAGAAATGATCTGAAGTTAGAAATGATCGAAACCTGAATAAAAAAGTAATTTATCGCTGAACTTTTCTATAGAAAATTCATCGCTGATATAACTTTTAATTAGAAAAGTAATGATTCACTTTTTTTATTATTTCTTAAATTTATTTGTTTTTTGTTATTAGAAATTGTTTATAAGATAATCCTTTGTTTATGATTCATTCCAAAAATTTTGTAATGATTCATGGTGTTTTCAGAGGTTCTGAATTAAGTTCTTGTTCCAAAATTTTTACTCTTCATTATATGAGTCAATATTAACAACTCGAATATTATATAATTTACAAAAAATTATTAAATTATTTAATATTTTTTATTATTATTAATACAAAAAATAAAAGCTTCTGTTTTTTTTAATTTTTAACACTTCTGTAGAATTTTAAAAAATTTGTTAAATGAATTTTAAATTTCAAATTCAAACATTAGCACATGATTCTCTATTTAAGAAAAAAATCAACAAAATTTGTGTTAAATACTCGTATTTATTCCAAATGAATATTTTTTTAAAAGAAACATCATAAATAAATGAAGACTAAAATTAAAATACTGAAAAAAATGAAACTAGTACAAAAGTTCATTAACATGCCAAATGGGAAGCCAAAAGTATATTTATAGTAGTCAACAAGACGGACAACTCAAAAACAAAAAAAAAAATAAAAATTATAAAACAAAACAAATTTTGAAGGTAATAAACTAAAAAATGTCAAAAATGAATTTTAAACTTCAAAACTAAAATACTCAAAATAACTAGATATTTATGTAGATACAAACACATACCCACACTTTTTTTTAAACTTATGATAAAATTTAAAAGTATCTGTTAGCTTTTTTTTGTTATATTATTTAATAAAAATTAAATACAAGAATAAATATTTAGAGGTAATAAACTTTAAAAGGTTATTTGAGTTTGTTTCGTTTTTTTTTTCTAAAGGCAGGGTCTTCTGGTTATGAGATTTTTTTGGAAGAAGTAACAAAAAAACTATCAAAAACCCCCAAATAGTTTAATGACCAAACGCCAACAAACTACACACACACACTCAACCAAACGATTTTTAAATTTGAAAAACCGTTACAATGTTGGGATAGTACCTCTTATGTTAATTACTTAACTTCAGAACCGGTTTACATTTCTACTACTGAGTGTTTACCAAAGCCACTGTTAAGATTACAGTGTAAACAAAGCCGTGTTTTCATAACAATCAAAAGAAAACAGAGCAAAAGTGTAAAGAGCAAGGGTGAGAGGGAGAGGCAAATAATGACCCTTTACTGTTAAGATTACATGTAAACAAAGACGAGTTCATATGAATGTAAAGAAAACAGAGCAAAAGTGTAATATAGAGCAGGGATGGCAAGCATGATACAATTGTACTTTTTTTGATACATATTTATGATACAATTTTTAATTCTTAATTTTTTACTGTTAATTATAAAGTTTTTGTATGACTAAAACTGTAAACCGATTTTCGTAAGAAGCTACAAAGCACGATTAACCTTCTATCACATTGGTCTGATGTTTGAAAGATATAGAAATGGATGTGAGACCAACTTGTAGTATTTCGATTGATTCTGAGTTCATTTTAAGTTCAAGTGCAATTTAGAGGATATTTTTATTGAAATTGGGTTAAATAGGTTGTCTATTTTGGTTACTTACTAAAGGACCAGAAATCCAAAATCGAAATGTTACTTTATGACCACCACAATTATTTCAAATATCGGTTTCGCTGTAATTGACTGTATCGTTCTTCTTCTTCTTCTTCTTCTTCTGCTATCCTTGACTCCAAGTGGAGCAGAGGGCCTCATATTTTGTTTGAAATAGTTCGTATTTGACCATACCCCCAATTTAAGATTATCATTTAAAAACCACTTTGATATCCCGCGATAAGGGGTTTGTACTTGACCCTAGCTCTCATACTGCAAAATATTTTTTGAAGCATTACATAATCTTTAAAATTAATTGACAATCGTTTTTCGGACCTTAGGGAGTTTAGGATACCACAAAATATTTATATTATATATAATATTTGTCCAATAATCAATTTTTTTCAATTGGAAGATCTAAGTAAATATTGGACTTGGAGGACATGTGGTACCAACAGGATGGTGCCACAAACCACACAGCGAATGTTACAATCAATTTATTGAAAACCAAGTTTAAAGAACGTGTTATCTTATTTGACGCCGTTAGACTATTTCCTGTGGAGCTACGTCAAGTCTATGGTCCATGGCAACAAGCCAGCGACGATTGGCATCAAAATGTTTTGATGCCATTTTGATGCCAATCGTCGTGCTTTTACAGTAGTTAATAATTTTATTGTATCCATAACCGTTTTTGTTTTATTTAAAAAAAAATAATTTTGTAGCGCTCTTATTGAAGAACCCTTTATAAGATTTCTATCCATGTTCTATGGAAACAAATTTAATAGGAATTTTATTATGGACTTTTATTATGAATTCTTATTATTAAATTTTAATCGAATTTTGGATCGAATAGGGATCAAATAAGACCCATTCTAAAGTTTCGTATACAACATCTGTGAAATGGGTAATTTTTGAAGCCGACATGTAATGGCGACATTCGCGGTGTCGCCAGGGAAATCATCCACGATCTCGGCCGTGGCACTCCTTGTCTGTTGTCCACTTCCGTGACCCTTACCCTTTCAATACAACATATTTTATATTTGCTACAAAATCGTGGAAGCCATTTTCCATCCCTGATAGAAAAAGAGGAAGTCAGATAATGACCATTTATTTAAGAACCGTTAGTTGAGGTTATTTAAGTATTGCCCCTGTTTTTGGTTTAATAAGAAATTGACGTAACTGTTAGATAATTTGCTTAACTAATTAAAAAGCATTTCCTCTGGTTTTAAACTTTTAATTAAACAGTTTTTAAATTAAGAAAATAGAAGAAGAAATAAATAACAGTATCTACAAATTAGTATCAAATAAAAGAGTTTATACATTAGGGGGCCGTTTTTATTCTCAATTTTTGCTTTTTCAAAGTAGAAGTTTTTTTCCGGAGTGGGTTACTAGCCCGACCGCCTAACTTCCAATCAGACAGTGTCCTGGCCATGATGGATACGAGTGAGGATAATCTTCTATAGAACATAACAAGTTATTAGAAAACTTTTCTTATACAAAACATTTAAAACTTTTTCTTTGCATACTCAAGCTTTTCCGGTTCAATGACCCTTAAAAACATTTTTCAAAATTATTCAATCTATTTTAGAAACAAAATAATTTTTCTCTTCAACAAACTACATTTGTATTGAAATTTTAATTTTTCAAAATTTTATTTATTGTTTTGACGTATAATTTGAGTCTTTTGTAAGTTTATATTTAAACAATTGTCTGTTATTTATATGAATTCTCTTGTTCTCTGCCTTATATTAATTTTCAAGTATTTGACGAAAGACAAAACAAAAATTTATTAACAAAAAAACTACAACTACTTCATTTCAATTACAACAAAACTTAAGTAATAAAATCACCAAAAAAAAAGCCCTATTCAAGTTTTTTTTTTATATTTTGTCGGAGTATTAACAAAAAAAATTAAAAATGCTGGTGCTTACAATGAGTGCGAGTTCATTGACCGACCCGTTTGGTTGAGTATTGGTCTCTGGATATGGCCCAAAGTAATAACGCACGCACACAAATACTGACACACAGTCACACAGATAGCTTCGCATACAACATCATTCAGATTTTGAAATATTAAGAAAGAAATTATGTACTTAAGAAGGCAAGTGGAAGAAAATTAATGTAAAAATGACAGAAAAATATTTTCCAAATTTTGTTTAACAAAAAGTTTAGTTCTAGTTCAGTTCAGTTCTAGATCAGTTCTAGTTCAGTTCTAGTTCAGTTCTAGTTCAGTTCTAGTTCAGTTCTAGTTCAGTTCTAGTTCAGTTCTAGTTCAGTTCTAGTTCAGTTCTAGTTCAGTTCTAGTTCAGTTCTAGTTCAGTTCTAGTTCAGTTCTAGTTCAGTTCTAGTTCAGTTCTAGTACAGTTCTAGTTCAGTTCTAGTTCAGTTCTAGTTCAGTTCTAGTTCAGTTCTAGTTCAGTTCTAGTTCAGTTCTAGTTCAGTTCTAGTTCAGTTCTAGTTCAGTTCTAGTTCAGTTCTAGTTCAGTTCTAGTTCAGTTCTAGTTCAGTTCTAGTTCAGTTCTAGTTCAGTTCTAGTTCAGTTCTAGTTCAGTTCTAGTTCAGTTCTAGTTCAGTTCTAGTTCAGTTCTAGTTCAGTTCTAGTTCAGTTCTAGTTCAGTTCTAGTTCAGTTCTAGTTCAGTTCTAGTTCAGTTCTAGTTCAGTTCTAGTTCAGTTCTAGTTCAGTTCTAGTTCAGTTCTAGTTCAGTTCTAGTTCAGTTCTAGTTCAGTTCTAGTTCAGTTCTAGTTCAGTTCTAGTTCAGTTCTAGTTCAGTTCTAGTTCAGTTCTAGTTCAGTTCTAGTTCAGTTCTAGTTCAGTTCTAGTTCAGTTCTAGTTCAGTTCTAGTTCAGTTCTAGTTCAGTTCTAGTTCAGTTCTAGTTCAGTTCTAGTTCAGTTCTAGTTCAGTTCTAGTTCAGTTCTAGTTCAGTTCTAGTTCAGTTCTAGTTCAGTTCTAGTTCAGTTCTAGTTCAGTTCTAGTTCAGTTCTAGTTCAGTTCTAGTTCAGTTCTAGTTCAGTTCTAGTTCAGTTCTAGTTCAGTTCTAGTTCAGTTCTAGTTCAGTTCTAGTTCAGTTCTAGTTCAGTTCTAGTTCAGTTCTAGTTCAGTTCTAGTTCAGTTCTAGTTCAGTTCTAGTTCAGTTCTAGTTCAGTTCTAGTTCAGTTCTAGTTCAGTTCTAGTTCAGTTCTAGTTCAGTTCTAGTTCAGTTCTAGTTCAGTTCTAGTTCAGTTCTAGTTCAGTTCTAGTTCAGTTCTAGTTCAGTTCTAGTTCAGTTCTAGTTCAGTTCTAGTTCAGTTCTAGTTCAGTTCTAGTTCAGTTCTAGTTCAGTTCTAGTTCAGTTCTAGTTCAGTTCTAGTTCAGTTCTAGTTCAGTTCTAGTTCAGTTCTAGTTCAGTTCTAGTTCAGTTCTAGTTCAGTTCTAGTTCAGTTCTAGTTCAGTTCTAGTTCAGTTCTAGTTCAGTTCTAGTTCAGTTCTAGTTCAGTTCTAGTTCAGTTCTAGTTCAGTTCTAGTTCAGTTCTAGTTCAGTTCTAGTTCAGTTCTAGTTCAGTTCTAGTTCAGTTCTAGTTCAGTTCTAGTTCAGTTCTAGTTCAGTTCTAGTTCAGTTCTAGTTCAGTTCTAGTTCAGTTCTAGTTCAGTTCTAGTTCAGTTCTAGTTCAGTTCTAGTTCAGTTCTAGTTCAGTTCTAGTTCAGTTCTAGTTCAGTTCTAGTTCAGTTCTAGTTCAGTTCTAGTTCAGTTCTAGTTCAGTTCTAGTTCAGTTCTAGTTCAGTTCTAGTTCAGTTCTAGTTCAGTTCTAGTTCAGTTCTAGTTCAGTTCTAGTTCAGTTCTAGTTCAGTTCTAGTTCAGTTCTAGTTCAGTTCTAGTTCAGTTCTAGTTCAGTTCTAGTTCAGTTCTAGTTCAGTTCTAGTTCAGTTCTAGTTCAGTTCTAGTTCAGTTCTAGTTCAGTTCTAGTTCAGTTCTAGTTCAGTTCTAGTTCAGTTCTAGTTCAGTTCTAGTTCAGTTCTAGTTCAGTTCTAGTTCAGTTCTAGTTCAGTTCTAGTTCAGTTCTAGTTCAGTTCTAGTTCAGTTCTAGTTCAGTTCTAGTTCAGTTCTAGTTCAGTTCTAGTTCAGTTCTAGTTCAGTTCTAGTTCAGTTCTAGTTCAGTTCTAGTTCAGTTCTAGTTCAGTTCTAGTTCAGTTCTAGTTCAGTTCTAGTTCAGTTCTAGTTCAGTTCTAGTTCAGTTCTAGTTCAGTTCTAGTTCAGTTCTAGTTCAGTTCTAGTTCAGTTCTAGTTCAGTTCTAGTTCAGTTCTAGTTCAGTTCTAGTTCAGTTCTAGTTCAGTTCTAGTTCAGTTCTAGTTCAGTTCTAGTTCAGTTCTAGTTCAGTTCTAGTTCAGTTCTAGTTCAGTTCTAGTTCAGTTCTAGTTCAGTTCTAGTTCAGTTCTAGTTCAGTTCTAGTTCAGTTCTAGTTCAGTTCTAGTTCAGTTCTAGTTCAGTTCTAGTTCAGTTCTAGTTCAGTTCTAGTTCAGTTCTAGTTCAGTTCTAGTTCAGTTCTAGTTCAGTTCTAGTTCAGTTCTAGTTCAGTTCTAGTTCAGTTCTAGTTCAGTTCTAGTTCAGTTCTAGTTCAGTTCTAGTTCAGTTCTAGTTCAGTTCTAGTTCAGTTCTAGTTCAGTTCTAGTTCAGTTCTAGTTCAGTTCTAGTTCAGTTCTAGTTCAGTTCTAGTTCAGTTCTAGTTCAGTTCTAGTTCAGTTCTAGTTCAGTTCTAGTTCAGTTCTAGTTCAGTTCTAGTTCAGTTCTAGTTCAGTTCTAGTTCAGTTCTAGTTCAGTTCTAGTTCAGTTCTAGTTCAGTTCTAGTTCAGTTCTAGTTCAGTTCTAGTTCAGTTCTAGTTCAGTTCTAGTTCAGTTCTAGTTCAGTTCTAGTTCAGTTCTAGTTCAGTTCTAGTTCAGTTCTAGTTCAGTTCTAGTTCAGTTCTAGTTCAGTTCTAGTTCAGTTCTAGTTCAGTTCTAGTTCAGTTCTAGTTCAGTTCTAGTTCAGTTCTAGTTCAGTTCTAGTTCAGTTCTAGTTCAGTTCTAGTTCAGTTCTAGTTCAGTTCTAGTTCAGTTCTAGTTCAGTTCTAGTTCAGTTCTAGTTCAGTTCTAGTTCAGTTCTAGTTCAGTTCTAGTTCAGTTCTAGTTCAGTTCTAGTTCAGTTCTAGTTCAGTTCTAGTTCAGTTCTAGTTCAGTTCTAGTTCAGTTCTAGTTCAGTTCTAGTTCAGTTCTAGTTCAGTTCTAGTTCAGTTCTAGTTCAGTTCTAGTTCAGTTCTAGTTCAGTTCTGATTCTAGTTCTGTTTCTAGTTCTGATTCTAGTTCTGTTTCTAGTTCTGATTCTAGTTCTGTTTCTAGTTCTGATTCCAGTTCTGATTCTAGTTCTGCTTCCCGTTCCGATTCTGGTTCTAATTTTAATTCTTATTCAAGTTATGATTCTCGTTCAGATTCTAGTTCTAATTCTAGTTCTGTTTCTAGTTCCGATTATAGTTCCGATTCTAGTTCTGATTCTATTTCTGATTCTAGTTTTTATTTCAGTTCTGATTCTAGAACAGTTTCTAGCTCCGATTCAGGTTCTGATTCCAGTTCTTATTCTGGTTCCGATTCTAGTTCTGATTATTGTTCTGTTTCTAGTTCTGCTACTAGTTCTGTTTCTAGTTCAGATTCTAATTCTTATTCCAGTTCTGTTTCTAGTTCACTTCTAGGTTCTGATTCTAGTTCTTATTCTAGTTCTGATTCCAGTTCTGATTCTTGTTCTGATTCTAGTTCTGATTCTAGTTCTGTTTCTAATTCCGATTCAAGTTCCGATTCTAGTTCTAATACAAGCTCTGATTCCAGTTCAGATTCTAGTTCTGATTATGGTTCCGATTCTTATTCTGATTCTAGTTCTGATTCCGGTTCTGTTTCTAGTTCCGATTCTTGTTCTGTTTTTTGTTCCGATTCTAGTTCTGATTCTTGTTCTGTTTTTAGTTCAGATTCTTATTCTGATTTTAGTTTTGATTCAAGGTCTGATTCAAGTTCTGATCCTAGTTTTGATTCTAGTTATGATTCCAATTTCGTTTCTGGTTCTGATTCTAGTTCTGATTGTAGTTCTGTTTCTAGTTCCGATTCAAGTTCTGATTCCAGTTCTAATTCTAGTTCTGATTTTAGTCCCGATTCTAGATCTGTTTCTAGTTCTGTTTCTAGTTCTGATTCTGGTTCAGATTCTTGTTCCGATTCTAGTTCTATTTCTAGTTCTGATTCTACTTCCTATTCTGGTTCTGAATTAGGTTCTGATTCTAGCTTCAATTTTATTTCAGATTCCAGTTCTGATTCGAATTCTGATTCTATATCTGTTTCTAGTTCTAATTCTGGTTTTGACTTTTGTTATAATTTTAGTTCTAAAAACTTTACACTCAAAAAATTCGCTCTATAATCAAAACATTTAATGAATCAATAAATCAATCATTTCTTTAATAACTCAAATCTGGTAAATAAATTATTATAATTTCTGCTTTTTAAAGATAAGCAGGTGACTCATTCTTTTCAAAAAATCAAATTAAGTGAAGCCCTTAATTTTTTTAAGTAGCTAACGCCAATTCCAAAATTTATTCCAATTTCACAACCCCCCAAAATTTCAATCGATAATTTTTTTTTTTGGTATAGGGCGAAATTAAGTGCATTTCTGTTTCATTTCAAAAAAACAGATGATTCAAAATTATTTTTACAGAATTATAGCCGGCATTATTTGGAAAATATTGTAAAGTCTGAAAAAGATAAAGTTCAAAAACCCTGAGTTTGAGTCAGTTGAGATAGAGAAAAAGTGTTTAAGAGCGGGGGAAGTTATAAATTGGAAGAGCTTTTTTGTGGTATGAAGTATATAGGGAATTTTTTGTGAATTTTTGGTCGCAAATTGAAATTTTTTTAATACCTTTTTCATAGTTTTTTTTAGAAGATTTTTTTTTTCATATTTGATTTAAATTTGTTTTAATTTAATTCGAAATTGAGGTTAGAAATTTTCTTTTTTATTTATTTAATTTTTTTCTTTTTTAGTAGGTTTTAAAACTGTTTGAAATTTCCCTTTAGAATCTTGGACTTTCCTCTACTTTTTTCGAATGCTTTTCAAATATTTCATCTCTTTTTCTCTCTTTCCATATTTTCTCTCTTTATATTAGTTTTTGTGTTAGAAATTTCTCTTTTCTTGTTGGAATTCTTATTAGTTATAAATTTTGAGTGTAAGATCTAATGTGATTCTAACGAAAAAATTTCCCATTATCATGCAGCAAATGGCCACACTATTGAACTACCAGAAGAGCTGGCAACACTGTTTGTAAGGGAAATCACTCACTCTCTCTCTCTCTCTCTATCACTAAAATTCTCTTTGTAATTGAAAACCCATTAGAAAAAAGTAAATAAACAATAAAATAAGAGAATTAAAGTAAAAATTTGAAAATTCTAATAAATGGGAAATTTAGTGCTATACATTTCGTTTAAGGTTTTTAAAGATTTTTGAAATTTTTTAATTCAAATTTAAAAAAATTTCTTATATTTTCTGTTTCTCTCCCATTATATTTTAACTTCTCTTCTAAGACTTTTTTTATACTTCCCCGAAATTCTTATACGATTTTCATTTTGAGTCAAAATTTTGAAAATGGAAAAACCCTCAGAAAAACCAGCTGCGTCAAATGAGTGGGATTTTTTTACTGCCTCTAACAAAAAGGGAAATATTCTAACGAATTTGAGTTGGAAAGTTTTGGGAAATTTGATAAGATTATTTGAAAATTTGGGTGGTTAGTAAAAGATTTTTATAAAACTCTACCTTTAGTCGGGTACTTACAAGCGAACATTGAACTTCTAAAAAACGGCAAAGAAAAGAAAACGGAAAATTTTTCCAAAACAAAATTTGGGGGGGGGGAAACAAAAAAAAATTTTAAAATAAAAAAAATTAAAGGGGATTTAAATATAGAACAAAAATATGTGTAAAATTTAATAAAAAATTTTTTTTCAAGAAAAATATGTAAATAATGTAATGCCTCGCATTTCAAAATCTTCTAACTCCCATGATTTTTTAACAAATATGAATGATATTTTAAATTCATTTCAAAAAATGCGTTTAAATAAAAAATTAAAAACAACCCCCAACTCCCCCATAAAAATACGTACAAACAGCAGCAGTTCTTCGAACGCCTCAAACACGGGCGCGCCTCCCTCACCGCCCTTGGATCAGCAAACTAAGGATTTGAAAAAGATATTGAAATTATTAAAGAAACATGTTAAAAAACAGATAATACTAAAGAAAACCAAAATTTTGATATAAAAAAAATCTAAATAAAAAAATTTGAAAACAAAAAAAAATTAAATAAAAAATTTTGAAAAGAAAAAAATTTTAATAAAGAATTTTAAAAAGAAAAAAAATTAATAAAAAATTTTGAAAACAAAAAAATTTAATGAAAAAAATTTGAATAATCATAATAAAGAAAATTAAATTGATCTAAAAAAAAAGTCGTTTTAAAAAAATTATTTTGATATACAAAAGTTACGAATTATATATCCCCCCAAAAAAAGCAATTTTTCAAGACTGATTTTCAATAAATGGACTGATTTTTTTCAAAATAAAAACCAAAAATAATTTTAAAACAAACAAATATTATAAACAAAAAATGTCTGAAACTTCCTCTAACCCGGCTTCGAATACAAATGCCTCTAAAGCTTGGCCCAAAGAACAAAATTGGCTTAAAGATGTGCTCTCCAAATCGGGCACGGAATTAGTACATTTAACTGCCAATAAGGCAGTTAAAATAACTAAGAAAGTGGTTAAACAAAATGAAAAGGGTGAGTCCCACATTTAATAAAAAACCAAAAAAAAAAAAATACTCAAATGGATTATACAAAGATATAAACTTCAAATACTGATAACTTCAAAATTAAACTCGAAAGAAATTTAAAAATTTTCTAAAATTAATAAATGAAAAGTTTAAAAAATAGGTCTGAAATTAGAAAACCTTAAAACCTGATTAACATGGGGTTTTTATAACTGAAGTGGTTGACGATTGAATGAAATTTACATGTATTTTGTTTTTGTTACAATAACAAAACACATGTAAATTTCACCCAATCGTCAGCTGCTTTAGTTATATAAACATCACATACAATTTTGATTTAGAGGGTTACAATTTTTTATTTCAAAATACGAAAATTTTTAATCAAAAATTTCCGTTCAGAAAATGCAAAATATGAAATTGGACTTTTATAAAAAAAATACGAAAAAACGTAATCAAAAATTTCCATTAAAAAAATCCAAAATAACATAATTCGCTTTTTCGCGAATAAATTCGCCCAGAAAGTGCCAGAAACTCTCTTTTTTATATTATGAAAATGAAATAACTTTGCGAGAGACGAAACGAAAATTTCGTTTAAAAAAATACAAAATAAGACAATTTGCTTATTCGCGACTGATTCGCCCAGAAATTGCTTAAAGAAACTCTCAGTTTTTTGTAAATATTAGAGAAAGTAAAACTATAAAAGAGAAGAAAGATGGAGCTAATTAGCTGCGAGAAAGAGATAGCAAATAATTTTGAAAGAGTTATATGTATTAAATGTATTGTTTCTCTTTAGTGCGCAGGTTTTGTAATAGCGGTCATTGACCTTAGATCCACTTAAAAGCTCTAACAAATAAACGCAAAGGGTCTTAAAATTGGATTAATTAAAGTAACATCTGGATTTTGTCGAAAGTTTCTACAATATTTTTAATATGGTTCTAGAAAAATATTTTCAAAATTGTGTTCATGAAGATATCGTTTGGTAAAATACTCGGAATAATTCTAATTTATAACTTTGCAATATCGACATAACCTAAAATTGGTCGTCGAAATTAAATTTGTTATTTTAGGGGCCCTTATGAAAACTTTTTATATTAAAGTTGTAGAATAGTATTAAGTTCTTATATTTCAAGACAAAAATCGGCTTGGTCACTTATTCCAAAATAGTAAAAGATGGACCTGGTATGTAACTTTTGATAATACCGTCTTATATTTTAACTATTTTGTTATATCACAAGAATTGAAGAATTGTATTAAGAACTGAAATAGTATTAGAATCTGAACTAGAAACAAAGCTAAAGAAAGAATTAGAACTTGATTCAAAATTATAATTAAAACTTTCTGTATCAAAAATCGGAGCTAATATCGGAAATAATATTTTAACTAACGAAACAACCCTAATCCGAAATAGACTCTAAACTAGAATCATAACCAGAAAAGGAACTAGGATGAGACCTAGCAGTAGAACCTGATAAAGATATGATCAGAACAAGAGTAATATATTACTTAGAACATGTCTACCTAATATCCTAATTCCGGGACTTAAATTTATACAAAAGATCTTATTAAAAGTCCAATAAACTTATATCGGGAACTAAACTTTACATCGGTTCTTACACTATATAACAACTAAACATTTTTGGAGGGAAGTGATTCCGGAATACAACTGGTTTTTATAATTTTTGGGCAGTTTTCGAGATATTTTTGACGAAAATTTAGAATTAAGGGGCATTAAAAGTCTAATAAACTTATATCGGAAATTAAACCTGACATCGGTTCTTACACTACACAACAAATAAACATTTTTGAGGGGAAGTGATACCGGAAAACAACTTGTTTTTATAATTTTAGAGCAGTTTTCGAAATATTTTTGATGAAAATTATTGTCAGCCTTGCGCTTTTTTCCCGCATTTTGAGCAATCGGTTTTATTTACGTTGGGCTAATGCTTAAGCCGTTCTTGTCATGGCACTATTTACTTCATTCTTTAAATTTGCACTCAGATTTATAATGCCCTATGTATCATCTGTAATATATGGCTTCTTGGATGTGTTCTTGTAGCCTAAGTGCTTTTCTGCTGCCTTAGTTATGATATTTTTATTGTGAACCCATCTATTACTCCCAATACCTCTTCATGGAAGGAGTCCCTGATGTCGTTGGTGAAATGAAATATGCGCTGAGAGTCCCAATGACTGACAGCACGACTTAGCACGATTTCGAATTACCTTTCAAGTTCCAGATGAACTAGGATATGTTACATACCTCTAGCGAGACAGCTACGAACGCAACTCAGCAAATTATAGGTGATTGTCTGTGCAATTTTGCATTCATTCAAGGCAGTTGTGTAAACATTTAGATAGGAAACGTTCTCACAGATTATTGGCCAGATATTGGAGCTTTTAAAAGCTATTCGATTAGTTCAAAGGGAGGAGTAGTAGCACAATTGATTTTATAGTCTTAGTGAGTACGATAACTGTACGACTAAGCGCTACTTCGAATTACCTTTCAAGTTCCAGATAAACTAGAATCTGTTGACATGCCTCTAGCGAGAGAGAGTGCAATTCAGCTAATGATTGGCGGTCGTCTGTGCAATTTTGCGGCAGTTGTGGCCACATTTTGATATGAAACGTTCTTACAGATTAATGACGCTATCATGGCCCGATGTTGAGAGGATTTTAAAGACAAATAGTTCTGCATTAATAAAAGTAGTAAATATTTTTTCTCAGACTTTATATAATGTTTTATATAGCTTAACCCTTTCTTTCCCGGGGTCAAAGGTCATAATATGGAGTTTTTTTAATTTTCTATAAGAAAATGACGGAGTATTAAGAATTTATTATCAAATTTTGTTCAAGATGCAAAAATATATTATTTCGTGTTTTAATGTATTCAAATTTTTGGTTATTTTATAAGCTCATTTTAGGGTCATATTAGTCTCCATGTCTGTTTAGGGTTAATATATATATATTTTTTTTTTATAAAAAGTCTTAATGTTATTAAAAATGAATATATTTTAACATTTTGAACAAAATTTGGTAATAAATTCTTAATATTCCTTAATTTTTAAAAAGAAAATGAATAAAAACTCCATATTATGACTTTTGACCCCGGAAAAGAAAGGGCTAAACTTTTCTAATAAAAAAAAAAAACAAAGCCGTGTATATTATATATAGTCTGAGGAAAAATATTCACTATTATTTTTATTAACGTGGAATATTGGCACCATTTACCAAGCATATACACAAATTATTACAAAAAATTCACATTTTCTCAAAATTCTTCGATTTCAAATCGCTAAAACAGCAAAACGCTTAAAGATATCGATATCATTTTTTTGGATTTTATTCTCTCATTTATTTGTTTTATGATATCGTTAAGAAAATTTATTATTTCTAATATTTGTTAAACAAAATTTTCAAAAAATTAAAAAATGATTTTTAAAACCGGCCTGAGAAAAAGTCTAATTTTCTAATATGAAAAAAACTAAGTAAATTCGGTTATATTTTAACAAAACTTGACTAACTAGTACTTATAGGTCATAGATTTGTAAATCAAGTCTTTACTTGGAAATTTATTTATCCTTAAGTAAATTTTTTGGCTGCAAATTCTCAGGCGTGTCGTCAAGGAGAAGAATTTTCGGGGAAAAATTGCAATAACTCTGAAACTACTTCATGGATTTTTAATGTTGATGACTTAAAATAAAGCTACTTTAGTTCTCTTTCATATTCTAGTAAATTTTTAAAATAATTTAATTCTAAGTAGTTAAAGTTTAAGCAAAAGCGAAAATACTCCCATTTTTTCCCATACATAAGAGTTT
This sequence comes from Stomorhina lunata, assembly GCA_933228675.1. Taxonomy (NCBI): domain Eukaryota; kingdom Metazoa; phylum Arthropoda; class Insecta; order Diptera; family Rhiniidae; genus Stomorhina; species Stomorhina lunata. The sequence continues at coordinate 21,777,703 of OW121741.1, forward strand.
AACACTTTGTGGGCGGATACGGCAAGTGTTCCCCTTATGCAATTTTGAAAAAAATGAGCAGAGCTTGTTTTTATGTTACATAGAACATTTCTATAGAATAAAGTGGTTTCATTTTGGCAAAATCTTTATTTTTATATTTTAGTTTTCAAATTAAAATTGAAACATTTTTAAACAAAACTTATTAATTTTATAAAATTATGCTTTCAAATAATGAAATAATTTTAAAATTAAGTTATATATTAAAATAAAAAATTTTCCCTAAATTTAAGTTTAAATATATACATACAGACAAATATTCTGAATCTATTTGATAGCCTAACCCCCAATAAAATTAAAATTTACTTGAAAATTATTAAGTAATTTATATGCCCCTTGATAAACACAAATTCATAAAATTAATTTAAATAAATGTAATACATATTTCCTAATTTAGAAATCCCCTTAAAACCCCTACCACTTCCACTAGATTCTAAAAACCCATAACCCAAATATAAGCAAGCGCCATTTTGTTAATATTTAGCTGTCAAAGCCGGCCGGTGTCATTTGAAAACAAAAAAAAAAACATATTCTAGCCAAAATAAACAAACCCTGAAAAAAAAAATAGAAAGCTTTTTTTTTTTGCTATTTTCTTGGAGAACTAATGAGGCATAGACCAAAACACCCTTCCACACCCAAAAACCGCATACACTTAAACCAAAACTCCCCTCTCTTATACAAAAAAAGGGACCCCCGAAATTTCCCTTTCTATAGTAACACTCAAACTCACTCTATGTTATTTTGTTTGAAGGAAAAACCACTCAAACTTTTAACTAATATTATTTTGAATGTATATTTCCGCTTTAAAGGAAAGTAGGTTTTTGCCACCCCAATTTTTTCTTTTTAATTTTCTTACTCATCCCTTATTTCATTCATGAAAATTTTCAAAATAAACTGCGTAATTTTCTTTTTTGTAAAGGGCTTTTTACAGCCCTTTTTCCTCAAAAGTAAAAAAAGTTTGGAAAACTGCATATTAACATATTAAAATAATTTTATACCCTGGAAAATTTTCGAAATTTTTTTGTGGACAATTTAAACGTTGCCTAGTTAGGTCGTTAATATTGTTAGGAAAACTCCAGTTTTTTTCAAGGGTTGGGATTTTCCTTGAGGTTTTTACGAAATTTACTTTTATTCTAGGGGTGTTTGTGTTTTTCAAATGCAGTTTTTCCACTTTGCAATCTTTTTTCATCATGTCATACATAGTTATTTTTCTTTTTGTTCTTAGAAAAGAAAAGTTGACTTTATTTGTTTCAAAGTTACATATATTTCCTAAATATTAGAATTCATAAGTCTTTTAATGATTAACCTGACAGGGTTTCTTAGGGGTGGGAAGGTTTTGAAAGTTTTTTTATAATTAAAAAAATATGAATTTTAAGGGACTCATATAATTGGAATCAATAAAAAAGGTCATATAACTCCAAAAGATCATGCAAATTAAAAACTTTTTTATGTGTGTGAAGTTAAATTTGGAATTTTAAACCCTAGACACAAACCGATGTTTTTAACAGAGCTCTGTTATGTAGTTAACATAGCTCTGTTAAGAACCAAAAATAAGGGGAATACCCAAGGAATTCGAATTATTAGTGAACCAGTCAACGTGAGCGGACAAATAGGGTTTCAAATTGTAGGCGAGGATGTTATCTATGGATGCCCATAGTCAGAATCTATAACAGAGCGAGTTGGTGGGCGCTGTTAACAGTTTTCCAAAATATCAAATGTGAGATTATGCTAAGGGAGGATTGCAAATTCACAGGAAACAAGACAACGTGGGCGGACAAACGTGGTATCCGGTTGTAGCTAAGGATGTTTCCTATGAGCACCTCTAGTCAGAACCTTTAACAGAGCGACTTATTAGTAGAGTTATTAGTAGCTTTTCAAAAATTTCATATGTGGGATTATGTTAAGGCAGGATTCCAGATTCCTTGGAAACCAAACAACGTGGGCGGACAAATGAGGTACTCAGACTATTGATTCTCATGAAAAACATCTTAAACAAATCCCCCTGGGAATCTGGAATCCTTCCTTAACATAATCTCACATATGAAATTTTTGACAAATCTCAGTAACTTCTAACAATTCGCTCTATTAGATATTCAGACTATAGATTCTCTTGAAAAACATCCTCAGCTACCCCCGATATCTCATTTATTACCCCACGTTACCTTGTTTCCTGGGAATCTGGAATCCTCCCTTAACATAATCTGACATATGAAATTTTTGAAAAATGTCATTAACTCCTACCAACAAGCTCTGTTAGATATTCTTACTATGGATCCTCATAGAAGACATTCTCAGCTACTTAACGATACCTCTCTTGTCCGCCCACGTAGCCCTGTTTCCAAGGAATCTGGAATCCTCCCTTAACATAATCTGACATATGAAATTTTTGAAAAATCTCGATAACTCCTAGCAACTCGTTCTGTTAGAAGTTTTGACTATAAATCATTATAGAAAACTTCTTTGGCTATAACCTGATATTGCGTTTGTCTACCCATGTTGCCTTGTTTCCTGGGAATCTGCAATCCTCCCTTAACATAATCCCACATATTAAATTTTTCAAAAATCTCAGTAACTCCTACCAATTCGCTCTGTTAGATATTCTGACTATGGAATCCCATAGAAAACATTCTCAGCTACTCAATGATAACTCATTTATCCATCCACGTTGTCCTGTTTTCTGGAAATCTGTAATCCTCCCTTAATATAATCCTGCTAATAAAATTTTTGAAAAATCTCAATAACTCCTACCAGCTAGCTCTGTTAGATATTCTCATGGATGCTCATAGAAAAGATTCTCAGCTACTCAACGATATCTTATTTATCAGCCCACGTTGCTTTGTATCCTGGGAATCTGCGATCTTCCCTTGGCATAATTTCACATTTTATATTTTGGAAAACTGTTAATAGCTCCTACCAACTCACTCTGTTATAGATTCTGACACTGGGTATCCATAGATAACATCCTCAGCTACAATCCGATACCCCATTTGTCAGCCCAGGTTGCCTGGTTCACCAGAAATTCGTATTTCTTGTGTAATCCCCTTATCTTCAGTTCTTAACAGAGCTATGTTAAGTACATAACAGAGCTCTGTAAAAAACATTGGTTTGTGTCTAGGGTTATATATTTCAAATTTAACTTCACACATGCATTTCAAAATCAAGTTTGAAGTACAGTCTGAAGCTTTTGTTTTCTTTGAATTTTTGAGACGATTTCTCCAAGGAGTTGGTATTCCGGTAGCAAAATGTATTCCATATACATAAGTATTGATTCTTCCCTTGATTTCACAGAATTTACACACTCAGGTATCTTTCTTTTCGTAACAAATTCCTAACATTCCTTCATTTTCCTATATTTAGATAATGAAAAAACTCCAATTTTGACCTTTGACCTTGGAGAAGAAAGGGTTAAACTTTTCCAATATTGGAAAAAAAACAATGCCGTGTACATTCACTATTACTTTAATTAATGTTGAACATTGGTATAACTAAAAAAGCCTATACTAAAATTATTACAAGAAATTCACATTTTCTCGAAATTCTGCGATTTCAAATCTCAGCTACGTCGAAACGCTTTAAAGATATCGACCTCGTTCTTTTTGTATTTTATTATCCCAACTTTTTGTTTTATAATACTGGAAAGCAAATTTATTATTTGTAATATTTGTTCAACAACATTTTCAAAAAATTAAAAAATGATTTTTGAAATTGGCCTGAGAAAAAAAATATAATTTTCTAATATGAAAAAAAAAACCAAGCAAATTTGGTTATATTTTAACAAAACTCAGCTATTAAGTACTCTACAGAATTGTAAATCATATCTTTTATTTGAAATTTATTTATTCTTAAATAAATTTTTTTGCTGCATATCCTTAGGCGTGTCTTCGAAGACAAGAATTTTCGGCGAAATATTGCAATAACTTTGAAACTATTTTATGGATTTTAAATTGTGATGACTTTTAATAAAGCTACTTTAGTTTTCTTTTGTATACCATTAAAATAGTTTAAATATTTTAATTCTTAGTGGTTAAAATTTTGGCAAAACCAAAAATACTCCCATTTTTCCCATACAAAAAAGTTTGCGGATACGGCACGTATTTCCCTTATGCAATTTTGAACAAAATTTGCACGGTTTGTTTTTATGTTATGTAGAATATTTTTGGGGGGAGTTACGGTTTAATTTCGCACTTTCGTAAAATAAGGTGTACCCTAACACACACAAATTTTTGCCGTAGAAGTTTCGAAATATGTATTTGACTCTTATTGACCCTAATTTAACAAAATTACATTTTTGGTGGAACAAGATTATACAAGATTCCTTTTAAATGACTTTACAAAGCTTTTTTATCACTCATCTCTCAGACTACGTAACTTATTACCATCTTTTGAACCTGATTATTTACATCCTATTTCATCCTATGTAGGCCCTTACCAAGTCATTACGCTTAAGGACAACACCGCAGAGAAGCTCTTTGCCAAATGTCTCAATTTAAGTATATATTAAATACAATCCTTTAACTTTTTACAAAAAGTACCAATTAGAGTACTTTAGAGTACCATTTAGAGTTCCCAAGGCTTAGACGAACTATAATAAATCATTTAAGAATTCTTTATCATCAAATTCTACATTGTTTTAAACAACTTTCGATCCTATTCTTAAAATTGTACTCATTACAATTCTCCTTCTTTTCTCATTCCAGATTCACCATCAAACACAATGGTCTATTATCAATCCACACCGTTAATTATAAAATCGGAACAACCTAGTCAGGCCCAATTATGTGCGCCACAACAACAGACCCAACAGCAGCAGCAATATGTTGCAAGCAATAACAGTTATATTCTTAATGGCAATATGAATATAGCAGGAATGCAGCCACAACAGCAACAACATCACCAACAACAAATGTCACACAACATTAACAACACAAGTATTACAACAACAAATCAACAGCAACAACAACAATATTTAACAAATATTAAAACAGAATTGTTACCACCGGGTATAACATTATATGCCACCACACAACCTGCAACTCTAACATCAGCCCCCACAACACCGGCGCCACCAACATCCACAAACAATGTTAGCAGTTCAACACCAACATCCACCACCACCAACACACCCGGCCGCAAGACAAATGCCAATAAGCCACAGTTTAAATGTGATCAATGTGGCATGACTTTTGGCAGTAAATCGGCTCATACCTCGCACACAAAGTCACATGCTAAAAATGGCGAAATGGCTATTGGAGGTAATGGTATAACAAATAGTGGAGGAAGTTCTCCTTCATCGGGAGTGGAGGTAAATGAGGCTGGCATGCCTTTGGGTATACCAAAGACCCCTCAAATTAAGGCCAATACAAATGCAGCCACAAACGGTGGTGATCCCTATCAGTGTAATGTGTGTCAAAAGACATTTGCTGTACCCGCAAGACTGGTAAGCTTTAAGAAAAATGGTTCATTTTCAAGATTATATAACCTTTCTTTATTTTCCTTTTCCTCCAGATTCGTCATTATCGCACTCATACTGGCGAAAGACCCTTCGAATGTGAATTCTGTCACAAGCTCTTCAGTGTCAAAGAGAATCTTCAAGTCCATCGTCGCATACACACCAAAGAACGTCCCTATAAGTGTGAGGTGTGCGGTCGTGCCTTTGAACATTCGGGAAAGCTGCATCGTCACATGCGCATACACACCGGCGAACGACCCCACAAATGTTCGGTTTGCGATAAAACCTTCATACAATCGGGTCAATTAGTCATACACATGCGCACTCATACCGGAGAAAAACCCTATAAATGTCCCGTAGAGGGTTGTGGTAAAGGTTTTACCTGTTCCAAACAATTAAAAGTGCACTCACGTACTCACACGGGCGAGAAGCCCTATCATTGCGATATTTGCTTCCGTGACTTTGGCTATAATCATGTTTTGAAACTACATCGGGTCCAGCATTATGGTTCAAAGTGTTACAAGTGCACAATATGCGATGAAACGTTTAAGAGTAAGAAAGAAATGGAGGCTCACATTAAGGGTCATGCCAATGAAATGCCCGATGATGAGGAGGAAGCCACTGCCAGTAATGGTAATGGTGTGGCCTCATCTGTTTCTACCACCTCGGGAGCTGAAACCATTTCCGGGCCTAACTCACCACAATCGCCTAGCTCCAGCATTGGTACCACCGCCACCAGCTTAGCAAAGGTGCGTAAGCCTAGAAAAGAAAAACTCAGCACCAGCAGCAGTACAGCATCGGTGGGACCTTTAAGTCCTAGATCTCCCGGTTCGCCCATATCCTCTTCAATGTCGCCCTCTTCCTCTTACAACTCAGGCTCCAGAATGTCGGCGGCTTCTCCCACCTCCTCGGTGGCCTCTCCTACAATGTCTTTAAGTCTAGAGGCTGATCATCACAGTCGTGACAGTGGCGTGGCCAGTGGTTCTATACCTTGCAATACCAATCGACAATTGGCGGCCGTGTCACTAGTAGATCTCAGTCATCAGGGAGGATTCCCCACATCCGATGAAATGCCCACGGATTTAAGTGTTTCGCAACATCATCTGGTCAGTGAGGAACAGCAACAAACACACAACAATCATCCAGTAACACCAGCTCATCTTGGCTATCATTATGAAACAGCTTCTTCACCTCAGCATCATCTTCAGCAGCAGCATCAGCAACAACACCATCAACCACAACAACCATCACAACAACAACAGCAGTATCATTACTTAAATGCTCCCATAAGTCCATCATCACATGCCAACGAAATCCATCAAGCCAGTCTAATAACGCCTCAGCAACAGCAGCAACAAACTCCAACTCAACATCATCCCGTACGTTATGAACAACAACCCACTATTAATCCTGCTCTTTTAGAAGCGGCCACCATAGCCAGTCGTCGTGAGGACGATGTACAACAGGCCGCCATACAGATTATGCAATTACATCAACATTCTCAGCAAAAATCGAATAGTAATCAAATTTACAATAATATGCATCACAAATCCCTGATCAGTAGACCCGATCACGAAAATGAACATCACCCCGATGTGGTCAAGTCTTTGGTTATGAATAATTTAACGGATAATTTTATAGAGAATTATAAGCGCGATGATCTGAACCGACATGTGGGTGGTTTGACGAAGGGCTATGCACCAGTGCCGAAATTTGAGTGAGTATTATTTGTATGCCTATATTTTCTGGAAGGAATTTTTAGGTTCCGGAAAGAAATTTCATATCAGTAACTTTATCAGAATGACTAGTGTTAGATCCAATGAACTTTAGATTCTAGTAGGAGTTACAATGAACAGAACTACTACTACGGAACTCTTGAGATCCTACTTCTGCTGGATCTAGTACCCTGGAACTTTAATGAAGAATCAACTCGTAGCTCTGGATTATGTAAACCAATGCCGAGTTCTAGGTCTTAATTTTCGTTTTCCGCAAGGCAGAATATTCAGAGCTAGTTCAATGAAACTTATAAAAATCTGCTTTTGTTTCTTTGGAACTGAAATGTAAAATCAATTTCGAGATCTATTTCCAAGATCGAAAATATCGGAGCCTTTTATAGTTTGAAACATTTCAGAACCTAATGCAAAGCTTCTTCTTCTTCTGTTATACTTGACTCCCAGTGGAGCATAGGGCCTCAGGATAGAATGTTCTCGCATAGATTAGCACCTGCAAAACCCTTGTGCCAGCTGCCGTAGCAGTGTGACTTTTAGCATGATTACCCTCTGTAAAGTTGTTTATTTCCATGCTTAAAACATCGTAAGTGCTAAGTCGATGGGTGATGAGTCCAAAGACACGAGGCATCTTCGTATAGCGAGCCGCTGAATCCGAGATAGACGCCAGCTTGCAGCCTCTAACTAACATGTTGAACAGACGCTGCAGTTTTCTACTTTACCAAGTACAACTATCTTAGACCCATAGACCAAATGCTTTAGAATGGCTCTAAGATAACTCCCTCTCATATTAGCCCCGACCTATAATCCCACAGGAGTTGTTTACCGCGTCTTCATCTAGGTTGCTCAGCTTACCAGGATATATTGAAATGCTTCCAAAAACTGTTTTGGATCTCAAATTTCTTAAAGTATATTCGCAGGAAGGAAAGGAAAGAGCTCAAATATTGATATGATTCCAAAAACTGTTTCGAATCCCAAATTTAAAACTTTTTCTGGGCTCTAGTTCTAAAAGTATTTTTGAATGGTATTCGGAAAGAAAAGAGCTCAAATATTGAAAGAGCTCAAAAAAAGTTTTGGAGCTCAAATTTGATACTCAGTCTGGGTCTAGTTCTAAAAGTATTTTCGAAGGGTCTGCAAAAAGGAAAGAGCTCAAATATTCAAATAGTTCCAAAAAACTGTTTTGGATCTCAAATTCGAAACTTATTCTTTTCAATGGTCTTCGGAGAGGAAAGAGTTCAAATGTTGATATAATTCCAAAAACTGTTTTAGATCCCAAATTTAAAACTTATTCTGGGCCCTAGCTCTAAAAGTGTTTCTGCATGGCATCCGGAAAGGAAAGAGCTTAAATATTAAAATAATTCCAAATTTCCAAACTGTTTCGGATCCCAAATTTTAAACTTATTCTGGGATCTACTTCATAAACTTATTTTTTAATGGTTTTCGGAGAGAAAAGATCTTGATATTAGAATCTCCAATATTACTGGTTCCAATTGAATGATTTTGGAATAAGTTCCACAATACTGCTTCCAAATGTGTAGAACTAATTCCAAGATTTTTGATCTGAGTTTACAAATTACGGTTAACTTTTGGATGAGAACAAATCTTGTCGTTTTTTGAGGTGCTGAACTCAAATCATTGTTTCGTTTTTCAAAATTGGTTCTAGTTTGTGAGCCAGCGCATGTTGGCAGCACTGCGCTATCCTAACGATAGTTAGCTGTTGTTATTTAAACGAACAGAAGCCGACAGAAACTTCACTTTGCAAAATGTTTAAAGCCCAATGAAGCATCAGCCTGGGTATAATTTCAAGATGTTGTTCGCAACTTTCTCGAGATTTGTAGTTAATCCCCGGATCTCAGGCAAATAATCGTCAGTTTGCTACAAGATTGGAGCTCGAATGTCTCTCAAAATACATTCTCTGTATTCCCAACTCGAATTTTTCCCCCAAAACTTGGATGATACAAGTGACGAGCGAGAAGACCGACTACACCAAGATTTAGCGATACCAAGGATTTTGGGACCAGGGCATAATGAGCGACTTCTGTTAGACTTTAACGCGTGAAACACCAAACAGTTCAAGCGACTCAGTTGACTCCTCTTCAGTTCTAATTTAAAACTTTTTAATGTATAAAATAGAGATTAATCATCAAATATTGTAAAAAATGGGTTTATTTAATACCTCGAAAACTAAAACCAATATAATAAAACGGAGTACTGATTCGGATTCGAGAACCTCAGAAACAGCTTTTGGTTGCTTAGATACGAAACCGTGTATACTTGTGTAATGAGAGATAATGGTTCAAATATTAGTCAAAAATTTAAAAAAATGGTTTTATTTAATATCTCGAAAACTAGAACCCATATAATAAAACGAAGTACAGTTTCGGATTCGGTGTCCAAAGAACCTTGGAAACAGCTTTTGGTTGCTTAGATACAAACATCGTGTATACTTGTGTTATAAGAGATAAAGGTTCAAATATTAGTCCAGTAGAATGGCTTTAGGACTAATTGCTCGAAACTCGTATAGATCTAATTCTACTGAAATTAATTGTCAGTTATGGACTCTGGTACGGTGTATGACAACAAGAATTCCTATTACTGGTGATAGGAAAACAGATACTGTTCCCTTCGCTGCTCTAGTTTTATAAGTAGTTTAAAATAAATGCAATTTCGATCAGTTTAAGAACTAGTAATTTTCTTGAGTTCCACAATTTTTGACTCATATTAATGACCCTTTTTTCTGTTTATTTCATTTTACAGGTCCTCCTTGCATGATAATGAAATCATCTTGCGTCAAGTGGAGGCGGCAATAGCTCCTCTAAGATCTTCCACAGAATCGCCAGACAGATCATCATCGCCCGAAAGTGAAATGATGCTAATGGCCGATCGTGATGTTATGACTTTGCCGCTACGCAAGCGCAAACTTTATATGAATGATTGCGGCGAAACGGCAGAACATGAGGCCACTAACGGAGGCAATAAGGTAATGCGTCACAGTTCGGTAATACAGTTTGCCAAAGCCTCGTAGGAGGAGGAGGAGGAAGAGGTGGTAGAAGCGGAGCTGAAATTTAGGCAAAATAAAGGATGATATCAATGAAGAGAAATTTAAAGGAATAAATAGTAGATAAGGATTTAAGATAAAACCTAAAAAAAACCAGAAGACTGCTGCATAAATGAAAAACCTAAAATATCTAAAAAACAAAAAAAATATATAAAATTCTAGAAAAAAAAACACAAGCTGAGGAAAATTTTGAGGTAGAAAAAATTAAAAAAAAACTGAAATATTTTTAAAAACTAAAATATTTTTAATAACAAAATTTAGAGCAAGAAAAAATTTTGTTTAATATTATTTTTAGACATTTTTTGTTTTCTTTTTTTCTTAGAATTTTATTATTTCTTAATTATTTTATTTTTTTAAGTTTTAAAATGTTTCTTAATAATTTTTGTAATTTTATTTAATTTTAGTTTTTTTTTATAATTAAAAATATGTTTTTTGGAAAAACTTTAAAATCAAATCAAAAATATTTAATTAAACCCAAATTTTTATTTATTAAGTTTTTAAAATTTATTTGAAAAAAAGGAAATTATTTAAAATAAATTTTTAGTTTTTTTAAATAAGGTGTCATAATTTTAAAAATGAAAAACAAAATCAGGAAATTATTATTTCGAAAATAATTTTGTTTTTTTTTTTTAACAGAAAATATAATTTTTAATGCTTTATTTTTAATAATTTAAAAAAAATGTTAAATATTTATTTTGCTATGCCAAAAGTATTATTTTCTTTATTTTTAGTTCTGTTATAAAAAAACAGAATTAAATTTGAAAATTTTAAAATTTAAAAGAAAATTTTTTTATAAAAAAAATAGTTTTAAAAATTTTTTTTAAAGAATTTAAAAAAAAAAATTCATTTTGTCTTTTTAATTTGTTTGTAATAATTTAAAAAATTATTTAAATTTTTTTTTATATATCTTAAGTGCATTATTATCTAGTAATTATTATTTTTATTTAAAACTTAAAAAAATCATCACTAAATTTTAGTATTTAATTTTTTTGTTTAGTTAACTTTTACTACTTTAATTATATGTAACTACTAAAATTCAGTTATTATATGTAGTTGGATTACCATTTAATTAGTTTAAACATTTATTGAATACAACAACAATTTATAATATAAAAGAAATGAAAAAAACACAAAATATAATATTTATATTCAAATAATTTTAAAACATATTTAAAAATTTTTGTTTGTTTTATTTTTTTATTAACAATTTGGTAGAATTTTCTAACATAATTTAAATCATTTTGAGTATTTTTTCTAAGTTAAAAGTCTTTATTTTATTGTTTCTTTTTTTTCAAATTAAATCGTTTTTTTTGAGCTTTTAAAACAGTGATGCCAACTTTTCTTTATGAAAACTTTACATGAATTCTAATTCTTTTAACATTAAATGTACTCACTCTCCTTCTCATAACATTTTACTGTTATATTATTTTTGAGTGTACATGTTAGCAGGGATGGAAAACATAGTACAATTGTATTTGGATATATTCAATGTTGCCATATTTTTTTTTTTTTTTTTTGAAAAACTGACAATACTGAAAAAATGTGTTTTTCTTTAACATTTTGAATCTGCATGTTCAAAATTAAATAAAAGAAAATGTAATAATGCATATAAAAATATGGTTTATTTTTATATGCAAAATTAAATTTTTCTTCTTCTGTCATTCTTGACTCCCAGTGGGAAATAGGGCCTCTTGGTTTCATTCATCATAATGTTCTTGCATAGAATAGGCACCTCCAAAATTCTTGTGCCAGCTGCCGTAGCAGGGGGATTTCTCACATGATTATCCCTTGGAGTAGTATATTCTGTAATGTTGTTTCTTTCCATGCTTAAAACATCACCATAGCACGATAGATGCTGAGTCACGAAAGACACGAGAAACGTTTGTGTAGCGAGCCGCTCGATCCGTGACAGACGCCTGCTTGCAGCCGTACTTTACTAAGTACAATTATCTTAGACCCTTAGACCGAATATGTTGGAATAGCTCCAAGATAACTCCCTCTCATATTAGCCCTAACCTAGAATCCCACACGGGTTGTTTACCGCATCTTCAACTAGGTTGCTCAGGTTACCAGGATGTACCACGAGGAGGTTAGAGTAAAAATTGAATACAGCTCTTAACTGGTAGCTGGAAACGCTGTACCCCATTACATCAAAAAAAAAGTAATAAAAATCCATCTAAGAACTTGGAAATTTTTATATTTATTTAATTATACTTGTTCATAAAATTTATCTTTTTGCATTACATTTGAACAATTGTTGTTGTTCTTTATCCATTGATATGTTTTTTAATAAAATTGGATAAGTCGTTTTCAAGATATGGTAACAATCTCCTCAGAAAACCCAAACTAAAAAAATCTACAAAGCAATTTAAAATTTTCGGTATGCTTGTAAAAAAGGACCAGGTTAAGTTTGAAAGGCGAATGTCAAAACGTCACCTTTGCTTGGAGACTCATGGGGTCCATCGTCATCCTTCAAAGATAAATAGAAGAGAAAAGCAAAAGGAGACTAAAAGCCTAGAAAAATATAGAAATAAAAGAGTAGAAAGTAAAGATAGAATAGTTATGACCGGCTTACCTAAGCCACCCGAGTCCAGTTATAAACACCATAAAATCATTCAGCTTCTACTGCTGCATGTCCATCATTGAATATATTGCCTAGATGTCTGAGCCTCTAATTTTTGAGCATTGGACAGCGATCTAGAAATTGGTTCACCGATCCGGATGAGTCCTCATCCAGACATAGTCTACAGAAGTCCGAAATGCTACCATTCCACCTGTTTAGCCTAGAGTTTAAGGCACAGTGTCCCTTCATAATGTATAGACATTAAACTTGATCTGCTCAGACCTATCACAGTTTCGGTTTCGCTAATGTCCGCTTTAGGCCATTGAGTCCTAAATGTTCTGCAGGTTATCCCATGTCCTTAAGATGTTCTGCAGGTTACTAATCCCAGGCTTTATACCCAAATGGAAATGACAGATAGTGGGAGCTATGTCAGTCACTCTTTGACTCAAGTCCTGGCTCGAGCCTTATCTAGCGGCTTCGTTGCGACTTTCTTGCCAACGATGTAGCAATGACCCGGAACCCAGCACAATCATAAAATTATTTTTTGACAAGTTTGGATGTGATACTGTGTCCTTATTGCGCCTTAAGAGCAACCTGGCTATCGGCATAAAACGTCATCTCACTATTTTCAGTTATGCTACTTGGGATAAGCTCTGTAGCCTTCTATATGACAAATTTCTCTGAAAGGAAGACACTACACTCGTCCCCAAGTCTATAAGATTTCTTGATGTTTTGTTACATCAGGAACCAGTACTGCAATCCATTTTAGAGCCTTCTTTAAAGATCGAATTGCCTTGAAAAAGCAAATGTATGACCCTCCCATACGGTTCCATCAGGAATTACGTAATCTAGTGCTGTGCTGAACAAAAGCTCCTTGACTTAATAGGCAGACCGTGGTAAGCCTGATTCCAAGTTCATGTAGCCTGTAAAACTCTGTATACTGGTGTATCCCGCCCGCTTATAAATAATTTACGGAAACGGGAAAACTTCCAAAAGAATAGGGGATGAAAAGAGCTAGAGCAATCAAATATGACAACAATATTTCTGATTTCTTAAAAATATTTGGTGTTGAAATTAGACGAAATCAGTTAACATTTGATTATAGCTCTCATATAACCCCGATCCGGTAATCACTTTAATACTGATAAATAAAATTGTAATTTTAATAGATATGACTACTTTGGAGCAGACAAGTTTTATGCAACTATAGGTCAATATGTCAGAATTTGTGGAAATCAGTTCACATTTAACAATAGCTCCCTTATAAATCTACCCTTGGAAACCACTTAAATGCTAATAACTATTAAGTTATAGTAGATATTTTGCTAGAATTGGGTATAGATCAGTTTTTTATAACTGTCAGGCAGCGTGTGCTATTACTTGAGAATCAGTCCACATTTGACCATAGCTTGATATAAATACTTCTTCGGAAACCAGGTAAATGCTAATATTAATGGATATCAGCGGATATTAACATAAAAAAGTCTTCTAAGCCGGATGACATACCAGCACTGGTCTTGAAGTAGTGCTTTTCGACGTTAGCCATGCCGGTAAATTCCCTATGTATTGAGAGGTTGCTAACGTAAAGCCAAATCCCGAAAATAACCGCCCATTAATTAAATTATTCCACACTTTCTAAAGTGATTTAAAGTATGTTAAACTACCATCTAGTCAAATATTTGAAGTCTTATAACCTACTAAGCGACCGGCTGTATGGATTTCTTAGGGTCCGCTCTACGGATGATGTATTAGTCTTTTTATCGGAAAAATGGAGCCGTTCTATTCACGGCTTTGACGAAAGTAAAGCTATAGCTGTCGATATTTCCAAAGCGTTCGATTGAGTTTGATATCGAGCACTTCTATCAAAACTTATTGCTTTTGGTGTAGATATAAATTTATCTCGGTTTATTTTTAGCACTATAAGAGTTGTTATAGATGGGATATTAATTCGGGGGTACCATAAGGCTCCGTTCTTTCTCCTACACTATTTCTTATTTTTCTAAATGACCTTCTGTATGTCAAACTTCCAATTCTATCTACTCATTTGCAGATGATAGCAATATTTTTCATTCGATTTCATTCAACTATAAGAGGTAATCTAGAGGTAATCATGAATGATACGCTAAATTCCTACCTATCTACAATATCTAATTGGGGTGATCTAAATAGGTTCGATTTCAACTTGTTTCTAATATTAATACAATAAATTATTTAAAAAAATAAATTGTTTATTTGGTACAAAGTCAATAAAGCCATTATCCATCCCTGAGGATGATATCTTTGAAGGGAGTATGAACTTTGTTAGTGAGAGATTATATTAGGAGGGCCCACAATTTTAACTTTAAATTTACTCCACTTCTTTAAAACGGTTTCAGAACTCCCTTCGGAATTAGTAGAGCAGATCTGACATTAACGTTAACGACACTTTACCGCTGATGTCCATTTCAGTATTTTCAGATATAAACAAGTTTTAATTGATATATGTAATTCCTGATATTCCTGGAAGCCTAAACTTTCAAATAAAATCTTTGATAGTTAAGTCGGTAGCACACCTCAGTTCTATTGATATCTCAGATTTAGGCGATTTTATCAAAAGTATTGACAAACTGTATTGACTTCTTTAAAAGGCTTGGGATAAGATTGCGGGCAATACTTTTTGTCGCCTTGTTTCTCTCAGAGCTCTTAATGTGAAGTCACTAAAATGCTATCTGGCAACTTTAACACTAAGATCGTCTTGGTTGTTACATCTGATCGCCCTTAGTTTGCATCTACTGCATTGAACTTCGGTATCGTTAACAGCAGAAGAGAGAACTTTCAAATGGCGAAAGATGAATACTTTGAAGTCATGTCGGTTAAAATCACAGGATTTGAGTGAATAGTAGCTAACATTCTCCGTATGTACTTGCCCTGCCTGTCGTACATTAGGGGATAAGCTCCGGGCTCTTTTTTTTCTTTAGACGACTTAGAAACTTTTCAAAGCGATCCCAATGGTTTAGGGGAAGTAGCCAGTGTTCAAGATTCCAAGGGACTAGAAAATAAGGCACAAAAAACAACTGTTAATACTTAGGGATCCTATGTCTTTTATTCTTAAAAAATCTTTTATTTTGTCTGTTAGTCAAAATTTAAATTCCATCATTATTTAAAAGTATTATTTGTTTTAAATATTTTTATTTTATGAAAACAATAAAATTTTAAATTTTCAAAATAAATAACAGACTTAATTGAAACACTACCAAAATAACCGATAAAATAATATTAACTTTGAGATAAATTTTGAAAGAAAAATAGAACCATATTGGTTTTCTAAGAAAATTATTTAAAGAAAAAAAAAAACATAAAATATTTGCATATAATCAAAGTAAAAATTAATTGAAATTAATTAATAAAAGCAAAAATAAATTCTTAGAAAAATTTTTTAAACAAAGAAAATTTTAATAACAAAATAAAACTAAAAATTAGAATTAAAAAAATTTATATAAAAAAATAAATAAAATTTAATTAAAAAAATAAAACTGGAAATAAATTTAAAAAATTAGGAAAAACAGAAAAAAAGTATTAAAAAAAATTCCAATTTTCGTCACTAATTAATTTAATTTATTTTCAGTTTATTTAAACTTTTTAAATATAATAATTTATCTTAAATAAAAAAAAATCCATTCATATAATAAAAGAAAAAAATATATAAATATACATACAAAACTTTTATACTAAAACAATTTTGTACTTAAAAAAAGTTTAAGGTCTCTTAACTTTGAAAACTTAAAAAAATATAACGAATTCATTAAGTCACCCTTCATTCATATAATCATATAACTATATTCATAAAACTTACTATAAACATATATTTATACTATGATAAACCTCCTCCTCCCTTCAAACCCCTCTAAAAGATATTCTCCCCAATTAAAAACCAAGGAACTGATTTCTTATATTTAAAAAAAAATCTTAAAACTTCTATAATTTATTTAAAAACTTACTCAAATGACATCAATTACAAAATAATTTCAAAAATTGCCAAAATAAAATCTGTATTAACTCCCTTTAAAAGCATTAAAATATCTAGAAATATAAGCTAATTTTCGTAAAGGAAAACTTAAACAATAGAAAATTCTTTTTTAAAAAAATAAGAATAATTAACAATACAATAATATAACATACAAAAATAATACAACAAGAAATTATATATTTAAATACAAATAATACTTTAAAAAAACAGACAAATAAAAAGTGTTTTATTTAGCTTGGAATTATTTAAGACAAATTTATAAGTATAAAAAATATTTGAAATTAAAATAAAGAAATTTTTAAATTCTATAAAAACGTTACATTTTATTGAGAAAAATACAATCATCAGCGGCATCTAACGGTGAGTAGTTAAGCTAACAGTAGCACTGATTATGTTATATTCTACAGAATATGTTAGTTAACAACAATTCAGAGTTGCCTGACATTATCACACAGAAAGGCAAGGTTAACAGTAGTAAACATTATGTTATGTTCCATAGAATATGTTAGTTAACAGTAATTTAGTGCTACCAGATAATTCATTACACTATAACATTGAGTTACTTTTGAGTGTTTAATCTAATTGATTTGAGAGAGTTGCCAGTGGGATGGAAACTTAATAGTGTTGTTAACTTTTTTGAAAACTTCAACGATTTTTTATTAATGCAAAATAATAAAAGAATAAAGTAATATATTTTAAAAACAAAATTTTTTATAAAGAAAAATAGAAAAATACTTTAATAAGACTAAAACTTTCAAAATATTTTTTTTGGAAAATAATTGAACATTCAACAAATAAGATTTATTTTTCTATTAATTATAATTGAACTATGTGCATATTGTGGTAGGTCAAATTGTATTCAAAATTTGGCTAAGTCTACTTTTACATTAGTCAGGTTTGGCTTATTTGAATTTATATGAGAAAAAATTGACAGAATTAAAATTGATACAAACCTGACCGTACTATTAAGTTTACGAAAATTTTAAAAGTTTGTATGAAATTTAAGGAAAATAAAATGAAAACTGATGAAGAAAATGTTCGTGTGTGAGCATGAATGCAGGTTCAAAAGAAATTTAAAGAAAAACTGATCAAGTAAACCTGATTCGTGTGAAACGGAACTAACAGAAGCAGCATGGTACTTTTTAGAACAACAAAATATTTTAAGAAATACATTTTTAAATGAAATTAGATATGCATAAATCCTCCGTACAACATATTAAGTTCTTTGCAATAAAATAAAAAAGTCTGAACTACTAACGGAAGTGAATAATTAAACCAGCCATGAGAGTATATTCAATGGAATTTCAGATAATCCACCAACAAAACAAAAAGTGCAAAACGCCCTTAAAAGCCTTAAGCGCAACAAAGTTGTGGGCCTTGATAACAAAATTTTCTATAGAACATTTTTCGATAAAAATATTTTTTTATAGAGAAATTTTTAGTAAAAATATTTTTCTGTAGAAAAAATTTTGAAAAAAATTTTCGATAGAAATATTTTTTTACAGAACAATTTTTAAAAAAAATTTTTGATAAAAAATTTTTTTAAAGAAAAACTTTTGATAAAAAAATTTCCTATAGAAAAATTTTTGATAAAAAAACTTTCTATAAAAATATTTTTAATAAAAAATTTTCTATAGAAAAATTTTTGATAAAAATATTACTATAGAAAAATTTTTGATAAACAAATTTTCTATTTCTCTGTAAAAACTTTCGATCAAAATATTTTTCTATCGAAAAATTTTATATAAAATATTTTTCTATGGGAAAATTTTTAGTAGAAATATTTTTCCGTAGAAAAATTTTCTAAAAAATTTTTATAAAAAAATTTTACAAAAAAATTTGCTATAGAAAAATTTTTGATAAAAAATTTCCTATAGAAAAAATTTTCTATACAAAAATTTTTGATAAACAAATTTTCTATAGAACAATTATTCTATCGAAAAATTTTATATAAAATATTTTTCTATGGGAAAATTTTTAGTAGAAATATTTTTCCGTAGAAAAATTTTCTAAAAAATTTTTATAAAAAAATTTTACAAAAAAATTTGCTATAGAAAAATTTTTGATAAAAAATTTCCTATAGAAAAAATTTTCTATACAAAAATTTTTGATAAACAAATTTTCTATAGAACAATTATTGATAAAAATATTTCTCTGTGAAAATTTTCGATCAAAATATTTTTAGATAAAAATATTTTTCTATCTGAAAATTTTTGATAGAAATATTTTTCTGTAAAAAAATTTCCCAATTATAGAAAAAAAAATTTATTTAAAAAATTGTTGATAAAAAAATGTTCTAGAAATTAGTAAAATATTTTTCTATAGAAAAAATTTTTCTATGAAAATTTTTTTTAATAGAAAATTTTTTTATCAAAAATTTTTTGGAAAAATTTTCTACAGAAAAATATTTCAATCGAAAAGTTTTATAAATTTTTGATAAAAAAAATGTTTACGTAGGAGGTTCTGAGAAAAATTTTTGATCAAAAAATTTTGATGAAAGATTTTCTATAGAAAAATTTTTGACAAAAAAATTTTTGACCAAAAAATTGTCTGAAGAAAAAATTTTTAAAAAAAGATTTTCTATCGAAAAATTTTTGATGAAAAAATGTTTCTTAAAAATACTTTAAAAAAATGTAGTAAAAAATTGTTTTTTTCTTAAACATTGGAAATTTTTATTGAAAAAATAACGATTTTAGTTAAAAGTATAAAAGACGGCAACTCTGGCGACAATTTTTTTGTTCTGTTCTTTTGTGCCGACCGCTGACTATAAGTCTAAAATATGTCAAAAACAAAATGGGTGAATTCTGCATTTATATATCCCTAGCTGTTAATGTAACAAAAAACGCTAAATTGACTTTACTTATTAAAGTACAAAACTGCAACTCTGGAGGAGCAAACAAATTGAGTTCAATTTGAAAACGAACGCTTACCAACACTAACGTTTTTGCCATTGTGAACAGAAGCGTTCGCAAAAGTTGTCTAATTGAAAACGATTATAAATGATTTTGTTTTTTAACTTTATTGAAAATAATTTGTTAAAACAGACTTAACTTAAAGAACTTATATAAAAAGTGAAACTTGTGTTTATCTTCAAGTAGTATTTAGTGTTGACGGAGTTTTTTGCAGAGGTAAGTTTTTTGATCCATTTAGTAGTTATACTTTGGGGAGAGGTTAATTTTGCAATTGTAAGCAATTAAATGGATTATAATTGCGTTATTAATATTTAACTAATTAGTTCGTTAATTTTATAAAGCCTAAAAAAGATTTTTCAAAAGTGCCGTTATAATTTTTCTCCTCCCTCTTTTTTAATTTTTTAAGAAAGGAGTTGCCATATCAATTGCTTATAATTTGGCGAACACTTTGGGCTAAATAAATAAAGATTGTATTGACAAAATTTATAATTTTTATATATTATAATTCTTTACTCTTTATCATAAACAAATTTTTGGGGGAGTTATTTGTAAAATTTAATTTATATTAATAACTTCTTAAAGTTTACCATATGGCAACACCTTTTTTTTTGCAAAAGACTCAAATGCACTCAAATTACAACTCTATTATTCGTTAACCATTTCAGTTTATAAATCAAGTGTCGCTACTTGTTCTTTCTATATTTCCCTGAATTAGAATAAATATTAATGAAATATATTTCAAAATCATTGAAATAATAGTGATTTAATTGAGTTTTGTATAGTTTAACTAAAATAATAAGTTGGTGTTACTTAAAGAGCTTATTCAAGTTTATTTAAACAAATTGGGTGAGTTAGAAGCTGCACTTGCCAACGCCAAATAATTCTCATATTTATTGCTGTGATGTACAAAGATTTACAAACAAATCTTTACTTAATTCTTTTAAAAATGTGTTTTAGTTAAGAAAATCATTTTATTTTATCAATTACTTTTCCTTAAACATTTATAATGGTAAAACATGCTGATGTGCCGTTATTTTTTTTTCTCGGTGCTCCCATCATTTTGTTTCATTTCCATTTTGTTGCTAGCGGCAAAAATGCTTGTTCTGCATTTTTTTATGCTAAATTTTGTTTTTGTTTTCATTTATTTACACTTCATTCAGTTTTAACGGGTTAAAGTTTAATTTTTGAAGGTTTATATTTTATAACTCCTAAGTGAAAAAACTTTCTTAAGTTTTGAATAAAATACTTAAAAAAAAGCTATACAAATTTGTGGTTTTGTTATTAAAACTTGATCATAAATCTTAAGTTGGAGATTGTAAGTACCTTGCAGTTCCACTTGAAGCGCTGTTTCC
Source organism: Stomorhina lunata (assembly GCA_933228675.1). Lineage (NCBI taxonomy): Eukaryota > Metazoa > Arthropoda > Insecta > Diptera > Rhiniidae > Stomorhina > Stomorhina lunata. The sequence continues at coordinate 21,798,806 of OW121741.1, forward strand.
AATATCATTAATGGTTTTCGATTTTAATATGTACAGATAACTCCCGGTATAACGAAATACAGAAAAATTTGTTATATCGCAAAGTTTTTATACTCTACACCACCATAGATATAATGGTCTAAGACCACCTATAAGTATACTGATCTACTCATAACCAATTACAGAGATGTCAGTCCGATCGTCAGCCTGAACTGCTAGCTTATCGTCCTGTTGTCGTCTTGTTATCGAAGTCACAATTTTTAAGATAGTTTAACGAAAGTTAGTACAGACAAATTTTTTATAGTGGGACTATGATACTAAAATAGTTTTGTTATTTTATTTACCTTCCATAGGTCTAGCTTTCCTGAATTTAGATTTTGGCTTCATGTTTTTACAAATATATACTTTTATAATCAAAAATCACTGTACGAAATTTTAGTTATAATCGTTCATAAACAACTTTTATACGTGAAAATCGCAAAACAGCTCGTAAATCTAATGACAATTTTATGCTTATAAAATAAAATACAAAAAATAAGCACCGATCGGCTTTACAGAATAAAATACTTTTTGCTTGTTTTTTTTATTTTCTTTTTACTTGATTGTCAAATACTAATTTATATAATGTTTAAATTTAGGCAAATTTTCTTTAACTTTTTTTATTATTCGTTATATCATGTATAAAATTTGCTTAATATTCGCTATATAAGATATTCATTGAAAAAATATAAACGTATGTTAATCCAATTTCCGTTAAATCGAGATTCGCCTGTACCTACCCAGTAAGAACAGTGTCAAACGTTTGAAATATGATGACTTTTACATTTGATATCAAACGTTTTTTTTTCAAACTTTTTTCAAACCTGAACAGATGTTTGAGATTCACATTTATTTTCAAATAAGGGTTCATTTGAGAATAAACGTTTGAAAAATTATAGTTTCTCAAATTGAGAAAAAGGTTATTCTTAAATCATCAAACCCTAAGATGATTTAAGAATAATATGAAAAATGGTGTTCAAACTGTTATGTTGAAAAAAATTATGTTTAAGGTATTTAAATGGAATGGAATTGCATTATAAAGAAATTTGTTATTTCTTTCGGATTTTTTAAAATTTATCCATATTTGACCATAAAACTTTGCTTAAAAAAGTCAAGATTAAAAATTCAATAATATTTATATGCATAAGTAAATTTTCTTTGATTCTTAAATTTTTTTTACCTAACAAAAAAATTATATTTCAAGCAAAAGAATTCAAATATGATGCACCGTTTTCTAAAACAAAATAAACAAACGCTATTTCATTTATGTTCCACATGTAGATGATATCTACATTTGAAAAACCTTTGAGAATGAGGTTTGATAATGATTTGAGAATAAAGGCATTTCTCAATTTGAGAATAAAGTCCCCTTTTTGTTGAGAACGCTATTATTCTCAAATTAGTATCAAATCAGTATCAAACGTTTGACCTTTGAAAAAAAAAATATTTTCAAATCATCCTCAATTTGAGAATAAACCTTTTTTCTTACTGGGTAGTACTTGAGTCGGGCTTGGCCGACTAATTTGATAAGCTTCTCTACTAAAGTTAAATACGGAAAAATTTTAACAAATTATTATTATTTCTTATTAGATTTATGTTTTTCAAATTTTGTAATTTTCTGTTACGGCTCTAACATTTACAATTTTATCATTTTGTTTTTATGGGGAATGTGTTAGGAAGTCAAAGCCAAGAAATTTAGCTGATTGTACTGGGTGAGTCTACAAAGCCTCAGGAGTTGTTTTCTTCTGCTATGGGTGGTGGGCGACCTTCTTATACAACATCATGCGAAAACCTGAAATCGCTGCCATATACAAGGTATGATCTAAAGATCAAGTACATATCTTTACTGGAAGATCTTTGTTTTCTCATATAGATGATGTGGTGAGGTAATTTGTAAGCATCTTATAGTTCTTAGGGCTGCATTTTGGTAGTATTGAATATTTATCCACTGATAATCTTTTGTCCAGGTGGTAAATAGGGTCGCTGAGGATTTAGTTGGTTGTATCTTCAGGTTGGTTGTATCTTCAGTTCAGTAAAGAAATTGTGGATGATACTGAGATAACGATTCACCTTACCGCATAGGTCTTCCACATTATGGCCGGTTGCCATTATCGTGCAGTCGTCCCAGCGTTGGAGCTGGGAGCTTAGAAAGTTATAAGTTAAAAAAGAGTGGCGACAGGCAAAAAGAGTGTCGACAGAAGGCTTAGCTGTACGAATGGCCTTTGCAACTTCCGCGGTCGTAAAAAGTTGTGGTATATCGGAGACTGGAAGATAATGCAGCTTACGAACAATACTCCTTTTAACCTTGTCTCTCTCATGGTGCTCAATAAAGCTAAAAGCACGCGAGTACGCTTTCGGGTCGAATATGAGAGATCGAATTTTGGTGATTGTCTGGGTATTTTAAAGCCTTTTGAGAGAGTGTCTTGTATGGGAGGTATGGACAAATATAGACCGATTCCAACAAAATTTGTTGCACTGACTTCAAATAGAATAAGCTCAACCAACTGCAACGAAATTAATTGTGTTTCATACTCATTGCAATTTTTCATATTCAAATAAAATTATAGTAAATTTCAACTTAAAAAAATCTTAGGGCCTTTTAGTAGTTCTGGGTTACCGCAAGGTTGCACACCTTTTTCTGTATTCATTAACGACCATCTACTGCGTATCAAACCTCCAATCCAATCAATGTTTGGCAGATGGCTTTGGTATTCAATCATAGACTGGCCCTTTTAGAGATTAAATCGAGATCTGAATACAGTCACCGAATGCATTTTATATGCTTTCGAATAAAAGTACGGCATGACATGCTGCTTTATCTGAATGTTCTAGATTCAAATGTTCTGGGAATTTTTAAGTTGTCGAAAAAAATAATTCAAGTGCCTTGGTTTCATTACACGGTGTTACGGAATCCTCACTCCGGCTAATATATTTTATATTGAGTTACTGTCTCCTTCTCTTCGATGTTGTGACAACTATGACAGTAGTCATAAAAAGTTAAGTCCTCTGGCATGCAACCCAAAAACGCAGTGACCTCTTAAGGTTGAGATTAGGTGAGAGTAATGTTATCAAGTATATTGAATCACTGAAGCACCGTCGCAGTATGGGTTGTGTCACGCTTTTTATCGTTACTAATTTGGAATGTGTTCTAACGTAACCAGTCAAACGTATTCCTATTTTTCTAGTTCCAAGATAAAATTTCCGACACAGTTGCATAGCATAAGTTAAAGCCATCCCCTGAGATGTAGTTCTTATAAAAAACTAATACATATGCATGTACAATTCGAATTTGACCAGTCAATTAAACACTAAACATTTTTTGTTTTATAATTTTTTTTTATTTTTGACATATTTTTCCATTTTTTTGTTGTTTATTTTTGGTTTAAATATAATAATTTTTTTTAAAACTATATTTAAGAGAAAACAAAAAATCATAATAAATCCTCACTTATAAATACAAGTAAATTAGTAATTAATATTAAATATTTGTTATTGTGTGTAGGGGAAAAAGATTATTCTTTTTTTTTTTTTAATTGTTAATATTTTATTCTGGCGTAGTAATATGGATTTTTGTTTTTGCTTTTTATTAGTCTTTAAGGAAGAGGTTGGTGACGATGACAGACTCAGTATAAGGAGAAGAGGTTGTAGCTCTGATGATCATAATGTTAATTTACAACCGAATTTTTAGGGGGTTTGATTTTAAAGGGAAGTCCTCTAGATGATATTGGGGTTTTGTTAATTCATTTTTTTTTTTTATATTTTAAAATCTTGTTATTCGTTTTTTCTTTATTTTACTTACTTTGTTTACTAAAAGTGGTTTGTTTTCTTGTGTTTTGGGGCTGGGAATTTTCTTTTCTTTCGTTCTTGTTTTTTAAATTTAAAATTTAGTTTTTTTTATTTTTAATTTAATTAAAAATTATTTTTATGATCTTGTTTGTAATATTATTGTGTTTTGTAATTATTATTGTTTTTTACTACAAACATTTTACTCTTAATAATTTGTTAATACAGTTAAAGACTTGTTGGTTGTTTTTCCTTTTTTTTATTTTTCTTAACGTTTTATTATTAAAACTTTTTTTTTTGTAAATTATTTTTTATTAATTTTATTCTTAAAAAATCATGACAAATGATTTTTTATAATGACAAAAATGTTAGATGATAATATGATGATCAAACAATTGTGTGAGTTTTTTTGTTTTGTTTTTTGTATTTTTTTTTGTATGTGTTTTAAAAGATGATTTGAATAATATTAACGATTTACTAATTACTGGAAAAATGTCGTTGATTATTTTTGTTGTGATTTTAATTAATTTGAATTTTTGTTTTTCCACTTTTCTGTTCTTTCAAAGCAAAAATGTTTAAAAATTTTTAATATCTTAAAAAAAACATAAAAAGTAACAACAGTCTTGTTAAACGTAAACGATATCCATTAAAAAAAATTTAAAAGAAATTTTATTTGAAAAACGATTTTTAATATTTTGTTCACTTTTTTTCTTTTTAAGAATTTTAACAAATTTAAAAGGAAAATGTTTCAAAATTTTTCTATAATACTTGCATTAATTCTTCTTTTTAAATTACTTTTACACAAAATATTTTCTTTATTCAATCTCTTAATACAGGGCAGTCTTGTTTCTAAACATTTTTCTTTTAAATTTTGGTTTGAAATAAGTTTTAAAACATATTTTTTGTTTTTCATTTTTATCATTTCTCTAAATCTTTTTTAATGTTGCTCTTTTTTGTAACTTAAGGATCCAATGTGGTCCATCTTTAAACTACAAAAACTGTCTTAAGCAAGTCCTGCAAGATCTTGGCGGTTTTCTCTTATAAAACAAAAATTTTCAATTCAATTTCAAAATTTAATAAAAAAATATAACAAAATTTTAAGATTTTGGTTTTAGAGTAACGGAAGTAGTGTTGGTTGGTTGGAGGTTACTAATTTTAAATGACTTGTTTATTTTGGCTTAAAAAAAATTAAACTTTTTTGTTCAAAAAAAAAATTCTCTTCTTTTTTATCTCCTTTTACTGCTTTATGGATGTTTCTAATTTAAGTGGCTCAAGCAGTTTTCTTTAGCCTTTTTTTCATTCTTCTTTAAATTTCCAAAAAACCACATTTAGATGGCCGAAATTTAAGCCAATGTGGGGAATTGACGTTCGTCATTGACCTTTGGTGCAGCATTTTGCTTGTCACCAAATTGACGTTTGCCGCCAGCATTACGTTGGCCACCAGCATTGTTATTGCCACCGCGATTGCCGCCCTCGAAACGGGGCTTGGGTGGAGCAGGAGCACCACCTTCACCACCACCACGTGGAGCATCGGCATTGCCGCCACCACGAGGACCATTGCGATTGCCTCCACGTCCCCGGCCACCGAAACCGCCCAAACGACGACCATCATTAAAATTGAATTGGATGTCCAAGACACGCTGTTGTCTGCCTACACGTTGTGGATACAAGGCTGGATCAAATTCTAATTCATCTTCGCTTTCGGTTCCCTTCTTTTCCTTGGTAGCCTTGGTGCTGTTCAAAACAACCATTTTCTTCCACTTGGTGGTATCTTCACCTAAAAATTTTATTTCAAAATCAATAAATTGTTTTTTTGAAAATGTTCTTGGACTAATTTACCTTCTCCAGCTTTACGTATATTGAATTGTGGCTTGGCACGTTGTTGCTGTTGGGCCTTCCATTCATCCAAAGTCAATTCCTTAGCCTCTTCCTCAACGGGTGTCTGTTCAGCTGCCTGTTCATTACCAGATTCCTCATTCTTTTCAGCCGAGGCATTGCCATTTTCTTCGGCGTTCTTGTTCGAGTTGCCTTCTTCAATGGTGTCCTTAACGGAGCCCCAGTTGTGAGCGCCAGCGCCATCACGTTTATCTACAGCCTTAACACCTGGAAATAGAAAATTGGATTAATATTATAAAAATGATAAGACGTAAAAGAAACAATTTATTCTTTTCTCTTTAGCAAATCCCTTTTCAATACTTCTTTGTTTCCCACTGGCCTTTGCTGCTTAATCTTTTTGCAAATATTATACACTTTGATAACCTTTTTGTTGCCCTTTTATCAATTAACAAGAGTTGGTATAAGCAAATCTATTTTCTTGCCTGATATTTTTTGATTTATATATAGAATCATTAATTTTATAGTCGCTGATTCAGTATTGTCTATAACCTTGCCATTTTTACATAAATTAATGTTTATAATTTTATTATTTAACCGATTAGTTTTGTTTTTGTCTTAAATATGCATGATAAGGAGGGTTTAATCGAGTTTATAAGGTTTTAGAGTTTTTTTTTTGTTACAAAAAAAAAATATGCTAAGCCAAGAGCAATTAACCAGTCATGAAGTCTTCATTTCTTGTACTGTAGTGAAGTTTTATGGAAATTTGTATAACCATGCAAAAATTAAGGGACAAACATTCATTCATCGGATCAATAGATTTTCGATTAATGTGTTTTTAATGAAAAGCTAAAGTATAAGACATTCGAAATTAATATTATTTATGAAAAGTTGTTTGTGGTTCGAAATCTATTCCTCCCTTTCGTTTCAAACTATGTTGTAAATTCTCTGTAATCTTATATTTTTATTAATGAACAAATATCAGTTTGTGTTCTGTCAAAATCGAAATTCCAGTACAACTTTTTGTCAGTTACATTTAGCGTAAGACTTTGCTAGGTTCTTGGTCATTGCGACATCGAAGGCAATGAAACTGCTGACGAAACCGCAAGACATGGCTCGAGCGAGAAACTAATGCACGCGGTGACAGAGATAGCACCACCTGTATGTCACCTTTTTATGGGCATCAAGTCTTGGATCGGTGAGGAAACTGCTAAGGAAACGATCGAGCGCATCCTCTGCCATTGTCTTATGTTCCAAAACCTGAGACTTAAATTTCTAGGTTATAGATTTCATGAGGAACTGGGCGACATACAGAGCAGTGCGAACTGACTGACGATGTAAGTTTTATATTGGGACTCAGATGGCTTAGATAGACAGGTCTCTTTCCCTAGGGTAGCGTTTTAGATAACACTTCTCTTCTCTACGACTCACTTTTTCTCCGAGTGCAGATGCCACTCCCCTGGCATTACCTTTTCAGGTTTTGTCAGTCTCTCTATGTGATCGGTTTGTTAATCTGCTTCTGATATCAATGTATGTCAGTTTTGAAAGTAATCTGCAAAGTTGTAGTTTTACTCCTCTGTAGTAATAAGACAAGATACAACTTTCTGGATCTGTTGAAAATATACTTTGCCCGACAGCAATAAGTTTGAGGGTCGCACGTCGCTCTTTAAGGACAGTTCGATATTTATAGAAGGATCAATGGTAGACAGATATCAGACGTTTTTGCGATATTTAAGGCAATGGAGTTAATTTCAAATATAATAGCTAGGGACAGAAAGGTGATTACCTATGTAGACACTTCCGGCAGCTCTTAGGGTTTTCAACGGACAAATCGTCACATCTAAACAAGTTAAGAAATATAAGTTAACTCCGAAGGGCCTATCGTTCAAATAAAGGGCTAGTCTCTGCTGGATTTCTGGTCATTTCGTATCATCAACGGAAATTAAATTGCCAATGAAGTAGCAAGTTATTGTTCAGTCCTAAACCGCTGCCATTTGTTTTCGATAAAAAGTTTAAACAAAGACTCCATACATTTCTTTCTGGCAAAATGAAAATTAAAGTGGAAACAAACAAGCATATATTTTATGAGCACGTGTTCGTGCCTTAGCTTTCTCTAATTGGATAATTATTTCCATTAGTTGTTTCCGAATTGGAATAAAAGCGGTATTCTCTCTTTTTAATGGGACTTTTCAAAACGACCATACGCAAAATCGATGTATGGAAGTGCAACATCTTTATATAATAGAGTCTTTCGTTTACACTTACAAAATTTACACGTGTATGTGCCTTAGATTTCTCTCATTGGATAATTATTTCCATTAGTTGTTTCCAAATAAGGGTAAAAGCGGTATACTCTCATTTTAACGGGACTTTTCAAAACGACCATACGCAAAATCGATGTATGGAAGTAAAACAAATTATAGAGTCTTTGGTTTACAATTACAATATTGACGAGATTTAGTTGTGTATGTATAAGATCTGATAATGCTTTTCTAATTCTTAGATTAATTTACAAGATCTGTTACATTTCTAACAAAATAAGAGTGTGAGATTGTTCTCTGGTGCTATCATCTTTTCTGTATTCTATCTTTTGCTACTTTATCTCTTAACAATTATAGAATATTGGAAATTATCGCTGGATATAATTAAAAAAAATATACAAAAATATTCTTCAAAACGCCCACATTTTTTTTGTTCTTCACTAAAACCGCACACGGTATAACATGTTAATATAAATATATAAAAATTATAAATAAAAATATACTCTAGCAACAAGAAGAAAACTTAAGAAACACACAGTCTTGAAAAATGGAAAAAAAATATTTAAAATTGTTTACAAGTTGCAATAACTTTTTAGTTGAAAATAACGTAAATATTGTAAATATATGTATTTGGAATATTGTAAAGGTTAAGAAGGGGGCCAATGAAAAAGAGACAAGACAAGGGAAATAATAGCAAAAAAAAAAAAATCAAAACAAAAGTAAGAAATATTGTCGGGCAAGCCTAGACTGCTACTGATATGCTACACCACTAAAATTTAATATGGAATGAGTATTAGAAACTTTAAATGCTTAGGGAATTTTTGTGTTATATTTTTACGAGATCTATGTATATCTTACCCATTACCCGGCAATGAATTTTATACCAGGAGCTAGTCTTGAAATTTAGCATATCATTTTATTTGCCTTAATAACTTATTCATTGAATGATTCATCCTCACTCAGCCCAAACAGTTGAAGTTAAGAACTGAAGTTTGACCAGCGCGAATTTTCTTATTTTTGATGTACATAACCGCTAAGAATCTTTGGTACTTTTTGGAAATAGGCTCTTCATTTCTTAAAAGGGTAAAAAGGCACTTTTTTTAACCATTTTAATCATTTAAATCGATAAACATATAAACGAAATTTATATTACAATATATAAAGATTAAAAAAATCCCAATTTGTGGCCGTGAAGGTTATCGATTTCTGGAAGTCCAGATACCAAGGAAAATGGAACAATTCCAATAGTGTTGGTCCCAGTACTAGGTCATTTTCAATTGTAGTTGAGAAATTTTCAAATTGAATTGAGAAATTTTCGATTGAAATTGAGAAATTTTTATTGAAGTTGAATATTTTCAATTATAACTGAAAAATTTTCAATTGAAATTGAGAAATTTTCAATTGAAGTTTAGAAATTTATAATTGAAATTGAGAAATTTTAATTGAAATTGAATATTTTTAATTATAATTGAAAAACTTTCAATTGAAATTGAGAAATTTTCAATTGAAATTGAGAAATTTTCAATTGAAATTGAGGAGTTTTCAATTGAAATTTAGACTTTTTAATTGAAGTCGGGAAATATTGATATTCAGAGTTTTCATTTTCAATTAAAATTGAGAAAAGTCTGATTGAAAATGAGAATTTTTGAATTGAAATTGAGAAAACTAAATTTTAAAATGAGAATTTTTCAATTGTAAATAATAAATTTTCAATTGAAATTATGAAAAACTCAATTGAAAATTAGAATTTTACAATTGAGAAATTCCCATTTTTAACTTTGCTTTTCTCAATTTCAATTGAAAATTTCTCCTTTTTAATTGGGCTTTTCTCAATTTCAGTTAAAAATTTAAAAATTTTCAATTTCAATTGAAAGCTTCTCAATTTCAATTGAAAACTTCTCAATTCCTCAATTTCAATTGAAAATGGTGTAGCCAGAGAAAATTAATAAATTTCGATGGTCACAGAACTAGTATAGCTCCAAAATTGCGACCTTTATCTAGATAATCCAGAGGGAAAAAATTATCGGTTCCGAAAAGGCAGATATCAGAGAAAAGAGACCGATTTTGATCAATTTTAATCAATTTTAATTTCAGTACTAGTATTTAGCTTTAAAATTGCGACCTACAACCCAGACGGGATATTGTTCCCACGAGAGTCGGTTTTAAAAAACGAAACGATTTGGAAATCACAGAATTCCGACCAAGGAATGCAACTTTTGAGACAAATTATCGGTTACTGAAGGGCAGATTATAGAGGAAATAGTCCGATTTTTATCAATTTTGATAGTGTCAGCTTTCAAATTGAGACCAGCAACCCAAATGGACGGATATTGTTCCCACGAGAGTCGGTTCTTTCAAGAAATGATATATACTTTTGCGATATTACCAATGATAACACAGTTACAACAACAATAACAACGGAGGAATGTAGTTGAATCGACTTTAGAAACTAATTCTAATTCTCAAAATTGCTACCACGGACTGACACTATTAGGATATTATTACTAATATCGCAGCAACGAATTTTGAAAGTAATTGTAAATCTCAGAATTCCGACCAGGGACTGTAATTTTTGCGATATTACCAATAAAATCGCAGTTACAACGATAATTCTTAATCTCAAAATTCAGAGCAAGGACTGTCATTTTTGCGATATTACTAAAAATATCGCAACAACGGACGGATGTAGTTAAATCGACTTGGAAAGTAATTATAAATCTCACAAATTCGAAAAAGTACTGCCATTTTTGCGATATTACTAATAACATTGCAGTAACAACAACAATAACGGACGGATATAGTAAAATCGACTTGGAAAGTAATTCTAAATCTCACAAATCCGACAAAGCACTGCCACTTTTGCGATATTTATCTATCTATATATATCTATAAAACAAGATGTGTGTTAGTATGCTATGGACTCCAAAACGCCTAGGCCGATTTTGATGAAATTTTCTGGGAATCTTCAAAATATCCAGGCGGGTGACACTGAAGTCTGATTTTTGATTTTGGGTCTGTGGGTGGGGAGGCGTGGCAAAATCAAGTTTTCATATTGCCGGCCAGCAACGAGGACCGGGTCAGCTAGTTACTAATAATATCGCAGTAACAACAACAATAACGGGACGGATATAGTTAAATCGACTTGGAAAGTAATTCTAAATCTGAGAATTCCGATCAAGGATATTACCAATAATATCGCAATTACAACAACATCTATAACAACAGACGGACGAATGTAGTTAAATCGACTTAGAAAGTAATTCTGAATCGATCGGCATATTTTAAGGTATGAGTCAGACTAATGTTTTTGTAGGTAACAAATACCGCCACAAAACCAATTAACCTTCCCCACATATAGTGGTGTAGGGTATGAAAACACGTGATAAAAGAAACGAAGACCTTTGAAATGCCATAATACAAGCTAACTAACAACCATTGAAAATGAGTATTGAAATAATGTTTTCCTCAAAACTTCTAAAAAGGCATGGTAGCACTTTCAGTTTTATAATGTAACCTGAGTGATTAGGAACATAGAAGATGTGTGAGCAGCAAAAATCATAGTACATATTTGGAGAAGTATAGGGTGAAGGAGAAGAGATACTACTAACGCATGTTTTACGTACAACTTATCGTCGTAGTATTACACGAAAAAGAACGTAGTATCTATGACCACTATTTCACTTTCGTCTTCATTTAAAGCAAGATCTATAAAAATTTCAGTTTCAGTCATTTTTTTCGATAGAGAACTAACAATAAGACAAACAAGAGATTGGTGGAGAGTTTTATCAATTCGTTGACAGAAAGAGAGTAATTTTAAACTATTTTTAAACACATGTATTGCATACTTTTTGAGCTATATGTATTAAAAATCTTGTGTATATATTCATTTTGGTATAGTCTTCTTCTATTTGTTAAAATTATTCGCCGATCACATTTTTTTTTTCGTTGAAAAACATTATGAATAGATAGAAAAATTATAAAATTTGACAAAATATTCTTTTTTTGATTTTTTTTTCTTAAAAGAATAACAAATTTTCTCACACATTTTTTGTGATGAGGATGGATGGAGGTTGATTGTGTGTAAATAGATTTGATTCTAGGTTGCCTCCCGCACTGATTTTTCGTCATGTTGTAGAAGTGGGGTTGTGTGTTAATATTGCGTCTCTATAGTGATCATGCTTTTTTATGTTATTAACCCCACTTTCTTGGGGCATTTTTTTATTAATTATTTATTTTGGTTGGGTGGTTTGGGGTTTTGGTTATCTTTAATTCCCGCGACCATATGTTTTTATATCGTTCATATTTTAAGGTTTGAAAGGGTTTTTTATTTAAAAATAATTTTAATTTGATTGGAACTTGGTTGAAGTTTTTGATTGTGCTAATCAGTTTTGAAAGCAAAACTTTTTCATGGTTTTGTAAAATATTTGCCAAACGAGGTGTACAACTACTTACCAGTTTTATCAGAACCCGATTGCCGATCAAATTCGCGTTTACGATTGCCACCTTCGAAATTACGATTGCGTGGGGGACGATCACCGCCACGGAAAGGAGGACGTTCTCCACGTTCACCGCCAGCAGGACGTTCACCTCCAGCTTGACCATTTTCACGTACATTACGACGATTATTGCGTTGTTCACGTGTTTCACCATTTTGTTGTCTAAAGTTGACATTGCGCTGTTGTTGTTGTCCTTGACCACCTTCACGTGTGGCCTCACCATTATTGCGCTTACGATTGGCGCCACCAGCAGCACCTCCAGCGCCAGCAGCCCCACCTTGTTTATTGAATCTATCAACAGCAGCACCTGCTGAGCCAGCGGCGGGTTTCTTATTATCGTTCTTGTTCAAGGGCTTATTTTCCTTTTCAGCTTGGTTCGACTTCTTCAATTGGTTGGCGTTGGCTGGTTTGTTCGTTGTCTTGGGACCAGTGGCAGCAGTTCCAGTAGCGGCGCCAGTAGTAGCAGCGCCAGCAGTAGCAGTCTTAACCTGCTTTTTCTTCTTGGCAACAATATTATCTAATGGATCACTAACATCATCGTCCATGAACAAAAGTTCATAACGATTTTTCCCAGCTGTATCCATTATTGTTTTAAAAATGTATTTATTTTTTATTATTTTATTATTTTAGAATTTTTTTATTCACTCCTCTTTTTTTTTCTTGTAGTTTTTCCTCCTGTATTTTAAAGTTTTGCACCCAAAATCTTTTAGCGGACTGCAATATATTTAATGTTAACCTTAATTTTGGTATTTTATTTTTTGCGTTCTTCTGCACACACACTATCTCAAGTCGTCAAGTCTTTTTTAATATTAAATCTTAGAACACATGCCCACCATTGTAAAAAAGCATGGTATACACATATCAAATACGAATTTGGATGGATGACATAGAGCCAGATGTATGGTTGGAACAATAAGAATTCAAAAGAAAAAGAATATAAAGAGATGTACGAATCCGAAAAAGAACCACAATAATATTATATCTGCTAGCGCGTATATTGTGTGTGTTCTGAATGTTGTGTGTATTGTATTTTATTTTCTATGTATTTTTTATGTTTTTTCTCTATCTCTCTCTCCCTATTTCTCATACCCCACTTGACAGTTGGGGTTAGGGTCTATGTTTCCATGCATAGGAATATATGAAAAATTCTGCCTTTTTGGGGGGCTAGAGCTGTTTCATAAGCACTGCGAAATGTAAATGAGAAAATATCAACTAATTGGACGTGTTTTTTAAACACAAATGCTGTGTTTAGTTGGTAGATATTTTGGTATTTTTGAATTGTTTTTTATTCTAAATTTGTTTTTCTAATACGAAAATTGTATTAGAGTCAAATCTCCTTCAAATACAAGTCAATAAGAAGGAGATCTTTAAAAATAATCTAATTGCTTTAGGATTAAGTCGCAAAGAAAATGAATCCAATAAGAGTTATACATTTTGAAAAGTTATTTTTTCTTAAAGTATATTTTTTCGAAGACTGTAGAATTTGTGTAAAAAATAGATTTTTAAGGCAAGTCTAAAATGGAACATATTTATCTAATATTTGATTAAAAAAAACTTGATCAGTTAAGATTTATTCCATTAATATACATAGATATTTGTAAAATAGATTGTAGACTAAGGCTTAGGATCAGATTTTTATATTGAATGAGTTTTTATTTCATTTAAATTTGTAGTTCTAAAAGTATATATCGTCACCTAAAATGCAAAAGGATGCATGCATGCTTCTAGTTTTTTTTTTTTTTTACAGGAGAAGCAAAAAACGTTATAACTTTTAAAGCTAAAAGAAACATTAAATCCAAATTAAAAAATTGTTTAGTTTTTGAAGAATTGCGAAAAAACAAAAGGGCTTAACTACAATTAAATATTTTCAAAAACTAACCTACTATACAAATTTTGAACAAATGTTTTGTAAGAGGATAAGTTTTAAAAAATTTTGTAAAAACTTGTTTCAGAAATCACCCGTAACTCTTAGAGCCACTTTTTGAGTTTGAGATCAAAATTAAATTTATTCTCTAATTAACTAATCTAAAAGTGCATATTATTTGCATTTGATTTTTTTGGGTGGTGGTTTAAACTTCATGGTGTTGCCATATCGATCAACAAGGAATGGTAACCTTTTTTGCAAATGTCAAATGTGTTGTCAAAATGACATAACTTTTTTTGTAGAAGAAGAAGACATTGCGCGAATTTCATAGTTATTGCACAAATAAAAGTGATTTGGCCGTGTTCTTATAGTTCTTAACTTTCTTATAATTCTTTTATCTAAATTTTCATAAATTTCAGTGTCGCTAAAATCTTCATCTGCACTTCCAAAAACATACCTATAAATTTCTGTTTGTTTACGTATTTTTAACAGCTGTTTATTATCCATGTGTGTTTTGACAGTTCTCACTGAAGATTAAACCACCAACATTGACCGCTTAAACTAGAGAACAAAATAAGATAATCGACCACTCAAAAACAAAATTTGGCGATTAACATTAATTTAATCTCCGATCTCGAAGTCAAAAAGTGGCTCTTAAACGGTTAAAGATATTTTAATGAAATTCTATATAGCTAGAACAGAGGAGCTTTAGAGTTGATCTGTAGGCAAACCGGTCAATGTGGAGTCGGAAAGCTAATGTATGGCTAAATATTTTCTGAAACCAAAGGGGGCTTTATTTTTAAACCTTTTGTTTTCAGTTTTTGACCGTATGTCTAAAAAATTGTGAATAGATGTATTTTGGGTTGCTGTATCATAATCAATCAAAAAATCAATTTTAATTTTAAGTTAATTAGTTACGCCCTTTTGTATTTATGGTGACGATATGAATTTTCGTAAATGAAGTCTTATATAAAACCTTGTTTTTAGAAAAGTACATGGCATTATTGTAAAGGATTCCAAATTTTTTTTTTTTTGGAAAATGATAAGAAGTTCCTTGCTAATAAAATAACAATAAATTATGAAAGCGTTTTTTAAAGTACATATCGCTTTGTTAATTTATAAGAGAAGAAAAAACACAATGAAAACCGAAAAATTGTATAAACAACAAAATTCATAAATTGTATATACAACAAAATTTCAAATTCATAAACGAAAAATATAGCTATGCCATGCTTGTAATTTAAATTTTCCATACCTACTGTAAGACTTTCATAAATTTTATAATTTATTTATGAATAAGGGGGTTAATGTGTTGTTTTTTTTTTATTAAAAATCGAGATCTGTGGCTTGCATTATATTCCCTCTTTTATTTAGTTCCAACAGCTTGTCTCTAGCTTAACTCAGAACAGATTTATATATTTATATTTATGATTTATTTTTATGTGAATTTATATGAAAAATAAAAACTTTAAATCAAATTTTCTCAAAACTACTATTTTTGACATTGGCCCTTTTAGCACCAAGCCACAGATATTGAGTAAGAAAGGCACAAAGTGATGGAGCATTCTGCTATTGAATGTGTTATGGGTCCCTTTTACCGATCGACTTTTTAAGTCGATAAAACATTTGGTACAGACTTAATTGGTCAAATACATTTATTATATAAAGATTCCAGTAAGAAACAAGTTAATTGTCGAATTGAGGATGATTTAAAAATAAATATTTTTTCAAAGGTCAGACGTTTGAGCGTTCTTAACAAAGCGGAGTTTATTCTCAAATTGAAAAAAAGCCTTTATTCACAAATCATTATCAAACATCATTCTTAAAGGTTTTTCAAATGTGGAATCACCTACATGTGGAATGTTAATTAAAGTTAAGTTGTATTAACTCATTATTGCCAACCGGTAATTTCACTTACTAGTTCTCTAAACAAATGTGAAGCTAAAAATATGTAAAAAATTAAACGTTTTCTTAAGTTGTGCCACAATTAAGAGTATTTTGAGAAATCAAATTGAAGGATTTGTATTGTCAAAAATAGTCGTTTTTTGAAACTTATAAAAAAAAATAATATAAGAAATAAAATTGGCTAACAGTTATCCGTTTCTAACCAATATTCCATAGAACTTCTGTTACATACAAAAAACAATTTTATTTAATTTCACTAAACGCTGGAAATAATCAACCATGTCACAGAACTCAATTCCGGTTGGAATGGATTCCGGTGATTTGATTCTTTACAAAAAGTAAAACGATTTTTTTTTTCGGAATGAAAGGACTTTCAATTTTTAAAGTGGAATTGAATTTGTATGTTTTTCTTTGTTTATTTAATATTTAAACATATTCTTTAATTATTGACTGTTATTTGTTTAAACAAAGATAGAGTTACTAATTTCAATTGAAAAAATCTTTAGATTCCGAAAAAAAATTTCGGAATCTAAAGAACCTAAAACCATTTTGATTGGAATTATTATTATTATTATTATTATTTATTTATTTATTTAGCACGTTTTGCTATTAAAAAATACAATAAAATTTACAAATATTATTTTTTACAATATTGGGTTTTTTCCATTTTTTGAAATTTAAAAAAATTTGTCTTTAACCACGAAATGGTTTCGTTTCCAATATTTCAGAAAGAGCTAAAAGAAACAGCAATGCTTAACACGAGTGTTTTCTTGTTGGATTCTACTTGTAAAAGGGTGTAATCCCCTTGTGTTATCTCGTACAGACTAGTAAGAGTGGTATAGGGTGAACTAAAAATTTTTTGAACGAAAAAATACGAATTTTGAAGAAATTTTCTGAATACTTTCACCAAGCTCAAAAAGGTTTTATGGCACTCCAAAGTTAGTTTTTTCAAGATTTTTTTCAAAACATACCCGTTTTATATGCCTACGACTTTTGATATGGTTATAAGATTTTTATAAAACGGGCTGGCTCATATTTAAGTAAAAATTTTTTTTTTATAAAAATGAAAATATTATTTAAATATGAAATACGTTTGCGTTTTAATAAATTACTTTGATCAAATTAAAATTTAAAATTTTCGTGTAAAAATGTAAAAAGTTCACATAACTACCCCATCTCATACCTCGAAAAGCAATCTTTAAATTTTCTTTATACTTTAAGTATATCTGTGTCAATATGGAAGAAACGCTTTAGTCGAAAATTGAAGTTTTGAGATATCATCAATTTTGTGTAATTTTTCTTCTGCTTGATTTCTGCGAATAATATAGGAATTAATATATTGGAAACATGTTTATTAGAGAAGAAGGATGAATACTTAAAAAAAATATTGTTAAATTCAGATATTTTACGTTTTTTCTACTTAAGCTCTTTTTCGAAACTGAAATTTGCATTGAACTGCAATTTAAGTAACTTTAAGCGGTTAATGGAAAAAACTGCTTAGTATATTATTAAAATGAGAACGTTTAATCACATACTATCCCTCATCGATTTATGTTATATTTTACTTGAAATTTTATGATAAAACAAAAATTTTATGTAGATTTATGAGATTTTTCTAATTTTAATAATTTACCTAAGATAATTTTAAGGTTTGATAATGCATAACCTTCATTATCAATTTAAGAAACTATTGTTTTTCAAACGTTTATTCTGAAATAAGGTTCGAAAAAAGTTTGAGAAAAACGTTTAATATCAAATGTAAAAGTAATCATATTTCAAACTGTTCTTACTGGGATAAATTATTTAATCTTTTACAACGCAAAGTATTAGGGAAATGAATATCTTTAGAGATGAATATTTAAAAATATTGAAACTAATTGATTTTATTTGAACTAATATTTATGTTGAAGGTTGTGAGTTCAAGTCGGGCTAATAAAATGTTTTTGGTTATTTTTAGCATTTTATTACTTTAACCTTGCTTATTTATGTAAAAATCTACCTAATTTCGATATTAATGTTACGAAGATTTTTAAATCCATATGTTTATAATATAAACCTATGGATAGTATATAATACCAGAACTACCTGAAAAATAAAAAGTTAAATCCCATGAAATAAACCAACTCATTTGCAAATATTTCCCAAAAAAATCGCTTACACCTTGTTTTTGTTACTTCTCATTTTTCTTTGAACAAATACAGCTCTGGATTTTTTTCCATTTTTGTTACGAATATGCGAAACATAAGAAACGACAAGACAATAAACTTTATGCGGTTTCTTAAATGTTTAAAATCTAAAATTACTTTAGTTTATTTTGCGATTTCTTAAACTACACGTCTCATATTTAAACGCGCTCATTTAGAAAATTTTTAACATGGCTTATTTTGAACAATTAAATGCAATATTTTCAAATAGTGATCAGAAAACTGTAATAAATTCACAATTATCTAAATTTGGTTCCAGAAATACTCCAGAAGAACAAGAGCGACAGCAGGAAAAGCACAACAAGAAAGTAAATCAGGAACCGGATTCCAAGCAACAAAAGTCAGTGACTACTAAAAAACGTCTTCCTGCTGCGATAAGAGCATTAAGGGCCACACAATCTACTACAACTCCAACAGCTCAAGTAAATCCGTCAATCAACAGTAAAGAACTAAAGAAAAGATCTAGCAAAATGTCCGATTGGGGTGATGAGGAAGCAACCGAAGTAAGTAAAGCTACATGTAACGGCCTAAGCTTTTGCTAAATTGTATTATATTTTTAAGGTAATCGGTAAAGGCTTTGGGGGAGCAGACAACGATATGTACAAGTCCAATAACAATGATTATCAAAATGAGGACGACGACAACAATAACAATGATGGCGGTTATAAGAAAAATTTCAATGGTGGTGGCGGAGGAGGTTTTAGAGGATCTCGCAATGGCGGTGGCCGAGGAGGAGGAGGTGGTAAGTTGGAATCTTTAATGTAAGATTTTCGAGTTATTAAATTTTATATGTGTATGTACAAACATATAGATTTGATATATCAGCTGAAACTAGTAAAGGGGGATTCACCAATTTTTTCTTCTAAAAATGTAATAACATCGACCCCACAGATCATATCTTAAACAATTTTATTAAAGAATGCTATTCTATTTTAGTATGAATTCAGCTGTAGTTCAGTTTTAGTTTTTGCTTTTGCTTTAGTCTTTATTTTTATGTTTCGGAGTGCAGTCGCAGAAGTGGCAGTCCTTGGTCTGAATCTAAGATTGCCGAGTCGTTCCGGTACGAAGAACCCATTGTCGTATGAACGTATGGGTTTTATACTAGCTTTTGGTTTCTTCTGTTATTGTTGACTCCCAGTGGAGCATAGATCCTCAAAGAAATAGCTTTTGGTTTAGCTTCAGTATTTTCTTAATTTATATTAAGCTAAAAATCTCGGAAGGTATTTCAAATTTTTAAATTTTTTGACTTTCAGGTCGAAATGGCGGTAATGGCTTCAATCGATATAACAAAGACAACGATGACAACAATGAAGAGAACGGGGAATCCAATGGTAAGTAGGGATTATAATTCAAATATTTTACTGAAATTATTTTATATGTACATATATTTGTTGTTGTAACTCCAATATTATTGGTAATATCTCATAGTAGCAGTCCTTGGTCGAAATCTTACGATTTCCGAGGATTTTCGGTACGAAAATCGACAGCCAGGGGAAATTTATGTATAAACTGTATATTAAATGCATGTTAATATTAGATTTCTTATTTTACTAACCAGTTACTGATTTGTTTTGGGTCTTATTTGTTCTGTTCTTTATATGTTTTGTATGTGTGTATGGGTGTGTGCTGTGTCCTTACCAAAACATTTTATAGCTCGTGATAATTTAACTTCCGTCTACGAGAACTATCAAAATTCTATATTTGCCTTAACACCAAAAGATTTCTTACCAAATACTTTACAATATTTTATTAACAATATGCCAGATTTTTTTCGTAAAGCCACTTTGGTACAAAAATATACATTATTAATGTATTTAAGGGAAGCTTATGATCGAGCATTAAATGCAGCCGAAACTAGTGTCACTCAAAAACAAAAATCTCGTACCAAACCTAGAACTACCGAAAAAAATAAAACACAAATGCAAGCAGTAACAAGTCATGCAATAGTTTCGCCAATTCCTACACTGCGTGATGACGAAACTATAGGTTTATTACAAGTCTTTTATGAGGATTTTAATGTACAAAAACTTGGAGAGGAAGATTCTTTTGCCGCAATGGCTAATTTACAGGAATTTCAGAATAATGTATCATTACTATCAGCACCTCCGGACTTACCTGCAATGAATATTTCAGATTTATTCGAAAATGAAAACATAGATAAATCCAGTGATTTGGAAATGTCGTTTTTAAAGCCAAAAATTCCACAGGACCGAGAACAACCACTGCCATTTGATTTCCAGCAAAAACAAGTTGAAAAACAAACTACTCCAAGGCGGAGTGAGAGGCTACAGCAGCTCGAAAAATCAACAAGTGGCGAAAGACAAGTTCAATCATCTAATATTTCCACACAGAGATTGTGTAGGAGTTCAAGATTTCATAACGTCCAGACACCTAGAGTTCAATATTTTACGGAAGCACAACCAGCCAGACAAAAACGTACCTTCATCACGGAAGAGGAATACAGTCTGCGTTTTCGTTTACCTCATAGAAAATTTATAAAAATCAGCGAATTACCTCATTCAAGATATAATTTAGAAACTTCACCCATCTCCTATTTTCCCTTGGATCTGACACTTATTGAGGAGGAGTATTTTAGTGCTGTTTTCACCGAAGATAATGATAATTCGGTTATCATAGTCTCGCAGCCACAAATAGATTCTTATTTAGCTCCATTAACATCGGCTTTAATTACGACTGGAGAACATTTTTCTAGCTTAAATGTTGTCCGTCGGGAGCACACTCCCCTAATGGAATTTTCTTCAATTGCTAGGCCAGCTATAGAAATGGGTATTACGCGTATTGAAGAAGAACATAGTCGTGGTATAGCCCAAGAAAATTCACCACGTGCAGAGCTTGTTATTGATGCTGAACCTGAGGCTAATGTTAGCATTGATTCTGTTGCCTCGGCTGGTGTTACTGCAGCAATGGCGGAGGGGTATTGTTTTGAAATTGTGATTTTTTTTTCGAATTTATAAAAACGAATCGACCAGAGCTATGGACTGGAGTTATAACCAGATTTATGACTACAGTTGTGACTTAACCTATGATTAGAGCAATCACTAGATATATGACTTGAGCAACGACTAGAGTTATGGGTGGAGCTATGGCTAGAAAAATCTCTAGAGTAATGGCTAGAGTTCTACCTAGAGAAATGACTAAGAGTTATTACGAGTTCTATGATAAGAGCTATGACAAGAACTATAACTGAAGCTATTAATAGAGCAATGATTGCAGCTATGACAAAAGTAACAATGAGTAGAGCTTTAAATAGAGTTAGAATAGATCTATGACTAGAATTACGATTGGAGTTGACTAGATTAATGACTGAAGCTATGATTAGAGCTGTAACAAAAGTTATGACTAGAGCTATGACTAAAGCTATGACTAGAGTTATGACTAGAGTAATTTCTAGAGCTATGACTTGAGCTATGGCTATAGCTACGACTAGATTATGACCAGAGCTATGACTGGACTACGATTAGAGCTATAATTTAAGCTTAGATTGGAACTGAAGCAAGATTTATAACTGGAATTACGATTGTATTAGTTTAAAGTTATAATTAGAGATCTAAATAAAACTAGAGCTGTGAGTAGATCTATAATAGTTCTATGACTAGAACTAAAAATAGTTTTACAACTATAGCTTTGGCTTAGACTATGTAGGCTATTAAAGCTGCCTGAGAGATTCGGTTTTATCCATTTGAAAGTGTTAAAATTTCGTATTTCTTATATTTCTTATTTATAAACAGAGATTCCCTGAAAGCCCAACAATTAGAGCCTCCCATTGTTGCGGATGAAAAGGTTAACTTTTCTACTATAGAACAAGGGCAGATAACTACTGACAGTGGCATAATTCCTACACCACAGTTTGTAACAACAGACAGTGCTCTTATGCTGCCATCTCTTTCTTCCTCAGAGTTGCATACAGTCTCAAGAGGTCGTTTACCCACTATACCCCCGATTTCTAGTGATACTGGTATATTTAAAACACCGCAGCATGTAAGGCAACAACAACAGCAACAACCCACATCTAGTTTGAAGGAGCAAGATTTTCATAGCACTTTAAAAAATCGAACATTAGATTTTTCTACTCCCCTATCAGTATTGGATGCTCCCAAAAGAAAGCAAACTCTGTTGGGTCAAATTGAGATGGAGGCACAAGAAGAAAATGTTGAAATACTGCAACCAGGTGAACAACGTATATTACAAACTGTAGATGAAGTCACTACTTTTCCACAGGGGCTAGAAATTTTGCCGCGAATAACTGAAGTAAGGGAAAGTTATTTAAGACCATCAGTACAATCGTTAACTGCGGCAGTGGAAAATGGACCAGACAATATTCATAATGCAGAAGTTGATTTAGCTGCAAATGCAGCAAATGATGATTACCGCAAAGATTGGTATGAGATTCTTAGAGCGCGTCAACAAAATACGAACTATATGAATGCCACAACTCCACAGCGTAAACCAAAATACCGGCGTCCTCGCAATTTACTGCCTAAAGAAAATATTGACCCGCAAAATAAAGAAACTAAAACTAAAAATGTTCCCTCTACAAGCACTTTGCTGCAGCAGACCTTAGCTGGCATCCTACCACCTATACCACAATATTCACCACCCCAACAATTAAATACCACTCTTGGTTCTTCAAAAAGTATTGATACAAATCTGGCAGCAGCAGCTCCCAACATTTCTCCTCAACAGCAACAGTATGATCAATTTATAATCGATAATGCTGATAATATTACTACTATTATGAATAATCTAAGCAGTTGTCGCGATATGTTGGACAAACATCAACGTGGTTTGCAGGAGAAACTTGATTCCGGCACATTCCAGGAGCCTTGTCAACATTATGATCCCTCTGTACTGTTGAATGCTCCAACACAACGTTTATCCATTAAATTGGGTATATTGCAAAATATAATACGACAGGTTTCATTTGATTTTACTAAATGTGATTTCATCACCGATCGTATATCGGCTGCTATAGGTTTTGCTTTCCTTTTGGAATTAAAAGGGGCTGGTATTATAAATTTAAGCAGTGATGGTCGCACTGTGTCGTTGCGTTAATGACAAATTTTAAATATTCATTCCTATTCATAATCCAATGATCTTTGTCCAGTAAAATAGTAAATAAGTGATATAGCAAAAGAGCAATGAAGAAATTTGTCGGAATTCTAAGATTTCCAAGTCGTTCCGATACGAAAAACCGATTGCCGTAGGAACTTTTTTTATTTGTACTAGTAGTGAATTGTATGTATAAAAGTTTTGTTTTTAAGTTAACTGCCGTTCTCAACGCAATTCAGTTCGGTCGTCTGCCAGTCGACCCAACTTTCACTCAACCAGTTGAGAACGGCAATAGGGGCATGAGTTATGCGCCTTTTTTGAAGTTATAACCAGTGGATTGTATTAAATGTTTTGTTATTGATTAAAATTGTTTGTAAAGTAATTGTAAGGATCTTAAATTTAATAAAAATTCATATGAATATTACCTACATAATGGATTAAATGTTGATAGGTAAAATTTTAATATAGTTCGGAATTCAAGGAAAGCGGTTTTGGAGTTCAATTATGGCTCGATGTGTATTGGAACTCAACTTTAATTCATAATGATATTACGTATGGCAACCGATAATTGATAACAGAAAATTAGTTGCCTATAGTTTATGAGATATTCGACCTCGAAAATGTTTAGCCGATCACAATCTTTGATCGCCAAAGGATTTTCAATCAATTCTGTTTTCGTGTGACTCGAATACTCCTCCTCAATAGCCATATAAAATTTCGTGATAATTGAACTCAGCATTTAATAGTTCTTTGATTATTCCCTAATTATTTTTATTGAACCCAATGTGCGGCGGTGCTTGTGATTTAATTTGTTTTCTCTAATTCCAAAATATAAGTTATAAATTTTAGTATTAACTAACATTTAAATATACTATCAAGAGTGAGTTTGTAACTTCTACCTTGTATGACATATTTCCACATTTTGGATTTTTTTTTCGACTACCATATTTTTAGGCTATGGCGGTGGAGAACGTCGTAATGGTGGTTTTGGTGGAGGGCGAGGACGCGGCGGTGGCCGTGGTGGAGGTGGTAGAGACGGAGGACGTCGAGAATTCAACAACAATAAAGGCGAAAGTGATGACCACAATAATAGCGGAGGTGGTGCTGGAGAAGATGGGGAACCCAAAAAGCCACGTGAATTCTATATACCACCAGAACCCACCGAAAATGAAGATGAAATATTCGGAAGTGGAATAACCAGTGGCATTAATTTCTCAAAATATGATAGTATACCAGTGAAGGTAAGATTTGAAAAAGACAGCTAAAACGATTGCAACTGTTTACTAATATTATATTAAATATTTTAGGTCACCGGTGAAAATGCTCCCGCTTCCATACAAACCTTTGAAGAGGCAAATCTGCGCGATATTGTCATAAACAACATTAAACGTTCGGGCTATAAGATACCCACACCCATACAGAAAACAGCCATTCCAATTATTGCAGCCGGTAGAGATTTAATGGCATGTGCCCAGACTGGTTCGGGCAAAACAGCGGCTTTTCTTATACCCATCATAAATAGCCTTTTGAGTGAAGGTGCCGAGACCTCGATCGGTAAGCCGCAAGCCCTTGTTGTATCACCTACCCGTGAATTGGCTGTACAGATCTTTAATGAAGCCCGCAAGTTTGCCATGGGTTCGTATCTGCAAATACGCATTGTTTATGGTGGCACTTCGTCCAAGCATCAAGGAGAAAATATGGGTCGTGGTGGTTGCCACATACTGATTTGCACCCCTGGACGTTTGTTGGATTTTGTTGAAAAGGGTTTCATTTCTTTCGAGGACACACGTTTTGTTGTCTTGGATGAGGCTGATCGTATGCTTGATATGGGCTTCAAAGACAGTATGGCCACTATAATGAATCATCCTACAATGCGACCCATGGCCGAACGTCAGAATCTTATGTTCTCTGCTACTTTCCCAGCCGAAATTCAACGGATGGCTGGTGAATATTTGAATGAGTACATATTTATATCGATTGGTGTTGTGGGAGGTGCCTGTTCTGATGTTACACAGAACATCTATGAAGTAAAGAAGTTCCAAAAGCGTTCAAAGTTAATGGTAAGTTTTTATTTTTTTAATATGAAATTTA
Organism: Stomorhina lunata; assembly: GCA_933228675.1. Lineage (NCBI taxonomy): Eukaryota > Metazoa > Arthropoda > Insecta > Diptera > Rhiniidae > Stomorhina > Stomorhina lunata. The sequence goes on from OW121741.1 coordinate 21,824,331, forward strand.
ATTGTACCCCAGTCCTAGAGGGTTATTATGTAATTCGATTCGAAAAATCTTACACATTTACATATATACCTGAAACATTGTGACTCGAAAGTTTTTCTTTTGAATCGAATTACATAGATTTAGGGTAGTTCTACACCATTTTCTATTAAAATTGTGAAATATATTCAATTGAAATTGAGAATTTTCAATTAAAAATGGGAAATAATAATTAAAATTGAGTAAACACTAATTGGAAATGTGAAACATTCAATTGAAATTAAGAAATTTTTAATTGAAATTGAGAATTTTTGAATTAAAATTGAGAAAAGCCCAATTGACAATGAGACATTTTTAACTGAAATTGAGAATTTTTAAACTTAAATTGAGGCTGTTTCAATTAAGGAAAGCCCAATTAAAAATGAGGTTGAATTTTTTAATAAAAATTTAGAAATTTTCAATTGAAAATTAGAAATTTTCAACTGAAAATGAGAAATTTTCAATTAAAAATGAGAAATTTTCAATTGAAATTGAGAAATCCTCAACTGAAATTTCAACCTAATTTTCAATTGTGGGTTTCTCAATTTCAATTCTAAAACTCAATTTCAATTAAAAATTTCAACCTCTTTTTCAATTGGGCTTTTCTCAATTGCAATTCAAAAATTGTCAATTTAAATTTAAAAATTCTCAATTTAAATTTAAAAATTCTCAATTTTAATTGAAAATTTCTCATTTTCAATTGGGGTTTTCGCAATTTCATTTTACAAATTCTCATTTTCAATTGAAAAATTCTCAATTTCAATTGAAAATTTCTTAATTTTAATTGGATATTTTTAATTTCAATTGAATATTTCTCAATTTCAATTGAAAAGTCTCTATTTCAATTGAATATTTCTCAATTTCAATTAAAATTTCTCAATTTCAATTAAAATTTCTCAATTTCAATTAAAATTTCTCAATTTCAATTAAAATTTCTCAATTTCAATTAAAATTTCTCAATTTCAATTAAAATTTCTCAATTTCAATTAAAATTTCTCAATTTCAATTAAATTATCTCAATTTCAATTAAAATTTCTCAATATCAATTAAAAATTTCTCAACTCAATTTGAAAATTTCTCAATTACAATTGAAGATTTCTCATTTTCTATTGGGCTTTTCTTAATTTAAATTCAAAAATTCTCAGTTTTAAGTGAAAATTTCTCTGTTTCAATTTAATGTTTCTCATTTAGAATTAGCGTTTTTTTTTAAATTTTTTAATTGAAAATTTATAATTTTTAATTAAAAATTGTTAATTTTTAATTGAAAATTCTCAATTTCAATTGAAAATTTCTCAATTTCGAATGAAAACTCTCAATTTCAATTGAAAAACTCTTAATTTCAACTGAAAATTTATCAATTTCAATTGAAAATTCTCAATTTCAATTGAATATTTCTCAATTTCAATTAAAATTTCTCAATTTCAATTGAAAGTTTCTCAATGCAATTTGAAAATTTCTCAATTTCAATTGAAAATTACTATTTCTCAATTACAATTGATACAACATTTTTTTATCATTTTGTTAGGAACTTCTGCAAGAAAATGCTGATGGCACTATTGTCTTTGTCGAAACCAAACGTGGAGCTGATTTTCTCGCCTCTCTTCTCTCGGAAACAGATTTCCCCACAACTTCAATACACGGCGATCGCCTACAAAGTCAACGTGAAATGGCATTGTCAGATTTTAAATCGGGTAAGATGAAAGTTTTAATAGCCACTTCAGTTGCTGCTCGAGGTCTGGATATAAAAAATGTCAACCATGTTGTCAACTACGATATGCCCACGTCTATTGATGAGTATGTACACCGTATTGGTCGCACAGGTCGTGTGGGAAACAATGGTCGTGCCACTAGTTTCTTTGACCCCGAAGGTGATTCAGCCATTGCTGCAGATTTGGTAAATATTCTGGAAGGTGCCGGACAACAAGTACCCGAATTCCTTAAGGGCTTCAGTGGTGGCGGAGGCGGCGGCGGAAGTTATGGTAGTAAATTTGGAGGTCGCGATGTGCGAAAGGGAGTTCCTCAGAACGATGACAACTTTGTTACCTCCTCTGGTCCCAGTGCCCTAGAAGAAGATGAAGAATGGAATTAAAATATTTTTCGCTTCAAACTTCTTTCGGCTTAATTTCTACAATGTTAATAAGACTTATTTAATGTACAGGTTTTCATTATTTGTCTAATAACTTACCTTAAAATCCTTCCTCTAGTATTATAAAAAAATCCATGAATTGACTTTATTTTTAAAGATTCAATATTTTAAATTAATCTTATTTTCACTCATTATCCTACGTCTCAACAGTCACCGGGTTCATTTTATAATTTATCCCTTAAAATTTGCTCTCAAAATACACAAAGTAATCTATGATTTTTATACTTGATCGATCTTACCTATTGTTTAACCTAACCCCTGAGTTCAAAATACATTGATCAAATTTTTAAAATATTGTTTTGAACATATTTTTTTTTTCAAACTCACAAAAACATCCTTATCTTTACTTGTTATATGACTAATATTAACATTTTATTTTATCTTTAAGGAACATAATGAAACATTTATAAAATTGTTTAATGAAATGTAAATGAAGTTACATTAACTGAAACTATTTAATTATTTCTTTGATACAAATAAATAATTTATATTATTTTGTACAAACAAAATCATGTTGAATCTTATAATTTCAAGAGGATTTTTATCCACGATAAGAAGAGTTAATCAATTGTTCCTGGAAGTAAATTGGATATCAAATGATGAAATATTTGTTGTAGCCATAAATGGCTAATGTTGACATAAGTGACCTTTAGTATCAGCAAGACGGCGCCACAAGCCGCATATACAGCCAAATAATTCAGTTATTGTATGAATTTTTCTATAGAAAAAATTTTATAACGAACATTTTTCTATAGAAAAAATTTTAGAAAAAAAAATTTTTGTGTAGAAAAAATTTTATAACGAAAATTTTTCTATAGAAAAAATTTTATAACGAAAATTTTTCTATAGAAAAAATTTTATAACGAAACTTTTTATATAGAAAAAATGTTTCTATAGAAAAAATTTTTTGTAGCCATAAATGGCTAATGTTGACATTAGTATCAGCAAGACGGCGCCACAAGCCGCACATACTGCCAAATAATACAGTTATTGTATGAATTTTTCTATAGAAAAAATTTTATAACGAAAAATTTTCTATAGTAAAAATTTTATAACTAAAATTTTCTACAGAAAAAATTTTATAACTAAAATTTTCTACAGAAATAGATTTATAACGAGAATTTTTCTATAGAAACATTTTTACAACGAAAATTTTTCTATAGAAAAAATTTTACAACGAAAATTTTCTATAGAAAAAATTTTACAACGAAAATTTTCTATAGAGAAAATTTTATAACGAAAATTTTTCTATAGAAAAAATTTTATAACGAAAATTTTTCTATAGAAAAAATTTTATAACGAAAATTTTTCTATAGAAAAACTTTTTATAACGAAAATTTTTCTATAGAAAAACTTTTATAACGAAAATTTTTCTATAGAAAAAATTTTATAACGAAAATTTTTCTATAGAAAAAATTTGATAACGAAAATTTTTCTATAGAAAAAATTTTATAACGAAAATTTTTCTACAGAAAAAATTTTATAACAAAATTTTTTCTATAGAAAAAATTTTATAACCAAAATTTTTCTATAGAAAAAATTTTATAACGAAAATTTTTCTATAGAAAAAATTTTATAACAAAAATTTTTCTATAGAAAATTTTTTAATAGAAAAAATTTTATAACGAAAATTTTTCTAATTTTGTTATAAAATTTTTTCAATAGAAAAATTTTCGTTATAAAATTTTTTCTAAAGAAAAATTTTGGTTATAACATTTTTTCTATAGAAAAATTTTTATAACGAAAATTTTTCTAATTGCGTTATAAAATTTTTCAATTGAAGAATATTCCTTATAAAATTTTTTCTAAAAAAAATTTTCATTATAAAATTTTGTTATAAAATTTTCGTTATAAAATTTTCGTTATAAAAATTTTTCTATAGAAAAATTTTCGTTATCAAATGTTTTCTATAGAAAAATTTTCGTTATAAAATTTTTTCTATTAAAAAATTTTCTATAGAAAAATTTTTGTCATAAAATTTTTTCTATAGTAAAATTTTCATTATAAAATTTTTTCTATAGAAAAATTTTCATTATAAAATTTTTTCTATAGAAAAATTTTCGTTATAAAATTTTTTCTATAGAAAAATTTTCATTATAAAATTTTTTCTATAAAAAATTTTCGTTATAAAAATTTTTGTTATTAAAATTTTTCTATAGAAAAACTTTTGTTATTAAAATTTTTTCTATAGAAAAATTTTCATTATAAAATTTTGTCAATAGAAAAATTTTCATTATAAAAATTTTTCTTTAAAAAAAATGTTCGTTGCAAAAATTTTTCTATAAAAAAAATTTCTAATTTATAAAATTTTTCTATAGAAAATTTTTCGTTATAAAAATTTTTCTATAGAAAATTTTTCGTTATAAAAATTTTTCTATAGAAAATTTTTCGTTATAAAAATTTTTCTATAGAAAATTTTTCGTTATAAAAATTTTTCTATAGAAAATTTTTCGTTATAAAATATTTTCTATAGAAAATTTTTCGTTATAAAATATTTTCTATAGAAAATTTTTCGTTATAAAATATTTTCTATAGAAAATTTTTCGTTATAAAATATTTTCTATAGAATTTCGTTATAAATTTTTTTCTATAGAAAAATTTTAGTTATACAATTTTTTCTATAGAAAAATTTTCGTTATAAAAATTTTTCTATAAAAAAATGTTCGTTGCAAAAATTTTTCTATAAAAAAATTTTCTAATTTATAAAATTTTTCTATAGAAAATTTTTCGTTATAAAAATTTTTCTATAGAAAATTTTTCGTTATAAAAATTTTTCTATAAAAAACTTTTCGTTATAAAAATTTTTCTATAGAAAATTTTTCGTTATAAAATATTTTCTATAGAATTTCGTTATAAATTTTTTTCTATAGAAAAATTTTAGTTATACAATTTTTTCTGTAGAAAAATTTTCGTTACAAAAATTTTTCTATAGAAGTTTTTCTATCGAAAAATGTTTGTTATAAAATTTTTTCTATAGAAAAATGTTCGTTAGAAAAATTTTCGTTATAAAATTTTTTCTATAGAAAAATTTTCGTTATAAAATTTTTTCTATAGAAAAATTTTCCTTATAAAATTTTTTCTATAGAAAAATTTTCCTTATAAAATTTTTTCTATAGAAAAATTTTCCTTATAATTTTTTTTTCTATAGAAAAATTTTCGTTATAAAATTTTTTCTATAGAAAAATTTTCCTTATAAATTTTTTTCTATAGAAAAATTTTCGTTATAAAATTTTTTCTATAGAAACATTTTTTTTATCGAAACATTTTCTCATCGAAAATAAATTATTATCAAAGAATATCGCTAATAAAATCTTTCCTACTGAAAGGTTTTTGTCTTTGCTATTGGCACCATTAAAGTGGTGAGTTTGACTTTTTTTATGAATCACTATTTTACTATTTCCTTCGTTTACAAATACATACCAACCCTTAAACTTATCCTGTCCATCATAAGGAAACAAAACAAAACATGTGATACCAATTTGACATTTATCTTGGTTGAGCCCCCAGAGCGAAAGGAAAAACAAAACAAACACCCAAAAACCGGCTTTCACAGTAAAGGAAAATAACAACAACTTAAAGGAAAAACAATTGAGAAAAGAGAGCAAAACAAACTAAAGGAAGAGACAAAAACACTATCAAAAAAAAATCAATATTCGAAATTCACCACCAAATTTCTACAACATGAGCAACTTTACAACAAATTTTCTTTAGTCATTAACGGTAACTTTAACTTAACGGTTGACAAAGGAAGAAAAATAAAGAAATAACGGTAACTGGTCGTTTATTTTTTTGCGGTAGAGTGAGAGTTTTGTGGAAAATTTGAAAAAAAAAAATATTTAAACAAAGAAAAAGTATAAAAAAAGAAAATTTTATTAAAAAAAATATAAAATTTTTAAAAATTTAAAAAGAAATTTTCGAAATAAGTTTTTGAAAAAAGTGTTAATTAAAGAAAGTTGAAGATAAAAAATTTTAATAAAACTTTTCTTAGTTAAAGAAGAAAAAGTGTTATGAAATAACATCCTTTTTCAGTGCCATTGTTGGCCAAAAAAAAAAAAGGAAAATTGAAAATTTTGTACATTTGGTGTTGTATATATGTATGTTAGTAGCATTATAGTATGTCTATATATTTTTCATTCCTATTCTATAATATGTTTCATACGTAATACTTACTTTAAAATCCTCTGCCTCAGCTCCTCCACTAGCTTTAGTTTTTCCCAGTTTGTATTTCTTGGGTGCTATTGGTTGATTGGTATCTGTCTAGGTTTTTACATATTCGAGCGTGTAAAATTGTTTAATAAAAATTTTCTTTGGACTAGTTTTTTTTCATGCCTTTTTCCGCAATGTGTACGGAAACGTGTTTCTCAAAATTCAATGACGTACAACTCACAAAAATAGTCAGTCAGTCGGTCGTATTTGTGGGATATTTAAAAATATTTTTCTTTATTCGCTTTCTTCTAGTTTTATGTTCGGTCACCACCCTCATTATTTCATTAGTTTAAAGTTACTCTATCCACCTCTTGCTGTGTTAAGTAAGTGTTTTTTTAAAAAAGGGGGAGGTTGATGGGGGGATGACTGGCTAAATATGGGTGTTTAAGTCGGGTGGTTGCTTGGTTTGGTCGCCTGTTTTTGTTAAACAATGTTGAACTTTGTGTTAAGTTTGTGCAATAAATAAATTTTCAGATTTTATAGGCATTCTTTGGATTAAGTAGTTATTTTTTGCAACAAATTGTATACATTTTCCTTTACTTTGTTAGTGTTGCAAGTACTTTTTGCACTACATTTTATGTTATTGCGCGTTTACTTGTCCAGTTTTTCTAAAGAAAAAATTCATAAATAAATAAAACTTAAATGAGTGATATTTTAGGATTTTCCTTTAAAATGTGTTTTATTTGAGGCCTTACAGTAAAAGTTCTCAACTCAACATAGTTCAGTTCTGTTAGTCAACCCAATTTTCACTCAACCAAATTTTTTTTTGATATTAAAGAACTCAGCATTTTTTAGTACCGCAATATCAAAAAATAATTTGGTTGAGCTAGAGTTAGCTTTAATAAGGCTAATCAGCGAGGATCCTTTGTCAAGATTCTCAGATCCGCTGTCCTCATGATTACGGGTGCTTTAAGAACTACACCTTCAAAGGCACTCTTTGCTATGCTCAACTCTCTCCCTGTTGTTCTAATGGCCCAATTCGTAGCTCTTAACTCAGCAATTAGGTTAAGAACTACCGGTGAATGGTCTACTGCATCTTTAGGCCACTTCACTATTATAGATAAACTAATAAATATCCCCGAAAACATTGACTACTGCATTCCCTCACCCGTTTTCGAGCAATCTTTCTCTGTGGATATCTCAGGGGCTCAAATCGCTTCCAGAGAAGGGACCCTGGATATCTAATCGGACGGATCCAAATCGCTACGTGGTGTGGGCTTCTTCATCCCACTTTTTGGGACAAAAGAAAAATTCAAGCTCCCCCAACAATGCAGTATTCTTTAAGCTAAAATCTCAGCTATTTATAGGGCGAGTAAGGGGCTCACGTACCACCGAATATACTCTAACGATATTCGTTTCTATGTAGATAGGCTTGCTGCAATTCATTCTTTATCATCGGTCTATACGATATCCGTTCTCATCCGTGAATGCCGGGCATCCCTAAATGAGATGGCGAGACATTCCAACATTGAACTCTTCTGGGTACGCATTCATAGTAATGTACCAGGCAACATCACTGCGGACGACCTAGCAAAAGGTGGTGCTCTCCTTGGTCAGAAGAACATTGAGCAATTTATAGGTATACCGTTATCAGCATGCAAACTGCTTTTTAAGTCCGCACAGACCAACTGGTCCACAGAAACGACCTGTTCGATCTCTATACTTACATGGCCAACTAACGACTGTAAGCGTTCTGCAATCTTGGTCAGCTTTCCGCACCATAGACTTCGCACCCTTCACAGGACACTGGTTAAAAGGTTTACACGCTAGAAGACTTAATCTTCAAAGCAATGACTACTGAGAGGCTGTCACAACGTAGAGAAACCATCACTCATTTCCTCTGCCACTGCCCAGCCCTTGCTGATATAAGGATCCTCCATCTGGGATCCCCTTTTTTGCATGATTTATCAGAGATTTCGAATATCAACATTCGTAAAATATGCTCTTTTATTGATGCAACTGGCTGGCTCTAAGTGAGCCTCTTATATATTGGTAGTTTAGAAATTTTCTTTTCTCTCCCTTGCTGGAATTACAAAGGGACATCTTTTTTGGACCTAAGTGATGCGAACCATAAGGACTGCATCCTGCCTAACCTAACCTAAAGTTGGGTCGACTGGCAGACTACCAAACTGAACTGAGTTGGGAACGGCAATAGACGCAATTACTTCTTTTAAAGTTTTGAAGGATAACATTTATGTGGGGTTTATATAACTCAAGCGGCTGACGATTGAGTGAAATTTACATATATTTTGTTTTTGTTACAATAACAAAACACATATAAATTTCACTCAATCGTCAGCCGTTTGAGTTATATAAACCCCACATTAATATTAGGTTTACAACTTTGCTTCCGAAATTTGTTTTTAATGCTCGTCTCAAACGCATTGCTTAAGTTCAATAACCATCGCCTGTGATTGTTTCAGTCCGTTTTTACCACTTATAATACACTACACCGAGCTGGTCCCACCAATAACAGAGCATGACCTTTGAACCGTAAATATTCGGTTTTGTCTTCGATGTGGAATTATGGCCGGGATATTCCCATGATATTTTGCCCTTGGTATTATCGAAATTAACCTAATTCTCTTCCCTTTGTTTCTGCGTCACTCCCAATTCTTGTTGCGTTTGACACGAGATCAAGTCACGCCTCGAGTTCTGCATCTTCGAAAATTAGCGTTCTTAAAGCATTGAACCCTTCCTAAGTACATGTCTTCGTATGCTATCCTCATACACGAAAGAATCTTTCATGTGGTGAGGTAATTTGTAGGCAGCCTATTAAAATTCTTAGGGCTGCATTTTGACAGCATTGAATATTTCTCCACTGAGTATCACTTAGCGACGCTGACCACACCGGAGCAGCACAATTTGTCACTGACCGACCAATCGCTTTTTAGGTAGACAACAAGGTTTCTTTGTCCATTCCCCAAGTACTGCTGGCCAGTGCTTTAAGGACCTTGTTTCTACATCGCAATTTATGCGCGTCAGTTGTGGCATGTGTTGGCGAAATAAAAAGGCTATCGAGTGTGACTTTCGGGGTGTTCACTGCCGGAATTGGTACACCATCGATCTCGGCGCCAATTTGTAGGTCTTTTGCCCAGGGGGTAAATAGGGGGCCTGTTCGGAAATGCATCACTGCACTGCATCACGATTGCAAGCATGAAATACTATGATGCGCTGTTTAGGCGTACATATTTTTGGGCGTAAAAAATTTAGAGTAAAATAATACAGTTAGCTTATTGTCAAGCTCTAAAAGTCGTGATGCAGCGCAGTGATGCATTTCCGAACAGGCCTAGGGTCTCTGAGGATTTAGTTGGTTGTGTCATCAGGTTACGCTCAGTGAATAAATTGTGGATGATACTGAGATAACGTTTCACCTTCCACATTATGGCCGGTCGCCATTATCGTGCTGTCGTCCGGATATGATATTACTTCAACGCCTTGCGGTGAAGATATTAGTTTAAAGAGGTAGAAGTTAAGTGGCGAAAGGACCCTGAATAACTTTCTGTTTGACTCTACGGTGTTTTGGGCGCTGGTCTCTAAACTCTACGAAGGACTGACGACCACTCAGATAATTTACTATCCATCTTTTCAAATTTGTTGGCATTATGGACAGCAGGATGTCCCGGAAGACAACAAGTCAAGCGCCACAAGGACCGTTCATTTACAAGGCCTCTACCGGTTTAAGCCTTGTGCGATCTAAGTGTTGTGTCATCAGGGGGGTTACCGCGTAACTCGATTCGAAAGAAATTATTTTCGAAACACAATGCTTTAAGCATACAAATTCGAACAGTTTTATTTTCGAATCGAGTTACGCGGTAACCCCCCAGGTTACGCTCAGTGAATAAATTGTGGATGATACTGAGATAACGTTTCACCTTACATCGCGTCTTCCACATTATGGCCGGTCGCCATTATATGATATTACTTCAACGCCTTGCGATGAAGATATTAGTTTAGAGAGGTAGAAGTTAAGTGGCGAAAGGACCCTGAATAACTTTCTGTTTGACTCTACGGTGTTTTGGGCGCTGGTCTCTAAACTCTACGAACGACTGACGACCACTCAGATAATTTACTATCCATCTTTTCAAATTTGTTGACATTATGGACAGTAGGACGTCCCAGAAGAGGGTGGCATGGCTTACCGTGTTAAAGGCTTTTAACAAGTCAAGAGCCACAAGGACCGTTCATTTATAAGGCCTCTACCGCCTTGTGCGATCTAAGTGGTAATGGATATTAATGTTGTGGTGTGGTGCTGTGCATTTTGCGGAATCCATGCTGGTGGCGAGCTGCTGGTAATTGGTTGGTCAGCTGGGGTGGGAGTAGAGCCTATAGTGTCTTCGCGACTAGTGATAGGAGTGATATCGGTTTGTACGATGATCCCCCCATTTGCAGGTTTCCCAGATTTTAGTTTTGGGATCACTCTTCCCCACTTTTCAGACATCGGGTATAATAAGGCTAGTCATACAAAGATTTATGACACCTGTCAAGAACTCGACTTCCCACTTGCCTTGGTGTTTTAGCATCAGCATGGAAATTTCGTCAGGGCCAATTGCCTTTGAAGGCTTAGCTGTACGGATGGCCTTTGCAACTTCCGCAGGCGTAAAAAGTTGTGGTGGGTCCGAGACTGGGAGATCGTGCAGTTTGCGAACAATACTCCTTTTCCCCTTGTCTCTCTCGGGGTGCTCAATAAATAATTGGCTAAAAGTACACTTTCGGGTCGGAAAACTTAATCGCGACCCGATCATCCTTTTTCATAGGGTTCGAGAGTGATCGAACAGTGGACCACAACTTACTTATACCCGCGCCAAGGTTGCTGTTCTTCAGGTGGTCAAACCAACGGTTTCGCTTGTCCTCATTTACCAACCTGCTGATATCACGGTTCAGCTGGACGCTCCTGGGATTATAAGGGTTGGTATTGCGGATTGCATTACGCTCATCTGCTAATCCCACTGCTTCTGCTGGGAAGTGCGGCCTCACTACGGGTATTCTGCCAGCAGGAATGAAGCGAGTGGCTGCAGCGTTGATGGTTACGCGAACCTCCCTCTCTGCGTCATGCATGTTCGAGGGTGGTTATAGATCTCTGAAGTGGCGGTCGGTGAATTCTCTGAAGCCGTTCCAGTCTGCTTGTTTCTAGTTTATGTACGTACGGCGTTCGAAGACGATAAAATTGTTTGGTCGCTCCAGTCAAACGATTATGGGCAGGTGGTCTGAAGCTAGAGACACAGTTAATCAGACCAGGACTTGCAATTGTTATGTCGGGAGAACTGGCGCAATTACCCATAATCCGAGTGGGGGCATCGTCATTTAATATGCAGAAGGTGGACTCGTCAATCTGTTCCGCTAACGACACATCTTTCTGGTCTTCCCCAAGAAATGAGTGCCAAAGATCATGGTGCGCTTAAAAGTCTACTAGAACCAGCCGTGTTTCTCCTTCTAAAAAGGTTCTAATGTCGGGACGGTAACCAGTTTTGCAGCTGGTTACAGAATGTAGACATCATAGAGTAGAAATTATAGAGTTCTAACTCCGTACACCCTGATCTGACAGCAATACCCTGAGCCGCAAGGTATTGGCCTCTATTGTCTAGATTAGGATATAGAAATCTATGCTGCACTGAGTTGTGGATAATAAATGCGATGCCTCCACCGTGACTTCTGGGGGGTTACTGCGTATCTCGATTCGAAAATAAAACTGTTCGAATTTGTATGCTTAAAGCATTGTTTCGAAAATAATTTCTTTCGAATCGAGTTACGCGGTAACCCCCTGGTGCGGTCTTTTCAGAGAACTTTGTACCCGTTACAACTTTGCAGACTGGAGTTGTTGTTCAGTTTTGTCTCCTGGACTGCTGCGACCGCGATGTTGTGTTGCTGCATCGCGTTATTTCCGAAATAAATACTGCAGGTCGCTTTTGTAAGTTGTTAGTCTACAGACATTTTACCAGATGGTAGTTTACCATCTTCTTTCTAAGGATTGGCGTTACATAATCCACGCCCACATAAGATGAAAAGTAGACAGATAAGTACTCGTGAGATTTGAGGCAATCTGTGGCTGATATTGATTCAAACCGTCATAAGGACACACTGCGGTAAGGAGATCAGCTGGATAAAAGTAGTGAATAATGTGGCTAGTTCAATGAACGTCACATTGAATTATCATTTTAATTCAAAATCAGAATGAAAATGTTTATGGCTTAACATTTTAAATTGGATCCAAATTGATGGGATTACAAAAAAACTTGTAGCTTTGTTTAGATTCTAAAGATTAGATTTGGATTTTTATACCCATTTCCATAATGTTCTACTGTCATCGAAGTTAACGTACTTACATATGTATGTCTTTTCAATAGAAGTATGAACATAACTTTTGCACTACATTTCCGAAAAATGTTGTTCCCAAAATTTACATAGACCTTAACATTTCCTTGTATATTTCATTAAGAATTTGTTTCTAAGGTCTTCTAATGTCGTATGTTGTCACATAAAACATACCATTTAAATTGCTTACGAGGAGGCTTTTTGGAAAATACCTCCTCATACCTCGAATACTTTAAGTTATTAGTACTATTTTTGTTTTGTTTTATCCGTCAGTTTTACGCTCGTCTTTTTATTTTCATTTATATTCCACCACCACATTTTTTGTTTGTATTTATTTCAATATTATCATTGTTGTTTCCTTATACTACAATTTATTGCATTTGAGTGGTTTTTGCTGCTGTTAGATTTGTGGAGGGAAAGCTATAAGGCCAATTATAAACGTTCCCGGTGAGTTTAATTCCCAATGAGCTTATTTTTCACGATAAAGTAATTCCCCTATTATAACCAGTTGAAGTCAGCACATACCACCAGAAGCCGAAGACTTTGTATAATTTTCGTAAAATTCTTTATCATTAATGAAACTCGTGAAAATTAGTATCAAAAGCATTCAGTTGGGATTTGGATGTAAGCAAAAATATTTTTCTATAAAAAAATTTTCGATAGTAATATTTTTCTGTAGAAAAATTTTTTTATAAAAAAATGGTCTTTTAAAAAAAATTTTGGGAAAAAAATTTTCTATAGAAACATTTTTGATTTGTGAAAATTTTCTATAAAAATATTTTTTTATGAAAAACTTTTCAATATAGAAATTTTTTATACATTTCTAAAAAAAATTTCGATTGAAATATTTTTCTATAGAAAAATTTTCGATATAAATATTTTTCTATAGAAAAATTTTCGATAGAAATATTTTTCTATAGAAATATTTTTCTATAGAAAAATTTTCGATAGAAATATTTTTCTATAGAAAAATTTTCGATAGAAATATTTTTCTATAGAAAAATTTTCGATAGAAATATTTTTCTATAGAAAAATTTTCGATAGAAATATTTTTCTATAGAAAAATTTTCGATAGAAATATTTTTCTATAGAAAAATTTTCGATAGAAATATTTTTCTATAGAAAAATTTTCGATAGAAATATTTTTCTATAGAAAAATTTTCGATAGAAATATTTTTCTATAGAAAAATTTTCGATAGAAATATTTTTCTATAGAAAAATTTTCGATAGAAATATTTTTCTATAGAAAAATTTTCGATAGAAATATTTTTCTATAGAAAAATTTTCGATAGAAATATTTTTCTATAGAAAAATTTTCGATAGAAATATTTTTCTATAGAAAAATTTTCGATAGAAATATTTTTCTATAGAAAAATTTTCGATAGAAATATTTTTCTATAGAAAAATTTTCGATAGAAATATTTTTCTATAGAAAAATTTTCGATAGAAATATTTTTCGATAGAAAAATTTTCGATAGAAATATTTTTCTATAGAAAAATTTTCGATAGAAATATTTTTCTATAGAAAAATTTTCGATAGAAATATTTTTCTATAGAAAAATTTTCGATAGAAATATTTTTCTATAGAAAAATTTTCGATAGAAATATTTTTCTATAGAAAAATTTTCGATAGAAATATTTTTCTATAGAAAAATTTTCGATAGAAATATTTTTCTATAGAAAAATTTTCGATAGAAATATTTCCATAATGTTCTACTGTCATCGAAGTTAACGTACTTACATATGTATGTCTTTTCAATAGAAGTATGAACATAACTTTTGCACTACATTTCCGAAAAATGTTGTTCCCAAAATTTACATAGACCTTAACATTTCCTTGTATATTTCATTAAGAATTTGTTTCTAAGGTCTTCTAATGTCGTATGTTGTCACATAAAACATACCATTTAAATTGCTTACGAGGAGGCTTTTTGGAAAATACCTCCTCATACCTCGAATACTTTAAGTTATTAGTACTATTTTTGTTTTGTTTTATCCGTCAGTTTTACGCTCGTCTTTTTATTTTCATTTATATTCCACCACCACATTTTTTGTTTGTATTTATTTCAATATTATCATTGTTGTTTCCTTATACTACAATTTATTGCATTTGAGTGGTTTTTGCTGCTGTTAGATTTGTGGAGGGAAAGCTATAAGGCCAATTATAAACGTTCCCGGTGAGTTTAATTCCCAATGAGCTTATTTTTCACGATAAAGTAATTCCCCTATTATAACCAGTTGAAGTCAGCACATACCACCAGAAGCCGAAGACTTTGTATAATTTTCGTAAAATTCTTTATCATTAATGAAACTCGTGAAAATTAGTATCAAAAGCATTCAGTTGGGATTTGGATGTAAGCAAAAATATTTTTCTATAAAAAAATTTTCGATAGTAATATTTTTCTGTAGAAAAATTTTTTTATAAAAAAATGGTCTTTTAAAAAAAATTTTGGGAAAAAAATTTTCTATAGAAACATTTTTGATTTGTGAAAATTTTCTATAAAAATATTTTTTTATGAAAAACTTTTCAATATAGAAATTTTTTATACATTTCTAAAAAAAATTTCGATTGAAATATTTTTCTATAGAAAAATTTTCGATATAAATATTTTTCTATAGAAAAATTTTCGATAGAAATATTTTTCTATAGAAATATTTTTCTATAGAAAAATTTTCGATAGAAATATTTTTCTATAGAAAAATTTTCGATAGAAATATTTTTCTATAGAAAAATTTTCGATAGAAATATTTTTCTATAGAAAAATTTTCGATAGAAATATTTTTCTATAGAAAAATTTTCGATAGAAATATTTTTCTATAGAAAAATTTTCGATAGAAATATTTTTCTATAGAAAAATTTTCGATAGAAATATTTTTCTATAGAAAAATTTTCGATAGAAATATTTTTCTATAGAAAAATTTTCGATAGAAATATTTTTCTATAGAAAAATATTTTTCGAATATTTTTCTATAGAAAAATTTTCGATAGAAATATTTTTCTATAGAAAAATTTTCGATAGAAATATTTTTCTATAGAAAAATTTTCGATAGAAATATTTTTCTATAGAAAAATTTTCGATAGAAATATTTTTCTATAGAAAAATTTTCGATAGAAATATTTTTCTATAGAAAAATTTTCGATAGAAATATTTTTCTATAGAAAAATTTTCGATAGATATATTTTTCTATAGAAAAATTTTCGATAGAAATATTTTTCTATAGAAAAATTTTCGATAGAAATATTTTTCTATAGAAAAATTTTCGATAGAAATATTTTTCTATAGAAAAATTTTCGATAGAAATATTTTTCTATAGAAAAATTTTAGATAGAAATATTTTTCTATAGAAAAATTTTCGATAGAAATATTTTTCTATAGAAAAATTTTCGATAGAAATATTTTTCTATAGAAAAATTTTCGATAGAAATATTTTTCTATAGAAAAATTTTCGATAGAAATATTTTTCTATAGAAAAATTTTCGATAGAAATATTTTTCTATAGAAAAATTTTCGATAGAAATATTTTTCTATAGAAAATATTTCTATCGAAAATTTTTCTATAGAAAAATATTTCTATCGAAAATTTTTCTATAGAAAAATATTTCTATCGAAAATTTTTCTATAGAAAAATATTTCTATCGAAAATTTTTCTATAGAAAAAATTTTCTATAGAAACATTGAAATCGAAAATTTTTCTATAGAAAAATTTTCGATAGAAATATTTTTCTATAGAAAAATTTTCGATAGAAATATTTTTCTATAGAAAAATTTTCGATAGAAATATTTTTCTATAGAAAAATTTTCGATAGAAATATTTTTCTATAGAAAAATTTTCGATAGAAATATTTTTCTATAGAAAAATTTTCGATAGAAATATTTTTCTATAGAAAAATTTTCGATAGAAATATTTTTCTATAGAAAAATTTTCGATAGAAATATTTTTCTATAGAAAAATTTTCGATAGAAATATTTTTCTATAGAAAAATTTTCGATAGAAATATTTTTCTATAGAAAAATTTTCGATAGAAATATTTTTCTATAGAAAAATTTTCGATAGAAATATTTTTCTATAGAAAAATTTTCGATAGAAATATTTTTCTATAGAAAAATTTTCGATAGAAATATTTTTCTATAGAAAAATTTTCGATAGAAATATTTTTCTATAGAAAAATTTTCGATAGAAATATTTTTCTATAGAAAAATTTTCGATAGAAATATTTTTCTATAGAAAAATTTTCGATAGAAATATTTTTCTATAGAAAAATTTTCGATAGAAATATTTTTCTATAGAAAAATTTTCGATAGAAATATTTTTCTATAGAAAAATTTTCGATAGAAATATTTTTCTATAGAAAAATTTTCGATAGAAATATTTTTCTATAGAAAAATTTTTGATAGAAATATTTTTCTATAGAAAAATTTTCGATAGAAATATTTTTCTATAGAAAAATTTTCGATAGAAATATTTTTCTATAGAAAAATTTTCGATAGAAATATTTTTCTATAGAAAAATTTTCGATAGAAATATTTTTCTATAGAAAAATTTTCGATAGAAATATTTTTCTATAGAAAAATTTTCGATAGAAATATTTTTCTATAGAAAAATTTTCGATAGAAATATTTTTCTATAGAAAAATTTTCGATAGAAATATTTTTCTATAGAAAAATTTTCGATAGAAATATTTTTCTATAGAAAAATTTTCGATAGAAATATTTTTCTATAGAAAAATTTTCGATAGAAATATTTTTCTATAGAAAAATTTTCGATAGAAATATTTTTCTATAGAAAAATTTTCGATAGAAATATTTTTCTATAGAAAAATTTTCGATAGAAATATTTTTCTATAGAAAAATTTTCGATAGAAATATTTTTCTATAGAAAAATTTTCGATAGAAATATTTTTCTATAGAAAAATTTTCGATAGAAATATTTTTCTATAGAAAAATTTTCGATAGAAATATTTTTCTATAGAAAAATTTTCGATAGAAATATTTTTCTATAGAAAAATTTTCGATAGAAATATTTTTCTATAGAAAAATTTTCGATAGAAATATTTTTCTATAGAAAAATTTTCGATAGAAATATTTTTCTATAGAAAAATTTTCGATAGAAATATTTTTCTATAGAAAAATTTTCGATAGAAATATTTTTCTATAGAAAAATTTTCGATAGAAATATTTTTCTATAGAAAAATTTTCGATAGAAATATTTTTCTATAGAAAAATTTTCGATAGAAATATTTTTCTATAGACAAATTTTCGATAGAAATATTTTTCTATAGACAAATTTTCGATAGAAATATTTTTCTATAGACAAATTTTCGATAGAAATATTTTTCTATAGAAAAATTTTCGATAGAAATATTTTTCTATAGAAAAATTTTCGATAGAAATATTTTTCTATAGAAAAATTTTCGATAGAAATATTTTTCTATAGAAAAATTTTCGATAGAAATATTTTTCTATAGAAAAATTTTCGATAGAAATATTTTTCTATAGAAAAATTTTCGATAGAAATATTTTTCTATAGAAAAATTTTCGATAGAAATATTTTTCTATAGAAAAATTTTCGATAGAAATATTTTTCTATAGAAAAATTTTCGATAGAAATATTTTTCTATAGAAAAATTTTCGATAGAAATATTTTTCTATAGAAAAATTTTCGATAGAAATATTTTTCTATAGAAAAATTTTCGATAGAAATATTTTTCTATAGAAAAATTTTCGATAGAAATATTTTTCTATAGAAAAATTTTCGATAGAAATATTTTTCTATAGAAAAATTTTCGATAGAAATATTTTTCTATAGAAAAATTTTCGATAGAAATATTTTTCTATAGAAAAATTTTCGATAGAAATATTTTTCTATAGAAAAATTTTCGATAGAAATATTTTTCTATAGAAAAATTTTCGATAGAAATATTTTTCTATAGAAAAATTTTCGATAGAAATATTTTTCTATAGAAAAATTTTCGATAGAAATATTTTTCTATAGAAAAATTTTCGATAGAAATATTTTTCTATAGAAAAATTTTCAATAGAAATATTTTTCTAAAGAAAAATTTTCAATAGAAATATTTTTCTAAAGAAAAATTTTCGATAAAAATATTTTTTGTCGAAAAATTTTCAATAAAAAAATTGTTTATATATAAATTTTTGTTAAAAAAATTTTCTATAGAAAATTTTTCCTTAGAAAAATTTTTGAAAAAAAATTTTCTTGAGAAAAATTTTTGAAAAAAAATTTTCTTTAGAAAAATTTTTGATACAAAAATTTTCTTTAGAAAAATTTTTGATACAAAAATTTTCTATAGACAAATTTTGTTAAAAATTTGTTTTAGAAAAATTTTTGAAAAAAAATTTTGCTTAGGAAAATTTTTAATAAGAAACTTTTCTTTAGAAAAATTAAAAAAAAAAAAATTTATATAGAAAAATTTTAGATGGAAAAATTGTATATAGAAAAATTTTTGATGAAAAAATTTTATATAGAAACATTTTTGATGAAAAAATTTTATATAGAAAAATTTTGATAAAAAAATTTTCTATAGAAAAATTTTGATAAACAAATTTTCTACTGAAAAATTTTTGTAAAAAATTTTCTATAAAAAAATTTTGAGAAAAAATTTTTTATAAAAAAATCTTGATAAAAAATTCTCTATACAAAATTTTTGGTAAAAAATTTTCTATAGAAAAATTTTAATAAATAATTTTTTATATAAAACCTTTGACAAAAAACTCTATAAAAAAAAATTTGATAAACAATTTTCTATACAAAAATTTTGATAAAAAAATTTTGATAAAAAATTTTCTATAGAAAAATTTTTGACAAAAAATTTTTTATACAAAAATTTTGATAAAAAATTTTCTATAGAAAAATTTTGATAAAAAATTTTCGATAGAAAAATGTTAATAAAAAAATTTTTGATGAAAAAATGTTCTATATAAAAATTTTGAGAAAAAATTTTCTATAGAAAAATTTTGATAAAAAATTCTCTATAGAAAAATTTTCTATAGAAAAGTATTAATAAAAAATGTTGTTTAGAAAACTTTTGATAAAAAATTTTCTATTGAAAAATTTTCTTTAGAAAAATTTTTTTTTTCTTTAGAAAAATTTTTGATAAAAAAATTTTCTATAGAAAAATTTTTGATATAAAAAATTTTGTATAAAAAAATTTTGATAAAAAATTCTCTATAAAAAAATTTTGATAAAAATATTCTATAGTAAAATTTTGATAAAAATGTTCTATAGAAAAGTTTTTGATACAAAATTTTCTAAGAAAAATATTGATAAAAAAATCTGCGAAAATAGCTTTACGTAATATGTGACAGCCCCTTAGCAGGCCTCTAAACTGCCTTACTTTTCCCGTTATAAATTCTTTTCCGTGCTACGCTCTAGAATGGCACGATATGGATAACGACTATTGCGATGAACAGAGAAATGTTTATTTAAAGTTAGTTTCTTTTTGTTGGCATTGAGGGCGTTCGGCTTGGTAATTGTGGGTATTGGGTACATCGACCCATTTTTCAGGCTATTTATTTATATTCACCTTTTGGTTATTTAAACTACAATACAATCAATCTGGTATAATAAACAAACAACTTGGTCTAGTGTTCGGTTGTTGCTGTAAGGTGCCATTGGTGGTGGTGGTGGTGCTTCTGCTCCTTTGAGTATGTGAATAGATTATAACCTTATTTTCACAACAAATGTTCACATACAAAATATAGTTATTTATTTGTTTAAACAGTAATCCCCCGAGTTATGGATGTCGTTTTGATATAGGAGTTCGAAATTTTGGATCAATCAACAAGGAATCCTTGCGAAGGTTCTAAGTAACAATATAAACTTCGTATTACATCGCCATTTTTGTACTTATCATCACTTCGTTAATCGAGGGTTTACTGTAACTATATACATAGGTATATTAAAATTTATTCACATGCTCTTTTACTATTTCGAATTTTTGAAATACCCAATTCTCCTCGCCCTTCTCATATTTATGCGAGTCGATATCCATTCAACAATGTTGATTATGGTCTTAACAAGCTTTCGAGTGGCATAATATTAATTGGAATTTCAGTTTTTTCATTTTGCCATTTTTTCTTTGATTAAATATCGAACAATTGTTAGTTTCCAAGGCAGCATAATTTCTTATATGAGGTATTAATTTTTAGTTAGAATTCAAAAATTTTCTATAGAAAATTTTTTTATCAAAAATTATTCTATAGAAAATTTTTTGTCAAAAATTTTTCTATACAACATTATTTTATAAAAAAATTTTCATAACGAAAAGTATTTCTGTTGTAAATATTTTTATCGAAGATTTTTCTATAGAAAATATTTTTATGGAAGATTTTTCTATAGAAAAATATTTCTAACGAATATTTTTCTATAGAAAAATATTTCTTTGGAAAATTTTTCTATAGAAAAATATTTCTATCGAAAATTTTTCTATAGAAAAATATTTCTTTGGAAAATTTTTCTATAGAAAAATATTTCTTTGGAAAATTTTTCTATAGGAAAATATTTCTTTGGAAAATTTTACTATAGAAAAATATTTCTTTTGAAAATTTTTCTATAGAAAAATATTTCTTTAGAAAATTTTTCTATAGAAAAATATTTCTTTGGAAAATTTTTCTATAGAAAAATATTTCTTTGGAAAATTTTTCTATAGAAAAATATTTCTTTGGAAAATTTTTCTATAGAAAAATATTTCTTTGGAAAATTTTTCTATAGAAAAATATTTCTTTGGAAAATTTTTCTATAGAAAAATATTTCTTTGGAAAATTTTTCTATAGAAAAATATTTCTTTGGAAAATTTTTCTATATAAAAATATTTCTTTGGAAAATTTTTCTATAGAAAAATATTTCTTGGAAAATTTTTCTATAGAAAAATATTTCTTGGAAAATTTTTCTATAGAAAAATATTTCTTGGAAAATTTTTCTATAGTAAAATATTTCTTTGAAAAATTTTTCTATAGAAAAATATTTGTTTGGAAAATTTTTCTATAGAAAAATATTTGTTTGGAAAATTTTTCTATAGAAAAATATTTCTTTGGAAAAGTTTTCTATACAAAAATATTTCTTTGGAAAATTTTTCTATAGAAAAATATTTCTTTGGAAAATTTTTCTATAGAAAAATTTTTCTTTGGAAAATTTTTCTATAGAAAAATTTTTCTTTGGAAAATTTTTCTATAGAAAAATATTTCTATCGAAAAATATATCTTTAAAAAATTTTTCTATAGAAAAATATTTGTTTGGAAAATTTTTCTATAGAAAAATATTTCTTTGCAAAATTTTTCTATAGAAAAATATTTCTTTGCAAAATTTTTCTATAGAAAAATATTTCTTTGCAAAATTTTTCTATAGAAAAATATTTCTTTGGAAAAGTTTTCTATACAAAAATATTTCTTTGGATAATTTTTCTATAGAAAAATATTTCTTTGGAAAATTTTTCTATAGAAAAATTTTTCTTTGGAAAATTTTTCTATAGAAAAATATTTCTATCGAAAAATATTTCTTTAAAAAATTTTTCTATAAAAAATATTTGTTTGGAAAATTTTTCTATAGAAAAATATTTCCATAGAAAAATATTTCTATAGAAAAATATTTCTATAGAAAAATTTTTCTATAGAAAAATATTTCTTTGGAAAAATATTTCTTTGGAAAATTTTTCTATAGAAAAATATTTCTTTGGAAAATTTTTCTATAGAAAAATATTTCTTTGGAAAATTTTTCTATAGAAAAATATTTCTTTGGAAAATTTTTCTATAGAAAAATATTTTCAAAAAGATATATCAAAAATTTTGATACATCAAACATTTAATTAAAAAGTTTTACTGTAGTGTATGGCACTAAGATCCTAACTTATTATTATTTATTACAATAATAAATAATTGTAATAAGTTGGGATCTTAGTGCAATACACTACAGTTAAACTTGTTAATTAAAAATATTTTCGACGAAGAATTTTATCGAAAATTTTTCCATAGAAAAATATTTTTATCGAAAATTTTTCTATAGAAAAATATTTTTATTAAAATTTCTTGGAATTCCCTGGGAAAACAAACAAAGCTTAGGTTATTTTCCAATTAAGTTTATTTTTATGATTATTTTGCTGCTTAAAAATATAGTAATAAAAGTAAAATCCATAATTGCTTCCTATTATCCATTAATAATGAAAGGATAATAAAGATTATTCCCATTAAGGATGATAATACTTATGGTTATCTTTGTTTTAACTTAACCTTGTTAGTTTTTAGCAAAAATTATAAATGAGTCCATTATTCAACAGTTAACAGGAGCTCTGGAAAAAGAACTACCAAAAGCAATTTTTTCTTTTGTACCACGAGTATATGTAATTCTATAAGAATATATTTCCTTTGAAGTTAAAAAATTTTCTCTCATCTAACTCAAGTACTTTGCAGCAAGTCCCTTTTTAATACGTACTCATACGCTTAACATAAGTACCTTCCATCCATTCATTCTGTCATTCATTTATTCTTTTTTTTTCTCTCAGTATATCCTTCAATGTTATACATTCTCTATCTAAAGTGACTTGTGATATTTTAAACTGAAAGTATTTCATTTTCTGCTGTCGTGATATAATACAAAAATGTAGTTTCGTTTTTTGAGTTTCTATTTTCTAACGTTCATGGCAACAGCTTGAGGCACTTTTAGAGTGTTTGAGAGTTGAAGAGTGGGAAAATAATAGAATTTTTTAACGAAAATAAAAAAAATGTGTGGAATGCTGCATTTTCTGTCCCGCTACGGACTTCGTCAGCACACTGTGTCACCAACTGTTAGATTCCTAAGCGAAATGGAAAACGAGAATTATGTTAACACTTTTTATACTAATAGGCTTAGAATCACTTTCTGAGTCGATTTAGCGATGTCAGTCCGTCCGTCCGTATGTCTGGTTGGCTGGCTGGACCCCCATGTAATCAAAGTACAGGCCCTTACCGCGTAACTCGATTCGAAAAGTAAAATCTTTCGAATGAAATTTCCGAATCGAAAGGTTAACCGTGCTGTGTAAATCGTTCGAAACGAACACAGTGTTGTATTCACAAACATAAGGGGAAATTTGTGAAAATGTTGGTAGCACTGCTGTTTGACACACAAATTTCCCAAAACAAAACATATCAATGAGCAATTTCAAGTTATTTTAAATAATTTTATAATATAGATTGCGTTTCCTTATGGTTAGATGATAAAAGTGATACGGTGCCTGAAAGAGTCCAAAGAAAATTAATTAGAGACTCTTCAAACATAATGGATCTTTGTAATAAAATATAAATGACCATATACACCCACAATTAAATTAGCAATTAAATTAGGGTATATTGTTTAACAATTTCCAATTTAAGGTCTACAATAGCTTTCTTCGTTTCCAATTGTTGAACCTTTCTTTTGGATTTTTCCAACTCTGCCACTTTTTTGAAATCGAATTTTTCTTTTAGTAGTTTTTCAAGTTGAATTTTTTCTTTTTAAAGTTAAATTTCTAAATTTAATTTAGGAGTTCGAGTTTATACTTTAAAAACAGTTATGAAACTTTCTTGGTACGCTATTTGATTTTGTACTGGTTTTTCAAAAGGTCATTATTAGGATGTCTTCTTGAGTGGAGGAATTGAAATTTTCATTTAAATCATTTTCAAGACTACATCTTCGTATTAATGTTGGCACATTGTGTGATTAACGTTTTGCTCCAAACTCTTGTGTTCCAGTCATTCCGCTTACAGCTTCCTCTATCGAAAGACAATTGGACGTTTGCTGTTCTAATCTGCTTGGTCCACCTCCAGTCCCAGAAATACTGCTACGGTTCCTATGACATTTGCTTCTTACGTTATTTTTGTAGAAAGCCCAAACCCAAAAATAAATTCAAATAATTTTTTAAAAATATTCACTTGCTCATAACATCTTACTTTTTTCCAGCCCTTGACATCCAATCAGGCGGTCCAAGTGTATTGAAATCACTGCAACTTTTCCCACATATGACTTAATTTGCTTTTGGCATCAGGGACATTTAAATGTCCCTTTGTCAAGCCATCATACCTTGTCATATATTCCACCATTTCCTCATATTGTTTTTTGTTTGTGTAAATATATTTTTTCGAAATATTCCTTTAAAATGTTAACAATACAAATTTATTATTTGATTCACTTTATAAAAATGGATTTTTATTTAAAAAAGCATAATTTCTATACTTACATTTTTCTCAACTGTCACTACCTAAATAGCTTTCGAACAATTTCCAATCATTTTAAACGACAAAAATGTCCGTTTTCGTAATACACAGTTGGATTTACGAAAGGGAAATTTATTTGTCGAAAGCGAAAAAACTTGTTCGCACTTTCGAAACAAAACATACGAAGATCGTATTAGACAGTACCATTTGTACGAACTCGAAAATTTTCCGTTTCGAATCGAGTTACGCGGTAACCCCCCAGCTCGCAATTCTAAAGATAATTTGATGAAATTTGGCACAGATCATTTTTTTTTTTGATAGTGGAACCATGGCTATTGAAATTCGTCAAAATCGGTTCATTATTTATGGTACCTCCCATAGGTCCCACTTCCCGGAATTGATATTTTGGCCACAAATGTAAATATTTTTTTTTATGAAATTTAAAACAAATACTGCTTATGTAATCCAAAATCACTGTACGTTGAAATTGGTCCACATTTGACCATAGCTCCCATACAAACTCTTCTGTCAAAACGCACTAAATGAGACAAAATAATCACTAAAACGCTCGAAAATATGAAGATAATGAGAATTTTAAGTTTATTTTTTGCAAACATAATTTTTGTAATAACTGTAATAAATTTGTCAAATTTCGATATAATCGGTCCACATTTGACCCTAGCTCTCATATAAGTCCAAATGACGGATAAATATATAAGTTTTAAGAAAATGTTTGTATGATGGCAAAATTTAGCAAATATTTGTCTTTATACAGGAAAAAGAACACTTTTGACGTTAATGGTGAGGGGTATTGTATAGTAGGTCTTGACCGACTATAGCACTTTCTTACTTGTTTAATAGAAAAGTTTGTTTTGAGATGAGTTTTCTTGAAAAGTTAATGAGCTTTAGCTTTATTTTTCTTGAAGTTATTATTTATTAAGTTTTATACTATTAGCAGTAATTTTTTCTTTCACAATTTGGACTAATTTCCTTTTAATAGTTCACATTTGTCTGTAGTTTGAATTATTATATTGTGACCAGCGCTAGGTTGATTTTACCATTTTCCCTCCCCTAGGTTTGGGTTCATTGACCAATTATAGTAAATTGCTTTAGCTTTAAAGCAAGGTTGGCCATTATTTGCGTGGCTGGGGCATAACAACAATTTACGATTTAATAACGCTCTCCCTTTGGCCAGCCTTGCTTTAAAGTCCTCAAAAAGGGGGTGGACTTTTTTCATATTCGTGTCTAAATGATTGATGGCTTTTGATGATTATCTATCGAAAGGGTTCAGTGAAACAAAAAGTTTACAAGTTAATAAATTACCTTTTTGTTTATTTACCTAGTGCTTAAATAATTCAATAATTAACCTACAAAATTAATGTTAATAATTTACATTAAAAATGTCTATGAAAATGATAACTAATAATTTTCAAAAGCACTAAAAAATAAACGGTTAAATTTCAAAAAGTTTTCAAATTAACGTAAATCAATTTGTAACTTAAGAAAAATATAAAAAGTTTGAAGAAAACAAAGTTAATTCTATTTAAAATATTACCATTAAAAAGAAAACAAAGAAGAAAAAAAGAATATAAATCAAAAAGTTTTGAAATCGAAAAAATTATTATGAATAAAAGTATTGAAAGTCTAATACAACACGACAGCGGCAATATGTCATCAGAGCGTCAATCGTCTGAAGATGTTCAAGAATCCACGGCTACGGCAGATGATGCCGCTATAGAAGGTGATGGCGATTTTACGGATGATAATAATTTTGAATCGAATCTAAGGAGAAGAAAGGGCAAGATTATATCCTGTGCTAAGGAGACTATAGAAAATGGTAAGTTCAAAATTAGAAAATAAAATAATTTTGGGTTAATATAAATCTTTAGCATTAAAGTATTGCCCTAGTTTACATTATTTCATAATCTATGGTTTGTGTCTAGGGTTCACATGTCCCCTTTTGTTCAAAAATTTTGTATCAAACCACCAATTTAGTTAAAGAAGAATACTTCTTAAACCTCTCACCTCTTTTAAGTGAATTAACATTCTCATAACATAAAAAAAATGCAAGTTCTTCTTTAAACCAAAAACACTTCAGATGTCCCCTTATGAATATAAAGAAACCAAAAAAAAAAAAAACAGAAATTAAAAATGTTGAGGACAAAAAGTTAAGGATCATAGAAAAAAGTAATGAAAAGAAACTAGGTTGCAAAAATACTAGTTATTTAAAAATTCATGAAAATACCCTACAGTCTGTCCTGTTTTCTTAAGGAAATCTCAGTTGGGACAAAATTTTCCTTAGAAACTCTTAATTTTGACAGATAGAAAATCTCAATTGCGACAACACTTTCTAATGAAAATCTTAATTGGGACAAAACTTTTTATAGAAAATCTTAATTGGTAAGAAAATTTTCTATATAAAATATTAATTGGGACAAAATTTTTCAGAGAAAATTTTGTTTGAGTCTAAATTTTCTATCGAAATTTTAATATGAAAAATTTTCGATATAAATTTTTATATGAAAAATTTTCTAAAGAAATTTTTATATGAAAAATTTTCTATAGAAATTTTTATATAAAAAATTTTGTATAGAAATTTAAATATGAAAAATTTTCGAGAGAAATTTTTATATGAACAATTTTCGAAAGAAATTTTTATATGAAAAATTTTTATATGAAAATTTTTCTATAGAAATTTGTATAAGGAAAATTTTCTATAGATATTTTTATATGAAAAAATTTTCTTTAGAAATTTTTATATGAAAAATTTTCTATAGAAATTTTTATATGAAAAATTTTCTATAGAAATTTTTATGTGAAAAATTTTCTATAGAAATTTTTATATGAAAAATTTTCTATAGAAATTTTTATATGAAGAAATTTCTATAGAAATTTTTATATGAAAAAATTTCTAAAGAAATTTTTATAAGAAAAATTTTCTATAGAAATTTTTATATGGAAAAATTTTCTTTAGAAATTTTTATATGAAAAATTTTCTATAGAAATTTTTATATGAAAAATTTTCTATAGAAATTTTTATATGAAGAAATTTCTATACAAATTTTTATATGAAGAAATTTCTAACGAAATTATTATATGAAAAATTTTCTATAGAAATTTTTATATGAAAAATTTTCTATAGAAATTTTTATATGAAGAAATTTCTATAGAAATTTTTATATGAAGAAATTTCTATAGAAATTTTTATATGAAGAAATTTCTATAGAAATTTTTATATGAAGAAATTTCTATAAAAATTTTTATATGAAAAAATTTCTAACGAAATTATTATATGAAAAATTTTCTATAGAAATTTTTATATGAAAAATTTTTATATGAAAATTTTTCTATAGAAACTTTTATATGAAAAATTTTCTAAAGAAATTTTATATGAAAAATTTTCTATAGAAATTTGTATATGAAAAATTTTTATATGAAGAAATTTCTGTAGAAATTTTTATATGAAAAAATTTCTATAGAAATTATTGTATGGAAAAATTTATTATAAAAAAATTTTCTATAGAAATTTGTATATAAAAAAAAATTCTATAGAAACTTGTATATGAAAAATTTTCTACAGAAATTTTTATATGAAAAATTTTCTACAGAAATTTTTTTATGAAAAATTTTCTATAGAAATTTTAATATGAAAAATTTTCTATAGAAATTTTAATATGACAAATTTTTATATGAAAAATTTTCGAGAGAAATTTTTATATGAAAAATTTTCTATGGAAAATCTTGTTTAGGACAAAATTTTCTTGTTTCGGAAATTCTTGCTTGGGACTTAATTTTCTATAAAAATTTTTATATGAAAGATTTTCTATAGAAATTTTTTTATGAAAAATTTTCGATAGAAATTTTAATATGAAAAATTTTCTATAGAAACTTTTATATGAAAAATTTTCCATAGACATTTTTATATGAAAAATATTCTATAGAAATTTGTATATGAAAAATTTTCTACAGAAATTTTTATATAAAAAATTTTCTATAGAAATTTTTATATGAAAAATTTTCTATAGAATTTTTAATATGACAAATTTTTATATGAAAAATTTTCGAGAGAAATTTTTATATGAAACATTTTCTATAGAAAATCTTGTTTAGGACAAAATTTTCTTGTTTCGGAAATTCTTGCTTGGGACTTAATTTTCTATAAAAATTTTTATATGAAAGATTTTCTATAGAAATTTTTTTAGGAACAATTTTTGATAGAAATTTTAATATGAAAAATTTTCTATAGAAACTTTTATATGAAAAATTTTCCATAGAAATTTTTATATGAAAAATATTCTATAGAAATATTAACATGAATATTTTTCTATTGAAATTTTTATATGAAAAACTATTTATAGAAATTTTTATATAAAAAATTTTCGATAAACATTTTAATATGAAAAATTTTCTAAAAAAATTTTTATATGAAAATATTTCTATAGAAATTTTAATATGAAATTTTTATATGTTAAGGAGTTTCTATTTTGTCCTAAATTACGACAAAATAGAAATATAGAAAATTTAGACAAAATAGAAGAATAAAACTCTTGTTTTATGACAAAATAGAAGAGGGACAAAATTTTCTATAGAAAATCTTGTTTTGGGACAAAATTTTCTATTGAAAATCGTGTTTTGTGACGAAAACTTCTAAAGAAAATCTTGTTTTGGGACAAAATTTTCTATAGAAAATCTTGTTTGGGACCGAACTTTTTTTGAAAATTTTCTTTGATACATAATTTCCTTTTTAAATCATATTTGGGGCAGAAAGGACGTGAGTGATTTTTTCTATTTTTGCCAAATTTAATATCAATCTTCATATCCTACAACTGAAATTTGATAGAATAATGGCGCCATATTGCCAAAAAAGAAAATTCATACATAAATGTTTACCAAAATAAAATTCATACACAGTTTGCATCTGTCTCTTTCACACACACACACACACGCATATTCAGTGGAAAACATACAATTAAATGTTCAAATGTCCTGGGCTTGGATCATGTTTCTTTCAACAAATCACAGTTGGCGACTTTGTCATTTTAATGAAGCTGATTCCATTCTTTCATTTCTGTTGTTTATTCAATTTTATTCAAAATTTTTAGAAAACTTGTTAAAATTTGCTGTTATTGTTGTTTGTGTTTGCTAAAGCGCTGGAATAATGGAAAGGATAGCATCCATCATATTCATCACCCACATGTTTTTATCCATGTACTTGTCTGTTTCTCTGACTAATCTCAAAGGATACATTTAAGACTGAAATTATTAAAGGAGTCCCATGTAAACATAATGTCAAATGTCAAATATGAAATGTTTTTGTCATTTTAAAGTAAATAAATAACAAGTTTTGGAAAGATTTAGGAGAAATATTATTTCAAAGAAATATTGGAAATAGAAAACTTTGTCAGAAATAAGATTTTTTATAGAAAATTTTATCCCATACAAGATTTTTTACAGAAAATTTTGTCCCAAACAAGATTTTTTATAGAAAATTGTATCCTAAACATATACAAATTTCTATTCAAAATTTTCAAATAAAAATTTCTATAAAAAATTTTTTAAATAAAAATTTCTATAGAAAATTTTTCATACAAAAATTTCTATAGAAAATTTTTCATATAAAAATTTCCATAGAAAATTTTTCATATAAAAATTTCTATAGAAAATTTTTCATATAAAAATTTCTATAGAAAATTTTTCATATAAAAATTTCTATAGAAAATTTTTCATATAAAAATTTCTATAGAAAATTTTTCATACAAAAATTTCTATAAAAAATTTTTCATATTAAAATTTGTAAATTTGTTATTGGAAATAGAAAACTTTGTCCCAAATAAGATTTTTTATAGAAAAATTTATCCCATACAAGATTTTTTACAGAAAATTTTGTCCCAAACAAGATTTTTTTATAGAAAATTGTATCCTAAACATATAAAAATTTCTATTGAAAATTTTCAAATAAAAATTTCTATAAAAAATTTTTTAAATAAAAATTTCTATAGAAAATTTTTTAAATAAAAATTTCTATAGAAAATTTTTCATACAAAAATTTCTATAGAAAATTTTTCATATAAAAATTTCCATAGAAAATTTTTCATATAAAAATTTCTATAGAAAATTTTTCATATAAAAATTTCTATAGAAAATTTTTCATATAAAAATTTCTATAGAAAATTTTTCATACAAAAATTTCTATAAAAAATTTTTCATATTAAAATTTGTAAATTTGTTATTGGAAATAGAAAACTTTGTCCCAAATAAGATTTTTTATAGAAAAATTTATCCCATACAAGATTTTTTACAGAAAATTTTGTCCCAAACAAGATTTTTTTATAGAAAATTGTATCCTAAACATATAAAAATTTCTATTGAAAATTTTCAAATAAAAATTTCTATAAAAAATTTTTTAAATAAAAATTTCTATAGAAAATTTTTTAAATAAAAATTTCTATAGAAAATTTTTCATACAAAAATTTCTATAGAAAATTTTTCATATAAAAATTTTCATATAAAATTTTCTATCAAAAATTTTTTATATATAAATTTCTATAAAAACTTCTATCAAAAAATTTGTTTAGAATATTTTTTATATAAAAATTTCTTTGGACAATTTTTCATAGAAAATTTTTTATATTTTCGTATCAGTATTTCTATAGAAAATTTTTCATATTAAAATTTCTATAGTAAATTATATTATATATATTATATATAATATATATAAATTTCTATAGTAAATTATATTATATATTATATATATATATATATATATATATATATATATATATATATATATATATATAGTAAATTTTTAATATTAAAATTTCTGTAGAAAATATTTTTTTTATAAAAATTTCTATAGAAAATTTTTCAAATAAAAAATTTCTATAGAAAATTTTTCATATAAAAGCTTCTATAGAAAACTTTTCATATCAAAATTTCTATAGAAAATATTTCATATTTAAATTTCTATAGAAAATTTTTCATATTAAAATTTCTATAGGAAATTTTTAATATAAAAATTTCTATTGAAAAATGTTCATATAAACCCTAATTAGGACAAAATTTTCTTAAGAAAATCTTGTTTTTGACAAAATTTTCTAGAGAAAAATTTGATTGGGACAAGTTTTATTATAGAAAATCTTGTTTGAGACTAAATTTTCTATTGAAATTTTAATATGAAAAATTTTCTATAGAAATTTTTATATGAAAAATTTTCTAAAGAAATTTTTATATGAAAAATTTTCTATAAAAATTTTTATATGAAAAATTTTCTATAGAAATTTGTATATGAAAAATTTTCTATAGAAATTTTTATATGAAAAATTTTCTATAAAAATTTTTATATGAAAAATTTTTTATTAAAATTTTTATATGAAAAATTTTCTATAGAAATTTTTGTATGAAAATTTTTTTATAGAAATTTTTATATGAAAAATTTTCTATAGAAATTTTTATATGAAAAATTTTTTATTAAAATTTTTATATGAAAAATTTTCTATAGAAATTTTTGTATGAAAATTTTTTTATAGAAATTTTTGTATGAAAAATTTTCTATAGAAATTTTTATATGAAAAATTTTCTATAAAAATTTTTATATAAAATATTTTCTATAGAAACTTTTATATGAAAAATTTTCTATAGAAACTTTTATATGAAAAATTTTCTAAAGAAAATTTATATGAAAAATTTTCTATAGAAATTTGTATATGAAAAATTTTTTTATGAAGAAATTTCTATAGAAATTTTTATATGAAAAAATTTGTGCATAAAAAAAATTCTATAGAAACTTGTATATGACAAATTTTCTATAGAAATTTTTAATATAAAAATTTCTATTGAAAAATGTTCATATAAAAATTTTTTTAGAATATTTTTCATATACAAATTTCTGTAGAAAATTTGTCCTATAACATTTTTATAGCAAATTTTGCAAATAAAAATTTCTATAGAAAATTTTTCATATAAAAATTTCTATAGAAAATTTTTCATATAAAAATTTCTATAGAAAATTTTTCATATAAAAATTTCTATAGTAAATTTTTCATATTAAAATGTTTATAGAAAATTTTTCGTATAAAAAATTTGTATAAAAAATTTGATATAAAAAATTTTCGATAGAAATTTTTATATGAAAAAGTTTGTATACAAATTTTTTATACGAAAAATTTTCTATAAAAATTTTCTATAGAAATTTTTATATGAAAAATTTTTTTTAGAAATTTTTATATGAAAAATTTTCTATAGAAATTTTTCTATAAAAAATGTTCGATAGAAATTTTCATATGAAAAATTTTCTATAGAAATTTTTATAAGAAAAATTTTCTTTAAAAAATTGTGTATGAAAAATTTTCGTTAAAAACTTGTATATGAAAAATTTTCTTTAAAAAATTTAATATGAAATATTTTTTACAGAAATTTTTATATGAAATTTTTTTTTTAAATTTTATATGAAAAATTTTATACAGAAATTTTTATATGAAAAATTTTCTATAGAAATTTGTATATGAAAAATTTCCTATTGAAATTTTTATATAAAAAATTTTCTATAGAAATTTTTATATGAAAAATTTTCCCTGGAAATTTTTATATGAAAAATTTTCTATGGAAATTTTTATTTATTTGCAAATTAGCTATAAAAATTTTTATATGACAAATTTTCTATAGAAATTTTTATATGAAAAATATTCTAAAGAAATTTTTATATGAACATTTTTCAATAGAAATTTTTATATTAAAAATTTCTATAGAAAATTTGTCATATACAAGTTTCTATAGAATTTTTTTTATACACAAATTTTTTCATATAAAAATTTCTATAGAAATTTCTTCATACAAAAATTTTTCATATAAATTTTCTTTAGAAAATTTTTCATATAAAAGTTTCTATAGAAAATTTTTCATATAAAAGTTTCTATGGAAAATATTTCATATAAAAATTTTTGTAGAAAATTTTTCATATAAAAATTTCTATAGAAAATTTTTCATACAAAAATTTCTATAAAAAAAATTTCATACAAAAATTTCTATAAAAAATTTTTCATACAAAAATTTTTATACAAAATTTTTCATATAATAATTTCTATAGAAATTTTTTCATATAAAAATTTCTATAGAAAATTTCTTCATATAAAAATTTCTATAGAAAATTTCTTCATATAAAAATTTCTGTAGAAAATTTTTCATATAAAAATTTCTATAGAAAATTTTTCATATAAAAATTTTAATAAAAAATTTTTCATATAAAAATTTCTATAAAAAATTTGTATACAAATTTTTTCATATAAAAATTTCTATCGAAAATTTTTTATATCAAATTTTCTATAGAAAATTTTTCGGATAAAAAATTTGTATAAAAAATTTTTCATATAAAACTTTCTATAGCAAATTTGTCATAAAAAAATTTCTATAGAAAATTTTTCATATAAAAATTTCGATAGAAAATTTTTCATAAAAAATTTCTATAAAAAATTTTTCATATAAAAATTTCTGTAGAAAATTTTTTATATAAAAATTTGCATAAAAAATTTTTCTTATAAACATTTCTATAGAAAATTTTTCATATACAAATTTCTTTAGAAAATTTTTCATATAAAAATTTTTGTAGAAAATTTTTCGTATAAAAATTTCTATAGAAAATTTTGTATATAAAAATTTCTATAGAAAATTTTGTATATAAAAATTTCTATAGAAAATTTTGTATATAAAAGTTTCTATAGAAAATTTTTCATATAAAAATTTCTACAGAAGATTTTTCATATACAAATTTTTACAGAAAATTTTTCATATAAAAATTTCTTTAGAAAATTTTTCATATAAAAATGTTTATTGAAAATTTTTCGTATAAAAATGTCTATAGAAAATTTTTGATGTTAAAAATTCTATAGAAAATTTTTCACATAAAAATTTCTATAGAAAATTTTTCATCTAAAAATTTCTATAAAAAATTTTTCATATAAAAATTTCTATAGAAAATTTTTTATATACAAATTTCTTTAGAAAATTTTTCATATAAAAGTTTCTATACAAAAATTTTTTATACAAAAATTTCTGTAGAAAATTTTGTGCCAAACAAAATTTTCTATAGAAAATTTTAGTATTTGATCAATATCTGTATTCTTAAGCAGAATTTTGAAATAAAGAAAGGAAACTAGGTTGCTACCTAGTTTCCTTTCAATCCTCTTCTAAGAATGATAACATTTTGTCCTTCTTTTATCTTGAACATTCTTTATTTTTTTACATTTCTTTATATTCACAAAAACACCTGACAGACCTGAAGTTTTTGATGATGAATTTTAGAATTTTAGTTATTCTAAATATGTATCTATCAAGGGGTTTGAATGAATACTTTACTTGGGCTTTTGAGGTATACTTTCACCACTTGGGGCTTGTGATAAAATGTTCTTTATTAAAAATAGCAAAAGAAAGATAAACATTTTTCACATGCAAACTTAATTGATCGGAATTATATAAAAAGGGGTGTAAAAGATGAAGTGAAATAATTTGTTATATTCAATTTTAGTTCCAGTTCAGATCTAAGTTCTATTCTAGGTTTAGTTCTGAGCTCAAATCTGAGTTCAGTTCTAGGTTTAGTTCTGAGTTCATATATGGGTTCAGTTCTAGGTTCAGATCTAGGTTTAGTTTAAGTTCCTTTCAAAACGAGTAAATATTTAAGACTTAAAAATTTTGGCCAGTTCCCCTTTAGAAACCTTTCCATCACTTTTGGTAACCATTAATGACGTGTGTGGGCGCAGCCGGAAAATGAAAACCTGAAAAACTTAATTTATTTTTTACAACAATTTTATTTTCTGTCTTTGAAATTAAGTTAATGACATATTTTGTCCTGGTACGATATTAAATTAAATTCTATTAGGGCTTACGGTAGACAGACATTCTCAAATGGCAGACAAACCGACTCAAAGAAATTGAGACATATATAAAAAAGTTAATGGGAATTTTGCCTTGTGTCTTTGGCTTTAATGTTTTGACGGGAACGAAACATGTGTGTAAACCTGCCAAAATCTTCCATTGTTAAAAGGTCATAGACATGAAAGTCTCAACTCCTTAAACTAAAATATTTTATTAGATTTTGCGTTAAAAAAACTTCATAAAATAACCTCAGTCAAAAGGATTTTTTCATTTAATTTTCTTCTTAGTAATAAAATCGATTATAGCATTTTCGTGTTTCTTATTTTGAAAACATTTCTTACTTACTAGAATTTTCGTTTATTCAATTTTATTTCTATTAAGTTTAATTTATATAATATTTATAAAATTTGTGTTAAGTTGATATTTACACGAAATTTTTTCAAAGGAAACTCCTTTCATCCTTCAGATATAACATAGGAAAATTTGTTTGATTTAAGCTTTTATTACGTATTTTGTGGTGGATTTTTCGATTTCCTGAGACACGCAAAACTATAATTTTTATTTCTATTTAAAGATTTTAAAAATAGCTAATTTTGAAATATCTAATGAGAAGTTGACGATGGTAAGAGTTTTCTAGAGAAAAAATGACGATGAGAAAAGTTTTCTATAGAAAAGTTGACGATGGAAAGAGTTTTATAGAGATGGGAAGAGTTTTCTATAGAAAAGTTGACGATGGGAAGAGTTTTCTATAGAAAAAAAGACCTTGGGAAGAGTTTTCTATAGAAAAAATGACGATGGGAAGAGTTTTCTATAGAAAAAATTACGATGGGAAGAGTTTTTTATAAAAAAATGACGATGGGAAGAGTTTTCTATAGAACAAATGACGATGGGAAGAGTTTTCTATAGAAAAAATTACGATGAAAAGAGTTTTCTATTGAAAAAATGACTATGGGAAGAGTTTTCTATAGAAAAAATGACGATGGGAAGTGTTTTCTATATAAAAAATGACGATGGGAAGAGTTTTCTATAGAGAAAATGACGACGGGAAGAATTTTCTACAGAAAAAATTACGATCGGAAGTGTTTTCTATATAAAAAATATCGACATGAAGAGTTTTCTTTAGAATAGAGTTTTCTATAGAAAAAATTACGATGGGAAGAGTTTTCTATAGAATAAATTACGAAAGGAAGAGTTTTCTATAGAAAAAATGACGATGGGAAGAGTTTTCTATAGAATAAATGACGATGGGAAGAGTTTTCTATAGAAAAGTTGACGATGGGAAGAGTTTTCTATAGAATAAATGACGATAGGAAGAGTTTTCTACGGAAAAAATGACGATTGGAAGTGTTTTCTATATAAAAAATGACGATGGGAAGAGTTTTCTATAGAGAAAATGACGACGGGAAGAATTTTCTATAGAAAAAATTACGATCGGAAGTGTTTTCTATATAAAATATGACGATGTGAAGAGTTTTCTTTAGAATAGAGTTTTCTATAGAAAAAATGTCGATGGGCAGAGTTTTCCATAGAATAAGTGACGATAGGAAGAGTTTTCTATAGAAAAAATGACGATGGGAAGAGTTTTCTATAGAATAAATGACGATGGGAAGAGTTTTCTATAGAAAAGTTGACGATAGGAAGAGTTTTCAATAGAATAAATGACGATGGGAAGAGTTTTCTATAGAAAAGTTGAAGATGGGAAGAGTTTTCTAAAAAAAAGTTGAAGATGGGAAGAGTTTTCTATAGAAAAGTTGACGATGGGAAGAGTTTTCTATCGAAAAGTTAATGATGAGAAGAGTTTTTATAAAAAAGTTGACGATGGGAAGAGTCTTATATAGAAAAGTTTATGTAGACATGTTTATATAAAAAATTTTCTATAGAAATTTTTATAAGAAAAATTTTCTATAGAAATTTTTATATGAAATATTTTTTATAGAATTTTTTATATTATGAAAAATTTTCTAAAGAAATTTCATATAAAAAAAAATTTCTATCGAAATTTTTATATGAAAAATTTTCTATAGAAATTTTAATATAAACAATTTTCTATAGAAATTTTTATATAAACAATTTTCTAAAGAAATTTTTATATAAAAAATTTTCTGTAGAAATTTTTATATGAAAAATTTTCTATAGAAATTTTCATATGAAAAATTTTCTATAGAAATTTTCATATGAAAAATTTTCTATAGAAATTTTCATATGAAAAATTTTCTATACAAATTTTTATATGAACAATTTTCTATAAAAATTTTCTATGAAAAATTTTCTATAAAAATTTTGTATGAAAAATTTTCTATAAAATTTTTATATGAAAAATTTTCTATAAAATTTTTTATATGAAAAATTTTCTATAAAATTTTTTATATGAAAAATTTTCTATAAAATTTTTTATATGAAAAATTTTCTATAAAATTTTTTATAGGAAAAATTTTCTATAAAATTTTTTATATGAAAAATTTTCTATAAAATTTTTTATATGAAAAATTTTCTATAAAATTTTTTATATGAAAAATTTTCTATAAAAATTTTTATATGAAAAATTTTCTATTGAAATTTTTATATAAAAAATTTTCTATAGAAATTTTTATATGAAAAATTTTCTATAAAAATTTTTATATGAAAAATTTTCTATTGAAATTTTTATATGAAAAATTTTCTATAGAAATTTTTATATGAAAACATTTCTGTATATATTTTTGTATAAAAATTTTCTGTATAAATTTTTATATGAAAAATTTTCTATAGAAATTTTTATATGAAAATTTTTCTGTAGAAATTTTTATATGAAGAATTTTCTATAGAAATTTTAATATGAAAAATTTTCTATAGAAATTTTTATGTGAAAATTTTTCTATAGAAATTTTTATATGAAAAATTTTCTATAGAAATTTTTATATGAAAAATTTTCTATAGAAATATTTTATAAATAATTTTCTATAGAATTTTTTGAATGAAAAATTATTTATAAAAATTTTTATATGAAAAATTTTCTATAAAAATTTTTATATGAAAAATTTTTTATATAAAATTGTATATGAAAAATTTTCTATAGAAATTTTCATATGGAAAATTTTCTATAGAAATTTTTATATGAAAAATTTTCTTTAGAAATTTTTATATGAACAATTTTCTATAGAAATTTTTTATATTCTATAGAAATTTTTATATGAAATTTTTCTATAGAAATTAGTATATGAAAAATTTTCTATAGAAAAGTGGGCGATGGAAAGAGTTTTGTAGGGAAAAATTGTATGAGTTTTGTAGTGAAAAATTGTATGAGTATGACTTTTAGTAAAAGTGATTGATAAAATGTTAAAATGTTCTTAAAACTTGTCTATCGATAAACAATGATGTACAAATTTTATGATACTATAATAAATCTTATATTTTAAGTACCTTTTTTCTACAGATATCGATTTAAAATCTATATTAGACAATTTTATCTATTAACAAATATTTATTTACTTAGTCTCTCATCGCTTTAAGATTTCCATGAATACTAATTTACTTTTTCTGCACAGATTTAAAAAAGATTTTCTTTTTCTTTTATTTTCTTATATAAATACAGTATTTTCTCAAGAATCCTCTTATTACAATTTCAAGTGACATTAGAAGTTTTTCTTTACACAAATATATTTTCTTAAGATTTATTATACTTTTTCAATGCAGTCAGTCGTTGAAAAATAATCTCAAGAAGAAATTGTAAAAAGGAAGTGATTTTTTTACAATGTCTTTAACTTTGTAAAAATAGATTATAAAAACGACTACAATTTATCCATCAGAAAACAGGGACGAAAGGTTTTGAAAGTAAAAAAAATTTAAAAACACATTTGGGAACCAAACGTGGAAAGAGCTTAAATATTTGAAAAGCTGTCATAAAAGTTGGAAAATAAAATAATGATGTTTAGTCCCCAAATATCTTATTTTGGTGTCACCGAAAATTTCCCTTAGGACTTTAAAAAATTCGTTTATATTTCCCTCAACATTTTCCATACCAACTGAATTTTCTGCCAAGAACAATTTTACTTTTTCGTCGTTTTTATTGGTCTCGTAAATCAAGTTTCCTTTTTTCTTCTTCACTTCGAAATATTTTCTCCTTTGGTTTTGGATTGGTAATACGAGGAACTTTGGTAAACTATATTTTAATATTAAATTGTTTGTTACTTTAATGGCATAATATAGAAGACTATAAATAAATTATTCTTAAGAAAACTGTGGCAAAGATAACAAATTGTTTTAAGTTGTTATAACTGGCGGTAAGGGAGAATATTTTAAAAATTCAAAAGTGTGCACGCCAAATCTTATAAAAATGTTTAAAGAAAATTTTTAATATAAAAATTTCTATAGAAAGTTATTCATATAAAAATTTCTATAGAAAATTTTTCATATAAACATTTCTATAGAAAATATTTCATATAAAAATTTATCTAGAAAATTTTTCACATAAAAATTTCTATAGAAAATTTTTCATATAAAAATTTCTATACAAAATTTTTTAGATAAAAATTTCTATAGAAAATTTTTCAGATAAAAATTTCTATAGAAAATTTTTCATATAAAAATTTCTTTAGAAAATTTTTTTTATAAAAATTTGTATAGAAAATTTTTCATATAAAAATTTCTGTAGAAAATTTTGATATAAAAATTTCTATAAAAAATTTTTCTTATAAAAATTTCTATAGAAATTTTTCATATAAAAATTTCTATAATAAATTTTTCATATAAAAACTTCTATAGAAAATTTTTCATATAAAAATTTCTATTGAAAATTTTTCATATAAAAAATTTCTATAGAAATTTTTTATATAAAAATTTCTATAGAAAATTGTTCATATCAAAATTTCTATACAAAATTTTTCATATAAAAATTTCTATAGAAAATTTTTCATATAAAAATTTCTATGGAAAATTTTTCATATAAAAATTTCTATAGAAAATTTTTCTTATAAAAATTTTTATATATATAAAAATTTCTATAGAAAATATTTCATATAAAAAGTCCTATAGAAAATTCTGATATTAAAATTTTTATACAAAATTTTGCAAACTCTTTCAACTTTTCTATAGAAAACTCTTCCCATCGTCAACTTTTCTATAGAAAACTCTTCCAATCGTCAACTTTTCTATAGAAAACTCTTCCAATCGTCAACTTTTCTATAGAAAACTCTTCCCATGGTCAACTTTTCTATAGAAAACTTTTCCCATCGTCAACTTTTCTATAGAAAACTCTTCCAATCGTCAACTTTTCTATAGAAAACTCTTCCCATCGTCAACTTTTCTATAGAAAACTCTTCCAATCGTCAACTTTTCTACAGAAAACTCTTCCCATCGTCAACTTATCTATAGAAAACTCTTCCCATCGTCAACTTATCTATAGAAAACTCTTCCCATCGTAAACTTTTCTATAGAAAACTTTT
Organism: Stomorhina lunata; assembly: GCA_933228675.1. Taxonomy (NCBI): domain Eukaryota; kingdom Metazoa; phylum Arthropoda; class Insecta; order Diptera; family Rhiniidae; genus Stomorhina; species Stomorhina lunata. The sequence goes on from OW121741.1 coordinate 21,865,472, forward strand.
CCCATCGTCAACTTTTCTATAGAAAACTCTTCCCATCGTCAACTTTTCTATAGAAAGCTCTTCCCATCGTCAACTTTTCTATAGAAAGCTCTTCCCATCGTCAACTTTTCTATAGAAAACACTTCCCATTGTCAACTTTTCTATAGATAACTCTTCCCATCCTCAACTTTTCTATAGAAAACTCTTCCCATCGTCAACTTTTCTATAGAAAACTCTTCCCATCGTCAACTTTTCTATAGAAAACTCTTTCCATCATCAACTTTTCTATAGAAATCTCTTCCCATCGTCAACTTTTCTATAGAAAACTCTTTCGATCTATATTGCTTAGCATCTTCTACTATTTGTAGAAAATAGTATAATTTTTTAAGAGGATTGTTTCACTTTTTCGTCAAAAAGTTTTTTGTATAATATTTTTTGTTTAATTTGAATTTTCACCAGCTGCTGTTTTTTGTTGATTGAAGAGTCTCGTCTTTTTTTAAATGGAAGCACAATAAAAAAGTTTTGTAAATCTAAAATTAACTTTTGCCAACAAATAACAATTGTCTACTTTTGTGAAAATTTTTGATTAATGATACCCAGAATAATTTTTACTTCTTTTGTGCCTCAAATTGTCAAGGTATAACTAATTTCCATTAAAAACAATTTTTTGTATAAAGAACAAATTTAGGTCCTATTGAATAAGAATTTCTAGAATTTAAGGGAAAGTAATGAAATCGTTTTTTGTCTATGAACAAAAGAAAAAAAAACTTTGACTAGTGACAGAGACACAGGACTTTATTGAAAGTTGAAAATAGCTGATCCTTTTTTTCTAAGAAAATTAAATTGTATTTTTATTTGCTTCTAATTTTTTGCTGTCGTCACAGAATTTCACCAGCAGGTGCCAAAGTTTTGGAAATTTTCTATTTAGCAAAAGTCAAAAAGTGAAAGTCATGAAATGAATTTAACAGCTGAATGATTCCAGTTCATTCTTTTTTGGTGTGTCCTGGTTGATTAGAGGCACGAATTTGATTTAAATTTAATTAATCAAGTTAGAGACGCAAATAGTTAGACAGAGTAATTTGATGCAATTTACAAGTCATTCAAATTAATTTGTTGCTTAAATATTAAGTCAAGAAATTAATAGTTTCAGAGTTAATTTCAGAATAAATTAGTAATGTCGTTTTGGAGGCAAATTATTTATTTATAAGATTGAGACTTTTTCTATGGTCACTTATAATAATTCTCTAATCGTCTCATTTTCTATAGAAAAATCTTCCTATCGTCTCATTTTCTATAGAAAAATCTTCCTATCGTCTCATTTTCTATAGAAAAATCCTCCTATCGTCTCATTTTCTATAGAAAAATCTTCCTATCGTCTCATTTTCTATAGAAAAATTTTCCTATCGTCTCATTTTCTATAGAAAAATCTTCCTATCGTCTCATTTTCTATAGAAAAATCTTCTTATCGTCTCATTTTCTATAGAAAAATCTTCCTATCGTCTAATTTTCTATAAAAAAATCTTCTTATTGTCTGATTTCCTATAGAAAAGTTTCATTTTTAATAGAAAAATCTTCCCATCGTCTCATTTTCTATAGAAAAATCTTCCTATGGTCTCATTTTCTATAGAAATCGTCACTTTTTCTATAAAAAAATTTTCCTATCGTTTCATTTTCTATCGGCTCATTTTCTATAGAAAAATCTACCTATTGTCTCATTTTCTATCAAAAAATCTTTCTATCGTCTAATTTTCTATAGAAAAATCTTGCTATGGTCTCATTTTCTCTCGAAAATAGAAAATTTTTCATTTAAAAATTTCTATAGAAAATTTTTCATATTAAAATTTTCTATAGAAAAATCTTCCTATCGTCTCATTTTCTATAGAAAAATCTTCTTATCGTCTCATAGAAAAATCTTCCTATCGTCTAATTTTCTATAAAAAAATCTTCTTATTGTCTGATTTCCTATAGAAAAGTTTCATTTTTAATAGAAAAATCTTCCCATCGTCTCATTTTCTATAGAAAAATCTTCCTATGGTCTCATTTTCTATAGAAATCGTCACTTTTTCTATAAAAAAAATTTTCCTATCGTTTCATTTTCTATCGGCTCATTTTCTATAGAAAAATCTACCTATTGTCTCATTTTCTATCAAAAAATCTTTCTATCGTCTAATTTTCTATAGAAAAATCTTGCTATGGTCTCATTTTCTATCGAAAATAGAAATTTTTTCATTTAAAAATTTCTATAGAAAATTTTTCATATTAAAATTTCTATAAACAATTTTTCATATTAATATTTCTATTACAAATTTTTTATATTAAAATTTCTATTGAAAATTTTTGATATTAAAATTTCTATAGAAAATTTTTCCTATTCAAATTTCTAAACAAAATTTTGCATATAAAAATTTCTATACAAAATTTTTCATATATAAATTTCTACAGAAAATTTTTCATATTAAAATTTTTATAAAACATTTTTCATGTTTTTGATGTTAAAATTTCTATAGAAAAATTTTCCTATAAAAATTTCTGTAGAAAATTTTTCAAATAAAAATTTCTATAGAAAATTTTTCATATAAAAATTCATATAGAAAATTTTTGATATAAAAATTTCTATAGAAAATTTTTCATACAAAAATTTCTAAAGAAAGTTTGTTATATAAAAGTTTCTATACAAAAAATTTTCATTTAAAAATTTCTTTAGAAAATTTTTCACATAAAAATATTCATAGAAAATATTTCATATAAAAATTTCCATAGAAAATATTTCATATCAAAATTTCTATAGAAAATATTTCATATTCAAATTTCTATTGAAAATTTTTGATATTAAAATTTCTATACAAAAATTTTCCTATAAAAATTTCTATACAAAATTTTTCATGTATAAATTTCTATAGAAAATTTTTCATATTAAAATTTTTATAAAAAATTTTTCACATTAAAATTCCTATTGAAAATTTTTCATTTAAAAATTTCTATAAAAAAAATTTCTATAGAAAATTTTTCATATAAAAATTCATATAGAAAATTTTTGATATAAAAATTTCTATAGAAAATTTTTCATACAAAAATTTCTAAAGAAAGTTTGTTATATAAAAGTTTCTATACAAAAAATTTTCATTTAAAAATTTCTTTAGAAAATTTTTCACATAAAAATATTCATAGAAAATATTTCATATAAAAATTTCCATAGAAAATATTTCATATCAAAATTTCTATAGAAAATTTTTCATATTCAAATTTCTATTGAAAATTTTTGATATTAAAATTTCTATACAAAAATTTTCCTATAAAAATTTCTATACAAAATTTTTCATGTATAAATTTCTATAGAAAATTTTTCATATTAAAATTTTTATAAAAAATTTTCTATAGAAAATTTTTCATATAAAAATTTCTATAGAAAATTTTTCATACAAAAATTTCTATAGAAAATTGTTCATATAAAAATTTCTATAGAAAATTTTTTATATTAAAATTTCTATTAAAAATTTTTGATATTAAAATTTCTATAGAAAATTTTTCATATAAAAATTTCTATAGAAAATTTTTCATATAAAAATTTCTATAGAAAATTTTTCATGTAAAAATTTCTATAGAAAATTTTTTATACAAAAATTTTTATAGAAAATTTTTCATATAAAAATTTCTTTAGAAAATTTTTCATACAAAAATTTCTAAAGAAAGTTTGTTATATAAAAATTTCTATACAAAAAATTTTTATTTAAAAATTTCTATAGAAAATTTTTCATATAAAAATATTCATAGAAAATATTTCATATAAAAATTTCCATAGAAAATATTTCATATCAAAATTTCTATATAAAATTTTTCATATTCAAATTTCTATTAAAAATTTTTGATATTAAAATTTCTATAGAAAAATTTCTATGGAAAACGCGTCGAGGAATTTGGTTTCTCCGCAAACATTGTTTGGCTTTTTATCAATAAATTGGTCTGTTACATTAATAAATAAATGTTCCAGATTTGGGATCAAATCTGAATTTGAATAATATTTACATCCCGACTATTTTGTTATTTTTTGAGAAAAATTTTCCTATAAAAATTTCTATTAAAAATTTTTCATACAAAAATTTCTAAAGAAAATTTTTCATATAAAAATTTCTATAGAAAATTTTTCATATAAAATTTTCTATAGAAAATTGTTCATATAAAAACTTCTATAGAAAATTTTTCATACAAAAATTTCTATAGAAAATTGTTCATATAAAACTTTCTATAGAAAATTTTTCATATAAAAACTTCTATAGAAAATTCTGATATTAAATTTTGTATGCAAAATTTTGCAAACTCTTCCCATAGTCAACTTTTCTATAGAAAACTCTTCCCGTCGTCAACTTTTCTATATAAAACTCTTCCCGTCGTCAACTTTTCTATAGAAAACTCTTCCCATCGTCAACTTTTCTATAGAAAACTCTTCCCCTCGTCAACTTTTCTATAGAAAACTCTTCCCATCGTCAACTTTTCTATAGAAAACTCTTCCCATTGTCAACTGTTCTATGGAAAATTCTTCCCATCTTAAACTTTTCTGGAGAAAACTCTTCTCATGTTAAACTTTTATATAGAAAACTCTTCCCATCTTAAAGTTTTCTATAGGAAACTCTTCCCATCGTTAACTATTCTATAGAAAACTCTTCCCATCGTCAACTTTTCTATATAAAACTCTTCCCGTCGTCAACTTTTCTATAGAAAACTCTTTCCATCGTCAACTTTTTTATAGAAAACTCATTCCATCGTCAACATTTTTATAGAAAACTTATCTCTTCGTCACTTTTTCTCTAGAAATTCGTCATTTTTTTATAGAAAAATTTTCCTATATTAATTTTTTTCTTTAAAAAAATCTTTCTATTGTAATTTTGTCTATAGAAAAAGTTACGGGTTTTTCCCTTTAAAATCCATAAATTAAAAAAGTTCCAAATACTATGAATATACAACCTTTTTAGACATTTTTTTAATTTATCAATCATTTGTTAAATTTTTCTCTCTGTTTATAAATGTAAATCGTATTATCTCGCTTTAAGATATAAATGGCTTACATTTCTTTAATATCTTGACAATAAAATAAACACATTTGTTGTCTGTAATTCCAAAAAAATGTTAAATAATCTTCTGCTCCTGTATATACCCAAAATAAATAATTTTCTTACAAAAAGATGGCATTTTCCTATAACAAATGAAATATAAGGATGTAAAAAGAAATGTCTTACAAAAAAGAGAGAAAAGACTAAAAGTATTTTCCTTATGGCAAATTACTTTTGAAATTCTGAAACTCAACAATTTTCTTCAATACAAAAAATAAATATAAACTCATCAACAAAGAAACACCCAGTAAATAACTGCAAAGGACTGTAGAGTGAAGAAAAAATAAAGGATAAACATTTTCAAGAATCCTTTCAATAGACCTTGAAATATTCAACTCTTTATAACTAATAATTACAGAAAAAGAGAAATTTCCACTTCTTAAAATTCATTACTTTAAGACATTTACTTGAGATTAAATAAAAATAAACATGTATGATGGTATTGCCTTCAGTCAAGTCCGACCATATAATTCCCTACACCACTATAGCAAGATATGTCATTTCATAATTTCTATGCCAAATGATATCGACTTTAACTTTTTAAGGTGGACGCATTCCAACATCAGCACGAGCCCAAATACCCTCCCCATCTTTGCTGGTGAAGCATATAATCAATCCTAGTCCTCAGGCATAAAAAACCAACAAAATTTTATAAACTATTAAATATTTGCAACAAACGTGTATCCTCAATCTATGACAAATATTCTTTTCAATATTTAATCCTAACCAGCAGAAGGAGGTATTTGATAATAATCGGAATTTTGTTCAAATATTTAGTTTTCTTAAATAAACTTTTCAGATAAAACTCACAACAAATTAAATTTTTTTTAGAAATTTATTAAGAAAAAATACAAAATTTTTAGAATAAAATAAATTAAATTAGAAAAGAATATACTACAAAAACAGTAAAAATTTAAGATAAGGAAATTGCTATTCGAATATTTAATTTAATAAAACAAGATTTTCTATAGAAAATTTTGTCCCAAACAAGATTTTCTATAGAAAATTTTGTTCCAAACACGATTTTCTATAGAAAATTTTGTTTCAAACATGATCTTCTGTAGAAAATTTTGTTTCAAACATGATTTTCTGTAGAAAATTTTGTTCCAAACATGATTTTCTATAGAAAATTTTGTTCCAAACATGATTTTCTATAGAAAATTTTGTTCCAAACATGATTTTCTATAGAAAATTTTGTTCCAAGCATGATTTTCTATAGAAAATTTTGTCCCAAACAAGATTTTCTGCAGAAAATTTTGTCCCAAACAAGATTTTCTTTAGAAAATTTTGTCCTAAACAAGATTTTCTATAGAAAATTTTGTCCCAAACAAGATTTTCTATAGAAAATTTTGTTCCAAACAAGATTTTCTATAGAAAATTTTGTCCCAAACAAGATTTTCTATAGAAAATTTTGTTGCAAACCAGATTCTCTATAGAAAATTTTGTCCCAAACAAGATTTTCTATAGAAAATTTTGTCCCAAACAAGATTTTCTATAGAAAATTTTGTCCCAAACAAGATTTTCTATAGAAAATTTTGTCCCAAACAAGATTTTCTATAGAAAATTTTGTCCCAAACAAGATTTTCTATAGAAAATTTTGTCCCAAACAAGATTTTCTATAGAAAATTTTGTCCCAAACAAGATTTTCTATAGAAAATTTTGTCCCAAACAAGATTTTCTACAGAAAATTTTGTTGCAAACAAGATTCTCTATAGAAAATTTGGTTCCAAACAAGATTTTCTATAGAAAATTTGGTTCCAAACAAGATTTTCTATAGAAAATTTGGTTCCAAACAAGATTTTCTATAGAAAATTTGGTTCCAAACAAGATTTTCTATAGAAAATTTTGTCCCAAATAAGATTTTCTATAGAAAATTTTGTTTTAAACAAGATTTTTTTTTAGAATATTTTGTCCCAAAGAAGATTTTCTATTAAAAATGTTATTCCAAACAATTTAAGTTTTAAACATTTCTTTAACAATTTTCTATTGCTTTTGTTTGAATGAGTTTTGCAATTTGTTTGATACAATATTTAGATATTGAAGTATTTAAAAATATTATTTGCCTACATTATTCATTGACCTACTTAATGGCTGAATGTTATTTACATAAAATTTATAAAGTATTCGCCCGCATGCAATTTCAAGCCAGTTCAAAACGAAAGCCTTTCGGATACGTATGAGTATTATTTGAAACTAATATTAAGTATACGTAAGAGTTTTCTTTAAATGCTTGCTAATGCATTTGGGGAAAGTTGTGGTCAAATTGGTGGTTTGTTTGAAGGGGGTTAAAGGAAGTTTATGTATATAAAATGCCTAGAGGTCTTAAAGCCAATTAGAAAATAAAGACTCTTGCTTAAGACGTCAGAATTTGGGTGTTAAACTTATAGATTTTGCTTTCAAGAGCTTTGACTGAGGTTAGTCTTTTTCTAACTTTGATTAACATAAAACAGTAATCACAAACATATAATATTCTTTTATGGGTTTCAATTAGCATTTTTATTAATATTTAAAAATAATATCAAGTATACGCAACATAGGACTCAACAGCACACTTAACGTATACGTGTTATTATAGTTTATGGAAATAAATATCAAGTATACGTCATCATTTTGATAGTTCGTTTTCGAATGAAAAACGCTATATTTAAAAATCTGTATAAAGTTTTTGTGTTTTAAATAAAATAAAAATATTTATTACCAGTTAAAAATTCTCACCTTTTACTTTATTGTTGTATACATTTTATGGCAATAATAAAATCGTTGGTTATTTGGGATTAATTGTTCAAAATGTCATATTTGTATAGATCAAGAAAATTTTGCCTCAAGTTTTATTAGTAAAATTTTAAGATTTTGCTTTTATGGATAATCTAAACAGTTTAGGAAAATTTTTCTATAAAATCTTGTTTGGGACAAAATTTTCTATAGAAAATCTTGCTTGGGATAAAATTTTCTATAAAAAATTTGGTTTGGGACAAAATTTTCTATAGAAAATTTAGTTTGGGACAAAATTTTCTATAGAAAATTTAGTTTGGGACAAAATTTTCTATAGAAAATTTAGTTTGGGACAAAATTTTCTATAGAAAATTTGCTTTGGGACAAAATTTTCTACAGAAAATTTGGTTTGTTACAAAATTGTCTATAGAAAATTTGGTTTGGGACAAAATTTTCTATAGAAAATTTGGTTTGGGACAAAGTTTTCTATAGAAAATTTGGTTTGGGACAAAATTTTCTATAGAAAATTTGGTTTGGGACAACATTTTCTATAGAAAATTTGGTTTGGGACAAAATTTTCTATAGAAAATATGGTTTGGGACAAAGTTTTCTTTAGAATATCATGTACTTGACGATGGAAAGATTTCGGTATAGAAATAGTTAAAGTTAAAATTTTCGATGGAAAAACTGAAGATTTTTCTACAAAAATATAGTTTTTTGTATAGAAATTTTTTTTATATAGAAATTGTTTTTTCTATAAAGGAATTTTTCTCTATAGAAAATTTTTTTTTCAATAGAATAATTTTTTCTATACATTTTTCTATAGAAAAAATTACGATTGTTAAAGTTTTCTATAGAGTAAGTGTTTTTTTAGGAAAGTGTTTCTTAAGACAAAGTGACGTTAGGAGGATTTTTCTTAAGAAAAATTGACGTTAGGAAGGTTTTTCTTAAGAAAAAGTGACATTAGGAAGGTTTTTCTTAAGAAAAAGTGACGTTAGGAAGGTTTTTCTTAAGAAAAAGTGACGTTAGGAAGGTTTTTCTTAAAAAAAAGTGACGTTAGGAAGGTTTTTCTTAAAAAAAAGTGACGTTAGGAAGGTTTTTCTTTAGAAAAAGTGACGTTAGGAAGGTTTTTCTTAAGAAAAAGTGACGTTAGGAAGGTTTTTCTTAAGAAAAAGTGACGATAGGAAGGTTTTTCTTGAGAAAAAGTGATGCTAGGAAAGTTTTTTTTTATAAAAAAGTGACGATAAAACTGTAATTGGGAAGCAAATCTCTGTAAAAATCGTTTGTTTATATTAAACTTAATTTTTCTTATCTATTTTTTGTAATTTTCCATTTGTCAAAGAACTTATTCTCCTTATCTTTAACCATAATTTTGCCTGTAATTTATTTTACATTAAAGAAAAAACACCATCCTGAACAGGCTGTTAACAATCAACGATATTGTTTGTCAAAAAAAAGTAGCAACTTCCGTTGCTTTCTTCATTTCCTGTTTCAAACTGATAAAAGAAAATGTTTAGAAAATTGTAATCAAAATATCTAACATAACAAATTAATAGCTTTGGGTGGCTTTTCTGTTAGAGCTTTCTGGGAACTTTGAAAGAAATTGTAAGCATTAAATGATGGCTTAGCTTTAACAAATGTAGGGCTTTCAAAGAATTAAATCATGAGTAGAATTAAGAATTGAATCACGAAATGAGTTAAGAATTGAATTATTAATTTATATAAATATATCTTAAATTATGTAATTCTAATTGGCCTTTTTCTTGTTTTTTTTTCAGGTAAATTTCTTCAGTTTTTGGTAACATTTTGTAAATGTAAAAATCTCTTATATAAAATATCGATTTCTTTCTCCTCTTATGACTCTCTGACGTGATTTTGTCCTAAAGAATCAATTTCTGGTGAGCATGTAGTCAATTATTTTAGACGTTTTCTGCCGCACTTTTAACATGCACCCATCGACATGTTGCAACAACAAAAGCAAGAGTCCTAAGCACATTATAATCATTTAAACTTTAGAAGTAAAGTCAATACTTCACTGGATTTATGTTGGTCGTTTGAAACACTCACACACGTATAAAAACGTGTAATACGCACTTAAACCAAGACATAGATCCATTCACGTACTTTGTTTTTATAATGAAATTTTTACTGAAGTGAAATTTTGCTTCATTAGCAAAGAAGTTTTCTTGTTGGATTTGCAACAAAATGTAAAGTATAAGCCAATATGTGTGTGTTTATGTATATGTATGAGCTTTAAGACTACATGTATGCGCCTAAAAGTAGGCTTTAAAATACATTAAGTTTTGAGGTCACCTCTAGTAGATGTGATAAATGTTAGTAAATGTGTGTGTATGTGTTGATATATAAATGCTAAAAATATGCAAATGGTTTGGTTGCCCTCACGAGTTTAATGAGCTGAGACTACCAAATGGTTTAACACTTTTATAGCTACAAAATACAACAGCATTTTCTTTAGAGTCACACATTCAAATATTTAAGTGTATGTGTGAATAAATTTTGAATTTCAGCAGCATTTTAATGAAGAAAAATGCCATTTAATCGATTTTCTTTTGTTGAGTCTCATAACACTTTGCCTTCATTAACATTTAAGTATTAAAAATGTTTATTAGTTTTAGATCTTAAAATTATTAATAGGCTTATAACCCACATCAAAAAAAATGAGTGTTAAACATATTTAAACAGTCTTTAAGGTTTATGTATAAAAAAGTTATCAGAACGCATTTAAGTTTGTCATCAGTTATGTCTTTGTATTAATCATGACTTCTGATGACTATTTAGTCTGTGACTACTAAGATCATGACTATCTCTTGACTGGACTATAACTAGACTATGATCAGCCTATAACTGACTATAACTTGCCTATAACTAAACTATAACTAGCCTATAACTAGCCTATAACTAGACTATAGCTAGGCTATAACTGGATTATACCTAGCCTATAACTGGACTATGACCAACCTATAACTGGACAATGACTAGCATATAACTGGACTTTGTATAGTCTACAGCTAGACTATGACTAGCCTATAACTAGACTATAAATGGCCTATAACAAGACTATAACTAGCCTATAACTAGACTATAACTAGACTTTAACTGACTATAACTTGCCTATAACTAAACTATAACTAGCCTATAACTAGACTATAGCTAGGCTATAACTGGATTATACCTAGCCTATAACTGGACTATGACCAACCTATAACTGGACAATGACTAGCATATAACTGGACTTTGTATAGTCTATAGCTAGACTATGACTAGCCTATAACTAGACTATAACTGGCCTATAACAAGACTATAACTAGCCTATAACTAGACTATAACTAGACTTTAACTAGCCTATAACAAGAGTATGACTAGTATAAAAGTAGACTATAACTAGCCTATTACTAGACTATAACTAGCCCATAACTAGACTATAACTAACCTATAACTAGATTATAACTAGCACATAACTAGATTATGACTAGCCTACAACTAGACTTTAACTAGCATATAATTAGACTATAACTAGCCTATAACTAGACTATATCTAGACTATAACTGGATTATAACTAGACTATAACTAGACTATAACTAGCCTATAAGTGGACTATGACTAGCATATAACTAGACTATAACTAGACTATAACTAGACTATAACTAGACTATAACTAGACTATAACTAGACTATAACTAGCCTATAACTAGCCTATAACCAAACTATAACTAGTCTATAACTAGCCCATAACTAGGCTATAACTAGACTATAACTAGCCTATAACTAGACTCAAACTAGGCTATAACTATCCTATAACTAGACTAAACCTAGAATATAACTAGCCTATAACTAGACTATAACTAGACTATAACTAGCCTATAACTAGACTATAACTAGACTATAAGTAGACTATAACTAGACTATAACTAACCGGACTATGACTAGCCTATAACTAGAGTATTACTAGCTAGTTATAGGTCTATAGTCTATAGAGTATAACTAGCCTATAACTGGACTATGACTAGCCTATAACTAACTAGTTATAGACTAGTTATAGTATAGACTATAACCAGTCTATATCTAGACTATAACTAGACTATGACTAGACTATAACTAGCCTATAACTAGACTATGACTAGTCTATAACTGGACTATGACTAACCTATAACTAGACTATAACCAGCCTATAACTGGACTATCACTAGCCTATAACTAGCATATGGCTAGACTATAACTAGAATATGACTAGACTATAACTAGTCTATAACTAGACTGTAACTAGAATATAACTAGGCTATAACTAGACTATAACTAGGCTATAACTCGCCTATGACTAGCCTACAACTGGACTATGACTAGCCTATAACTAGACTATAACTGGATTATAACTTACCTGTAACTAGCCTATAACTCGACTATGACTAGCCTATAACTAGACAATAACTACACTATAACTAGTATATAACTAGACTATAACTCGCCTATAACTGGATCATGGCTAGCCTATAACTAGACTATGATTAGTCAATAACTAGACTATAACCAGCCTATAACTGGACTCTGACTAGCCTAATACTAGATTATGAATAGCCTATAACTAGACTATAACTAGCATATAACAAGAGTATAACTAGCCTATAACTGGACTATGACTTGCCTATAACTAGACTATAACTAGCCTACAACAAGATTATAACTGGCCTATAACTGGACTATGACTAGCTTATTACTAGATTATGAATAGCCTATAACTAGACTATAACTAGAATATAACAAGACTATAACTAGCCTATAATTGAACTGTTACTAGCCTATAACTAGCCTATAACAAGATTATAGCTGGCCTATAACTGGACTATGACTAGCCTATAACTGGACTATGACTAGCCTATAACTATCCTATAACTAGACTATAACTAGACTATAACTAGCCTATAACTAGCCTACAACTAGCCTATAATTGGAATATAACTAGAATATAACTGGATTATAACTAGCCTATAACTAGACTATAACTAGCTTATAACTGGACTATGACTATCCAATAACTAGACTATGACTTGCCTATAACTATACTAAAACTAGTATATAACTCGACTATAACTAGACTATAACTAGCCTATAACTAGACTATAACTAGACTATGGCAATCCTACAAAAAGACAATAACTAGCCTATAACTGAACTATGACTAGCCTATAACTAAACTAAGACTAGCCTATAATTGGACAATGACTGGCTTATAACCAGACTATAATAAGCCTATAACTGTACTATGACTAGCCTATAACTAGACGATGACTGGATTATGACTCTCCTACAACTGGACTTAGTATATAAGGAATTTATGACTAGACTATGACAAGCATTTAACTACACTATAACTATTATTTAAAGTCCTTACATTTATTTCATAACTTTTTTATAAGTTTTGTTCTTACAAGTTATAATCATGGTATCATAAGTCTTTTCGCTATTATATTAGCTATAAATAAATTAAATTCAATCAACTGTAAGATGATAATATTCCAAAGAATATTGGGCATTAGGATAGGATTAACAATAATCCAATGTTTCCATAAGAGCGTATGATTGATATTATTTTTATACTACGACTTTAAATCTTAGAAACTAACAGCCTAATTTATAAACAAACTATAATAGGTTTTAAAGCTACTATAAGTTAAAATGGGAAAAATTGAATTTATAAAAGGAAAAATATTTTATTAAACTGTTATAACCTATCATAAAATTTGAAATTTTTATTGTAGCCTCTACCCAACTATAAGCATACAATAAAAAGTTTGGTTGCTTAAAAATTTGATAATTACGACTTTTTTTATTTTTAACACATTTGATAGCAAACAAAATGATTTTTTATATAAATTTTAATACATTAATTGAAAAAGGAATAAGATTTTTATATTATTTAATATTATTTATCTGCGATTAAAGAAAAAAGACTTTATAAATGCATTTTTTATTGATCCTTACAACAAATCGATAATTCATTTCTCCTTATTCAAAAATATGTTGATTCTACCTAAAGTAACGCCTTACCATATATACATTCATATGTATACTTTCACAGTATATCTTATATTAAATCAGTAGATTGCTTAGCGGCACGATTTTCCAAAATCTTGAAAAAAGTAACCAGATTGGAGTAAATTTTCTTCAAAATGTTTTTTAATTAAAAAATAATTTTTAATAAGAAAAATTAAAAAAGTGAAAATGACCTGGTCCGATTTGAACACTGGCATCAATAAAGATACATTTTTTAATGTAATTAAAGAACTAAATTAAAAAAAAAAAAAATTCTTGCTTAATTCTTCACTGAGATTTGAACTCACGACTTACGACTGCTAGGCGGAGACACTACCCACTGAGCTACTTCATATACCGAAATTTTTTCAAATTGTAATTTACTTATATAATTTTTATTTGAACAGCACAAAATGACAATTTGAAACGTGGTATTGCCAACATAAAATCACAAAAACTATAAAAGTGTGTAATTGTTATAATATGTTCATAACATGTTTATAAAATCAAATTTTTATTAATGGCTTATTAAACAATAAGTGTATGATAAATATTGTAAGCTTATAAGCCAAAATATAAAATTTTTATAAATTGGACCGTAAATATCTAGGGATATCTATGCTCCACGGGGAGTCAAGGATAACAGAAATGGCATTGGTTCATAGTCAAATAAATTATTCTTTGGAGCTTAGGAAAATTAATTAATTAACTTTTAATTACAAAAAGGGGATTAAATCTTAGCTGTTAATAGGATGTTAACAGTTATTCAATTGTAGTGTATCCAGACAAACTCATTAATATTATATTTGTCTATGGCATGAAGTTTTCGTAACAGATTTATTGATTATTGGCCTAATCATTAATTAATTTATTATATTAACATTTTTCTTACTTACTAGACTAGGGGCGACTGCCCCAACTTTTTTTTCGAACCACTCTACTACTAGTTCAGATGTCCTTATAAATCTGCAGATTACCAAAATATTTTTATAGAAAATTTTTTTGTATCAAAATTTACTTAAAGAAAATTTTAAGGACCAAAATATTTGTTATATATTTTTTGGTATCAAAATATATTTTTAAAGATCTTTTTTGGTACCAAAATCTTTCCATAGAAAGTTTTTTGGTACCAAAATATTTTTGTAGAACATTTTTTAGTACTAAAATATTTTTATAGATAATTTTTTTGGTATCAAAATATATTTTTATAGATCTTTTTTTGTAACAAAATATTTCTATAAAAAATTTTTGGTACCAAAATATTTTTATAGAAAATTTTATGGTACCAAAATATTTTTATAGAAAATTTTTGGTACCAAAATATCTTTATAAAAAACGTTTTGTTACCCAAATATTTTTACGAAAATTTTTGGTGGCAAAATATTTTTATAGAAAATCTTTTAGTAATAAGATATATTTATGGAAAATTTTTGGCACCAAAATATTTTTATAGAAAAGTTTTTGGTACCAAAATATATTTATAGAAAAATTTTTTGGTACCAAAATATTTTTATAGAAAAAATTTTGATACCAAAATATTTCTATAAAAAATATTTTGATACCAAAAAATTATCTTGGTGCTAAAATATTTTTAGAGAAAATCTTTTGGTACCAAAATATTTTTAGAGATAATCTTTTGGTACCAAAATATTTTTAGAGATAATCTTTTGGTACCAAAATATTTTCTCTAAAAAAATATTTTTAGAGAAAATATTTTGGTACCAAAATATTTTTAGAGAAAATATTTTGGTACCAAAATATTTTTATAGAAAATATTTTGATACCAAAATATTTTTATAGAAAATCTTATGTTAGCAAAACATTTTTATAGAAACGTTTTTGGTACCAAAATATTTTGATAGAAAATCTGTTGATAACAAGATATTTCTATACAAAATCTTTGACAAAAATAAAAAAAATGTTAATAGACAAAATAAAATATTTTCATAGAAAATTTTTGGTACAAAAATGTATTTAGAGGAAATTTTTTAGTACCAAAATATTTTTATAGAGAATTTTTCATACCAAAATTTTTGGTACCAAAAACTTTTTCTATAAAAATATTTTGGTACCAATTATTTTTCATCTAAATATTTTGTACCATTAAATTTTCTATAAAATTCTTTTGGTACCAACATTTTCTGTAATAGAAAAAATTTCGAAAAAAAATTTTGGTACCAAAAAATGTTCTGTAAAAAAAAATATTTCGATACAAAAAATTTTCTTGAGAAATATTTGGTACTAACATTTTTTATATAAAATTTTTGATACCAAAATATTTATATAAAATTTTTTTGGTACCAAAATATTTATATAAAAGTGTTTTATTACCAAAACATTTTCATAGAAAATTGTGTTGTTCCAAAATATTTTTATAGAAAACATTTGGTATCAAAATACTTTTAAAGACAATTTTTTGGTACCAAAATATTTTTAAAGAAAATTTGTTTGTACCAAAATATTTTTAAAGAAAATTTTTTGGTACCAAAATATTTTTAAAGAAACTTTTTCGGTACCAAAATATTTTGAAAGAAAATTTTTTGGTACCAAAATATTTTTAAAGAAACTTTTTCGGTACCAAAATATTTTGAAAGAAAATTTTTTGGTATCAAAATATTTTTATGAAAATTTCTTTTGATACAGAATATTTATAAAAAAAATTTCATACCATATTTTTTTGGTACCAAAATATTTTTAAAGAAACTTTTTCGGTACCAAAATATTTTGAAAGAAAATTTTTTGGTACCAAAATATTTTTAAAGAAACTTTTTCGGTACCAAAATATTTTGAAAGAAAATTTTTTGGTACCAAAATATTTTTATGAACATTTTTTTTGATACAGAATATTTATAAAAAAAAATTTCAGACCATATTTTTATAAAAAATTGTCTGGTACCAAAATATATTTTAAAAATATTTTTCGTATCAAAATTTTTTTATAGAAAATTTTTTGGTACAAAAATATTTTTTATTATTTTGGTTCCGAAATATTTGAATAGAAAAGTTTTTGGTACCAAAATAATTTTGTAGAAAATTTGGGTATCTAATTATTTAATGTATTTTTGTAGAAATTTTTTGGTACTAAAATATTTTTAGAAAAAAATTTTTTGCTACTAAAATATTTTTATATAAAAAATTGTTGGTACCAAAATATTTTGATAAAAAATTTCCTGGTACCAAAATATTTTGATAGAAAATTTTTTGGTTCCATGATATTTTTATAGAAAATTTTTGACACTGAAATATTTTCATAGAAAAAATTATGAAAGAATTTTTTTGGAACCAAAATATTTTTATAGAAAATTTTTGGTACTAAAATATTTATCTAGAAAATGTTTTAGTACCAAAATATTTTAATAGAAAATTATTTATCAAAATATTTTTGTAGAAAATGTTGGTACCAAAATATATGTATAGACAATTTTTTGGTACTAAAATATTTTTATAGAAAATTGTTGGTATCAAAAAATTGTTGTTAAACATTGTTGGGTACCAAAATATTTTCATAGAAAATCTGTTGGTACCAAAATATTTTAATAGAAAATTTTTGGTAACAAAAAAATTTTTGTTAAAAATTTTTTGGTACCAAAATATTTTCATAGAAAATCTTTTGGTACCAAAACATCTGAATATTTTTGTAGAAAATATTTTTATCGAAAAATGTTGGTACAAAAAAATTTTTATCGAAAATTTTGGTACCAAAATATTTTTATAGAAATTTTTTTGGTACCAAAATATTTTTATACAAAATTTTTTGGTACTAAATACTATTTATAGAAAATTTTTTATAAACACATTTTTTTATCTTATAGTTCTTGGAATAGCATGTTTTTTTGTTAACATTACATTAGGCCTTTATTACATAATCTTCGCAGAAATGTAAAAAAAATTTTAAATGAAAATTTATGGAATTAACATAAATTGTGCTTCTGCTGTTTTTTTTATTGTATTAAAAATAATTCATAAATTATTCCATTCATTTAAAATACTTTCCCATTAAGCCATTAATTAGCATCTGAAAACATGTTAATGCTATTGTATATAAAAAAAAGGCTGACTGCAAAAGGATAATGAAGAAATCTGGTTATTGTATCCTTTTTTGTTATTTGGATTTAAATGTAACTTAATGAAACCAAATGGTTTGTTAAGAATTTGTAATTTTATATTTAAAATCATATTAAACATCAAGAAATATTCAAATTAAATTTTAAGTAAAATCTTTTTAATAAGCGAAAATGCATTTTCTACCTTAATTAACGAATGGGTGTGATTAATGTGAAATTAGGACTAAAATTAAGATAATTAAAAATGTATTAAGAAACTTTGAATAAGGGAAATCAGCGAACCCCTAAATGATTTAAAACGCCTCTCTATCTAAATATCTACCCCTGCCCCCCTCTTGTCCTTTCACAATCACTATCTGGAAATCCTTTTATGTAAACCCGACTGTTAATAGGATAATAATAATCAATTATTCACTTAAATCAATCAAGTGTGAATAATGATTAATTAGCCCAAATCCAAGATAGAAAGAAAAAACAAATATCAATTAGATTGTCACAAGAAATAAAACAATTAGTGATTTATTGCATGAATTAGTATCACTTTCAAAGAAAATGCTTGGAAATAATTTTATGGAAAACTTTTTGGTACCAACATATTTTAAAGAAAATTTGTTGGTACCAAAAAAATTTTGGTATCAAATAATATTCTATATAAACATTTTTACTAAAAAATTTCTAACAAAAAATGTTGGTACCAAAACATTGTCTATTAAAATATTTTGGTACTTAATTACTGTCCAAAAAATTTTCTATAAAAATATTTGCAACAAACATTTTCTTCTCTTTTTTTTTCAAAATAAATTGCTACCAAAAATTTTTCTATAAAAATATTTTAGTACCAATAAATTTTCTCTAAAAAGATTTTGGTACAAAAAAAAATTCTATAAAAATATTTTGGTACCAAAGATTTTTCTATAAAAGTTTTATATAAAAATGTTTAAGTCCCAAAAAATTTTCTATCAAAATATTTTGGTACCAAAAAATTTTCTATAAAAATATTTTATTACCAAAAAATTTGTTATAAAAATATTTCATATAAAAATTTTAGGACACCAAAAAATTTGCTATAAAAGTTTTTGGGTACCAAAAAATTTTTATAGAAAATTGTTGGTACCAAAAACTTTTTCATTAGAATATTTTGGTAGCAAAAAATTTTCTAGAAAAATATTTTGGTAGCAAAAAATTTTCTAGAAAAATATTTTGGTACCCAAAAATTTTCTATAAAAATATTTTGCTACCAAGAAATTTTCTATAAAAATTTTATTGAACCCATAAATTTTCTATAAAAATTTTAGGGAACCAAAAAAATTTTCTATAAAAATATTAGGGTATCAAAAATATTTCTATAAATATTTTAGGGTACCAAAAAATTTTCTATACAAATATTTTAGTAACAAAAATTTTTCTATAAAAAAATTCTTACCAAAGAATTTTCTATAAAAAATTGTTAGTATCAAAAAATTTTTTATAAAAATTTGTACAGAAAATTTTTTTAAAAAAATCTATTGGTACCAAAAAATTTTCTATTAAAATTTGTTGGTGCAAAAAATTTTCTATTAAAATATTTTGGTACCAAAAAATTTTCTATAAAAATATTCTTACCAAAGAATTTTCTATAAAAAATTGTTAGTACCATAAAGTTTTCTATAAAAATTTGTACCAAAAAATGTTTTATAAAAATTTGTACCGAAAAATTTTTTATAAAAATTTATTGCTACCATTGTATATAAAAATTTTGGTACCAACAAATTTTCTATAAAAATTTGTACCAAAAAATGTTTTATAAAAATTTGTACCGAAATTTTTTTTATAAAAATTTATTGGTACCAAAAAATTTTCTATAAAAATTTGTTGTACCAAAAACTATTCTATAAAAATTTGTTGGTACCAAAAAATTTTATATACAAATTTTGGTACCAAAAAATTTTCTATAAAAATTTGTACCAAAAAATGTTTTATAAAAATTTGTACCGAAATTTTTTTTATAAAAATTTATTGGTACCAAAAAATTTTCTATAAAAATTTGTTGTACCAAAAACTATTCTATAAAAATTTGTTGGTACCAAAAAATTTTATATACAAATTTTGGTACCAAAAAATTTTCTATAAAAATTTGTACCAAAAAATGTTTTATAAAAATTTGTACCGAAATTCTTTTTAATAAAAATTTATTGGTACCAAAAAATTTTCTATAAAAATTTGTTGTACCAAAAACTATTCTATAAAAATTTGTTGGTACCAAAAAATTTTATATAAAAATTTTGGTGCCAAAAAATTTTCTATAAAAATTTGTACCAAAAAATGTTTTATAAAAATTTGTACCGAAATTCTTTTTAATAAAAATTTATTGGTACCAAAAAATTTTCTATAAAAATTTGTTGTACCAAAAACTATTCTATAAAAATTTGTTGGTACCAAAAAATTTTATATAAAAATTTTGGTACCAAAAAATTTTCTATAAAAATTTGTACCAAAAAATGTTTTATAAAAATTTGTACCGAAAATTTTTTTATAAAAATTTATTGGTATAAAAAAATTTTCTATAAAAATTTGTTGTACCAAAAACTATTCTATAAAAATTTGTTGGTACCAAAAAATTTTATATAAAAATTTTGGTACCAAAAAATTTTCTATAAAAATATGAACCAAAAATTTTTTTATAAAAATTTGTAACAAAAAATTGTTTATAAAAATTTATTGGTACAAAAAAATTTTCTATAAAAATTTGTTGGTATAAAAAACTATTCTATAAAAATTTGTTAGTACCTAAAAATTTTCTATAAAAATTTGTTGGTATCAAAAATTTTCTATAAAAATTTGTTGGTACCAAAAATTTTATATAAAAATTTTAGTACCAAAATTTTTTCTATAAAAATTGTCGGTACCAAACAATTTTCTATAAAAATTGGTTGGTTCCAAAAAATTTTCTATAAAAATTTGTTGTTACCAAAAAATTTTCTATAAAAATATTTTGGTACTGAAAAAATTTGAATCTAAATATTTTGGTACCAAAAAATTTTCATAAAAATATTTTGGTACCAAAAAATTTTCATAAAAATATTTTTGTACCAAAAAAATTTTCATAAAAATATTTTGTTACCAAAAATTGTTCTATAAAATTATTTTGGTATCAAAAAATTTTCTACAAAAATTTTAGGGTACCAACAAATTTCTATAAAAATATAATTTTCTATAAAAAAGAGCAGGTTTCCCTAAAAATGTTCTTTGAATTTGTTGGACTATAGCTATGGATTCGCTTAAACTAGTACATTCCAATTTCATTCGGAACACTCTTTAGTTTTTCTTCTATTAAAATTATTTATTCTGAATCGTCTGCTGCTTTATGGCGATAAGTTTTGTATGTCGCAGTTAAATTTGCAAATTGAATCTAATAATTTAACCATAAATTTGCATAGAATATTGTAAATACTGACAGGAACAAGTGGTCGTACATGAAGAGGAACATCCTGCTTCAATGATTATAGATATTTTTTTTGTGAATGTAGTTGTATTTGATTATGAATGTGGGTCTGTCCCTACATGTCTGTGTGTATCATTGTCGGTTGGTGAGTGTTTATCTTAGGGATTACAAGGGCCGGTTTTGCCTGTTTGTTAATATGATTTTGTTATTAATTTAAAAAAAGACAGACGTTTTTCACTCACACCAAAGAGTATAAATCAACTATTCTGTCCTTCCGAACCTCCTGCTGTCAGGGCTTATAAAATGTTGGAAAATTGTGAAAAATTTTAAAATAAAATTTAAATTTATTTTATCATAGCAATACATTAAGGGATATTTATCATATAAAAATGTTATTTTTTATCATTATTGTAAATGTAGTCATATTTTCAGAGTCGCCCCCCCCCCCCCTTTATATTAAACTCATAATGATAAATTTATTGAAAATGACTGGAAAAATTTTTAGTTAAATAAATTTACGAGTAATTTAATTTGTCTGTTTAAAACTCAAATTGTCCTAATTTTAAAGTGCTTTTGTGATGCTTATGTTATTTTAAAAATAAATTAATGGCTTTTTTCTAATGATATCATATCTAAGTTAAATTTTTATACTTGGTTTTGGTTTCTTAAGAACATACGAGTATTTTTTAGCAACAAAAGCAAAGATTTTTCTTTATAATTTTATTAAGGAAAAACTCGATGTTAAGTAATGGAAAATTGCTTGTCTGGCATTTTGCGTTAATGGATCTCAAAAACCACTATTAAGAATGTAGTACATGAGGCAAATAAAATACATATAATAAAATCATGTTAACATGCACAAACATGCATGATTTGCAATAAAATCATGAAATATTTTTACTATAAATTTAGTGAAAATAAAGTGAGTAATAAAATTGTTTTATATAAATATTAAAAGAAGTAGATTTTTAGTACTAAAAATTTTGGCACTAAAAATATATTAATATTTTTTTAGTACTCAAAATGTTTACAAAGATATTTAGTACTAAATATTTTGATGATTTAGTACTAAAAATATAAAAATATTTTAGTAGAACTAAAATACTGCATATATTTCAGTTGTAAAATTTTGAAATAAAATTATTTTAGTACTTGCAATATTTCTGTAATAACAAATTTAGTACTAAAAATTTCAATAAATTTAATAATATTTTAATATAAAAAAATGTTGGTACCAAAAAATTTTCTATAAAAATATTTTGCTACCAAAAATTTTTCTTTAAAAATATTTTGGTACAAAAATTATACTATATAAATATTTTGGTACCAAAAATTTTTCTAGAAAAATATCCAAAATATTTTTCTAGAAAAATTTTTGAAAAATTCTTGGAACAAATTTTCTAGAAAAATATTTTGGTACCAAAATTATTTCTATAAAAATATTTTGGTACCAAAAATTTTTATAGAAATAATTTTGGTACCAAAATTTTTTCTAAAAAATATTTTCCTATAAAAAAAAAAATATTTTGGCATCAACAAATTTCTATAAAAATATTTTGGTACCAAAAATTTTTCTATAAAAATATTTTGGTACCAAAAATTTGTCTATAAAAATATGTTGGTACTAAAAATTTTTCTATAAAAATACCAAAAACTTTTCTTTAACAATATTTTGATACCAACAAATTCTCTAGAAAAATATTTTGGTACCAACAATTTTTCTTAAAAAAATATTTTGGTTACCAATAATTTTTCTAAAAAATATTTTGGTACCAAAAATTTTTCTAAAAAATATTTTGGTACCGAAAATTTTTCTAGAAAATTATTTTGGATATTTTTCTAGAAAAATTTTTGAAAAATTCTTGGAACATATTTTCTAGAAAAATATTTTGGTACCAAAATTATTTCTATAAAAATATTTTGGTACCAAAAATTTTTATAGAAATAATTTTGGTACCAAAATTTTTTCTAAAAAATATTTTCCTATAAAAAAAATATTTTGGCATCAACAAATTTCTATAAAAATATTTTGGTACCAAAAATTTGTCTATAAAAATATGTTGGTACTAAAAATTTTTCTATAAAAATACCAAAAACTTTTCTTTAACAATATTTTGATACCAACAAATTCTCTATAAAAATATTTTGGTATCAAAGACTTTTCTATAAAAATATTTTGGTACCAAAATTTTTTCTATGAGAATATTTTGGTACCAAAAAATTTTCTATAAAAATATTTTGTTGCCAAAAAATTTTCTATAAAAAAAAAATATTTTGGCATCAAAAATTACCAAAAACTTTTCTTTAACAATATTTTTATACCATTTATAGAAAAATATTTTGGAACCAACAATTTTTCTAGAAAAATATTTTGGTACCAAAAATTTTTCTAGAAGAATATTTTGGTACCAAAAATTTTTCTAGAAAAATATTTTGTTACCAAAAATTTGTTTATAAAAATATTTTGGTACCAAAAATTTTTCTAGAAATATATTTTAGTGCCCAAAATTTGTCTATAAAAATTTTTTGTTGCCAAAAAATTTTCTATAAAAATATTTTGGTACCAAAAAATTTTCTATAAAAATGTTTTGGTACCAAAAAATTTTCTATAAAAATATTTTGATACCAAAAATTTTTCTATAAAAGATTTTGATACCAAAAGTTTTTCTATAAAAATATTTTAGTACCAATATTTTTTCTATAAAAATATTTTGATACCAAAAGTTTTTCTATAAAAATATATTAGTACCAATATTTTTTCTATAAAAATATTTTGGTACCAAAAATTTTTCTATAAAAATATTTTGGTACCAAAAATTTTTCTAGAAAAATATTTTGGTACCAAAAATGTTTCTAAAAAAATATTTTGGTACCAAAAATTTTTCTATACAAATATTTTGGTACAAACAGTTTTTCTATAAAATTTCTAAAAATTAATTTCAGTAATCAATATTTTGGTACTAACATTTTCTATATATTTTTAGTACTCAAAAGTTTTTAAAAACAATTTTAGTGCTTGAACAGACATAGACTAAATAAGAATTATTCCAACAAAAAAGCAGAGTTTTAAAATATAATAAATTTTAGAACTTAGCATTTTATGTGACTTTTGTAATATTTCGTCAGCTATTTAATGTGGTATAGTTTATAATTAAAATGGGTATTGCCGACTATTATACTTTCTTACTTATTTTTCTGGTGAAAATAATTTTCATTTCTATTTTTCTCTGCAACCAAACCAAATAGCAATCAATAACTCCCCAACTAAATAAATAGACATTTCAGTTGCCCGAAATCAATTGCGTTTTCTTTTCTCAATTTTCCCTCGTTTCTGGTTTCTGCACTTAAAGAACTATGGGAAAAATTAAATATTTTCTTTCCTACACAAAGAAAAATAAAAACTACTTTCAATTATTCGATGTCATCTCATCTAGAGACTTCTTTTCCATGTATTTCAGAAACAACGAATGGATGGAAATCAATTTAAGTTGAGCTCAAAAGAAGAAGATATAAAAATAATATAAACGAATAAAACTTAATAAAAATAAATTCTATTTATTTTCATAGTTTTCCTTAAACTAGAGTTTTTCGCTTCGTTACTGGAAAATTTTTGTTTTAATATTTAATAGCGTGCAAAAGGGGGAAAATGTAAGCAAAGATAGGGGGTAAGATAGTGGCACAAGTGGTACATAAATGTTTGTCATGTTCATCATTTAACTAAAACACAAACGATAAGACAAACAAATAAAGTTTGAGACATCGAGTGCGGGGAAATAGAAGACTTTAGTCCTTCGCAAATTAAGTGTTAGCCATCCATCAGAGCTTAAGTGGAAGGATGTCATAAGAATGGAAAATAAAAATGAAAGTGATGACGGAAATATTCTCATTTAAAGGAAAGCTTGAGTTCAACATGTGCCCTAAATGTCAAATTATATTAACTAAATCTAGTCAAAAGTAATAAAGTATAATCAGTCAAGACCGATCATATGATTGATACCAAAATATTTTTATAAAATTTTTTTTGGTACCAAAATATTTTTTTAGAAAATTTTTGGTACCAAAATATTTTGATAGAAAATTTTTCGTACCAAAATATTTTTATAAAAAATTTTTTGGTACCAAAATAATCTTATAAACAATTTTTGGTACCAAAATGTTTTTTTGAAAATTTTTTGGTACCAAAATATGTTGATTAAAAATTTTTTAGTACCAAAATATTTTTATAGAAATTTTTTTTTACCAACAAATTTTTATAAAAATTTTTTGGTACCAACAAATTTTTATAGAAATTTTTTGGTACCAACAAATTTTTATAGAAAATTTTTTTGGTACCAACATATTTTTATAGAAAATTTTTTGGTACCAATAAATTTTTATAGAAAATTTTTTGGTACCAATAAATTTTTATAGAAAATTTTTTGGTACCAACAAATTTTTATAGAAAATTTTTTGGTACCAACAAATTTTTATAGAAAATTTTTTGGTACCAATAAATTTTTATAGAAAATTTTTTGGTACCAATAAATTTTTATAGAAAATTTTTTGGTACCAACAAATTTTTATAGAAAATTTTTTGGTACCAACAAATTTTTATAGAAAATTTTTTGGTACCAACAAATTTTTATAGAAATTTTTTTGGTACCAACAAATTTTTATAGAAAATTTTTTGGTACCAACAAATTTTTATAGAAAATTTTTTGGTACCAACAAATTTTTATAGAAAATTTTTTGGTACCAACAAATTTTTATAGAAAATTTTTTGGTACCAACAAATTTTTATAGAAAATTTTTTGGTACCAACAAATTTTTATAGAAAATTTTTTGGTACCAACAAATTTTTATAGAAAATTTTTTGGTACCATTTTATAGAAAATTTTTTGGTACCATTTTATAGAAAATTTTTTGGTACCAACAAATTTTTATAGAAAATTTTTTGGTACCAACAAATTTTTATAGAAAATTTTTTGGTACCAACAAATTTTTAAAGAAAAATTTTTGGTACCAACAAATTTTTATAGAAAATTTGTTGGTACCAACAAATTTTTATAGAAAATTTTTTGGTACCAACAAATTTTTATAGAAAATTTTTTGGTACCAACAAATTTTTATAGAAAATTTTTTGGTACACATTTTTATAAACATTTTTTTGGTACAAATTCTTATCGAAAACTTTTTGGTACCAACAAATTTTTATAGAAAATTTTTTGGTACCAAAACATTTCATGGAAAAGTTTTTGGCACACATTCTTATAGAAAACTTTTTGGTAGCAACAAATTTTTATAGAAAATTTTTGGTACCAAAATATTTTTATAAAAATTTTTTTTATTGAAAATATTTGGTACCAAAATATTTTGTTGCCAAAATTTTTGGTACCAAAGTATTTTTATAAAAAAAAATTTAGTACAAAAATTTTTTTATAGAAAATTTTGGTACCAACAAATTTTTATAGAAAATTGTTTGGTAGCAAAATATTTTAAGAAAATTTTTTGGTATAAAAAAATTTTTATAGAAGAATTTTTGGTATCAAAATATTTTTAGAGACAATTTTTTTGGTATCAAAACATTTTTATAGAAAATTGTTTGGTGCCAACATTTTTTTATTCAAAATGTTCTGGTACCAAAATATTTTTAAAGAATTTTTTTGGTACCAAAATATTTTCAAAGAAACTTTTTTTATCAAAATATATTTATACAAAATATTTTTGTAAATTATTTTTTGGTACCAAAATATTTTTATAAAAAACTTTTTGGTGCCAAAAAATTTTTAAAGAAAATTTTGTGGTACCAAAATATTTTTATAGACAAGGTTTTGGTTTTAAAATATTTTTTTAGAGATTTTTTTGGTAGCAAAATATTTTTAGAGACAATGTTTTGGTATCAAAATATTTTTATAGAAAATTGTTTGGTACCAAAATTTTTTTTATTAAAAATGTTCTGGTACCAAAATATTTTTAAAGAGTTTTTTTTTTCACCAAAATATTTTCAAAGAAAATTTTTTTGTACCAAAATATATTTATACAAAAAATTTTTGTAAATTTTTTCTTGGTACGAAAATATTTTTATAGAAAATTTTTTGGTATCCAAATATTTTTGTAGAAAATTGTTTGGTACCAAAATTTTTTGATAGAATATTTTGTGGTACCAAAATATTTTTTAAGAATTTTTTTGATACCAAAATATTTTCAAAGAAAATTTTTTTGTACTAAAATATATTTATACAAAATATTTTGGTAATTTTTGTAAATTTTTTTTTGTTACCAAAATATTTTCATGGACTATTTTTTGGGTACCAAAATATTTGTACAGACAATTTTTGGCACCAAATTATTTTTGAGAGCAATTTTTGGTACCAAGATATTTTTATAGAAAATTTTTTTGGTATAAAAATTTTTTTATAAAAAAATTTTTGGTACCAAAATATTTTTATAGAAAATTTCTTGGTACCAAAATATTTTAATAGACAATTTTTTGGTACCAAAATATTTTATAGAAAATTTTTTGGTATCAACATTTTTTTATAGGAAAATTGTTGGTACCAAAATGTTTTTATAGAAAATTGTTTGGTACCAAAATATTTTCAAATAAAATTTTTTTCTACCAAAATATATTTAATATAGAAAATATTTTGTTACCAAAATATTTTCTTAGAACTTTTTTTGGTACCAAAATATTTGAATAGAAAATTTGTTAAAGAACATTTTTTGGGTACTAAAATAATTTTATACAAAAATTTGTTGGTACTAAAATACCTTAGAAAAATTTTTGGTAACAAAACTTTTTTTAAACAATTTTTTGATATCAACATTTTTGGTTTGAGATCAACTGGTAGTAGTTCTAGTAAGTATCACGGGAGGAGCGTTAGCTCGGCATGGTTACATCTCAACCGAGTTTCGTGGGCCTGCATGAATACGCAGTGTTAGATAGAGTCCGGTCCTACTAAAGGGGAGATCATCTCCAAATAACATGATCTCAATATAGTACCCGGTTCTTTTGGGGTCGTTTGTTGGAGCTTAAATTCACCCAGTGCTTGAGAGCATCTCGAGGTGAAATCTCTAGGTACATACGATAATCTATTGCACACATCTAACCTACTTACTATTTGAACGACCCATATGGGCCGGTGCTTTATAATCTTTTTTGGTGCTTCAAAATCTAGTTTGGTACTTCATACTCGCGAAGGTGCTCGTCAGGGTATCCAAATCTGTTGGACCACTGTAGCATCGTTGCAACGTGGGGTTTATCATGTTATTATATAGGTACTCAAATGTCATTTGTTTCGAAAATATCGGGAATCTTCTTTCTGAGAATTGTATATCTTAAATAAATAAATATCTCGAAATTCACAAAAACTCTAATGATTCTTAAGATGAATAAAGTTTTATGAAAAAACTCTGTTCAGATAAGTTCGTAAAAAACGGTCTACAATGGACCCTAGCTTATATATTAAATAAACCCTCCAACGGGAAATACATATAAATTTCGTAAAACATGTTCTTATATGATAACAAAATTAAACAATTTAATTTGACTTCATGAGGTGTAGAGTATCATAGAGTAAGTCTTGTTCGACCATAAAACTTTCTTATTTACTTGTTTTTGTTATTCCATGTATTTGTATAACCAGTGTAGGGCGCAATAAATTGTTTTAAGTTTGAATAAGAAGATAAATATATCATAAATTACCAAACATTATACATAAGAAAATGTTTGTTTTATATCCAACTAAATATTTATATTTCAAACGATATAATGTCAAGGGTATGAGGGATTGAAATAAGGATAACTGATGACATTTTGCAGATATTTGTATATACATATTTACTTAGTAAAGTATATACATATGTATGTAGTACATACTATGTACAAGTGGGTATATATAAAAAATATTTGAATTATATTCAATAAAATGTTTGACAAATGTCATGAAAAAACTACGCATGTAGTTGAATTATTACAAGACCATCAACATTAAAACATTTCCATAAAAATGATAAAAGTTTTGTATAGGAAAATTTATT
Source organism: Stomorhina lunata (assembly GCA_933228675.1). NCBI lineage: Eukaryota > Metazoa > Arthropoda > Insecta > Diptera > Rhiniidae > Stomorhina > Stomorhina lunata. The sequence continues at coordinate 21,894,821 of OW121741.1, forward strand.
ATCAAAATAACTAAAGCCCGGCGTACATCGCTATACTTTCATGTATGATGAGCATGGGTAATCTTTTTCCTACTTCTTCCTTGTCAGTCCGATATTTTTCTACCACAATCTCGTTTTGTTGAAAATCATAGAAAGATATAATGAGTCATCCTAAACAGCTGAGTAATCGCAAACTGCTGACTCTTTTCGTAACAAAATGCTGAGTATTTTCCAATTGGAGAGTCATCCTAAACTGCTCAGTAATCAGAAAATATTGAGTCATTTTCAACTGCTGAGTCATCTTTAACTGCTCAATCATCTCGAACATTTGAGTCTTCCTAAACTGTTTAGTCATCATTAAATACTGAGTCATCTCGTACTGCCTAAGACTCATGTACTTACTTCTTAAACAGAGATGTATTAGGGCCAAATTTTGGTATTCTGATTTGAAAAGATTTGTTGGATGGGAAAAACTACAAGAAGGTGTTCTTATTGATTCTTATTGATTCTGGTATCCCTAGAGGAGATTTGTGTAATGGTTAAAACATATCTCCATGAGAGGGTAATTTATTTAAGTAAATTGGAGTATAACGGGATAAGCAGATGAGCATTATAGAGTCATCCTAAACTGATGAGTAATCACGAACAGTTGCTGAGTCACGCTGAACTTCTCAGTCATCTTAAAGTGCTGAGTCATCCTAATCAGCTGAGTCATCTCGAAATGCTGAACCATCGCAAAATGCTGAGTTATCTTAAATTGCTCAGTCATCTCCAGCTGTTGAGACATCTCGAACTGCTGAGTCATCCTAAACTGCTAAGTCATTTCGAACTTCTGAGTCATCCTAAACATCTAAGTCATCTCGAACTGTTGAGCCATTATAAACTATTGGGTCATTTTAAACTTCTCTGTCATCTCGAACTAATGAGCCATCCAAAACTGCTGAGTCATCTCGAATTGCTGAGTAATCCTAAACTTGTAAGAGATTACAAAATGCTATGTTATCCTAAACTGCTAAATTTTCTCCTAAACTGATGAGTAATCACAAACAGAACTTCTCAGTCATCTTAAATTGCTGAGTCATCCTAATCAGCTGAGTCATCTCGAAACGCTGAACCATCGCAAAATGCTGAGTTATCTTAAACTGCTCAGTCATCTCCAGCTGTTGAGACATCTCGAACTGCTGAGTCACCCTAAACTGCTAAATCATTTCGAACTTCTGAGTCATCCTAAACATCTAAGTCATCTCTAATTATTGAGCCATTCCAAACTATTGAGTCATATTGAACTTCTCTATCATCTCGAATTAATGAGTCATCCAAAACTGCTGAGTCATCTCGAATTGCTGAGTAACCCTAAACTTCTAAGGCATTACAAAATGCTATGTTATAATAAACAGTCATCTCCAGCTGTTGAGACATCTCGAACTGCTGAGTCATCCTAAACTGCTAAGCCATTTCGAACTTCTGAGTCACCCTAAACATCTGAGTCATCTCGAACTGTTAAGCCATTCCAAACTATTGGGTCATTTTAAACTTCTCTGTCATCTCGAACTAATGAGTCATCCAAAACTGCTGAGTAATCTCGAATTGCTGAGTCACGCTAAGCTTCTTAGACATTACAAAATGCTATGTTATCCTAAACTGCTAAATTTTTCCCTAAACTGATGAGTAATCACAAACAGTTGCTGAGCCACGCTGAACTTCTCAGTCATCTTAAATTGCTGAGTCATCCTAATCTGCTGAGTCATCCCGAACTTTTGAGCCATTCCAAACTATTGAGTCATCTTAACTTCTCTGTCATCTCAAACTGTTGAGCCTATCCAAACTATTGAGTCATCTTGAACTTCTCTGTCATCTCGAACTAATGAGTCATTCAAAACTGCTGAGTCATCTTGAATTGCTGAGTAATCCTAAACTTCTAAGACATTACAAAATGCTATGTTATCTGATGAGTAATCACAAACAGTTGCTGAGCCACGCTGAACTTCTCTGTCTTCCAAATTGTTGAGTCATCCTAATCAGCTGAGTCATCTCGAAATGCTGAACCATCGCAAAATGCTAAGTTATCTTAAACTGCTCAGTCATCTCCAACTGCTGAGACATCTCGAACTTTTAAGTCATCTTAAACTTCTGAGTCATCCTGAATTTCCTGAAATCGTAAACTTCTGAATCATCTAGAACTGCTGAGTCATCCCAAACTGTTGAGTCTTTCTAAACTTCTCTGTCATCTCGAACTGATGAGTCATCCAAAACTACTGAGTCATCTCGAATTGCTGAGTAACCCTAAACTGCCGAGTCATAACAAAATGCTAAGTTATCCTAAACTGCTCAATTTTCTCCGACTGCTGAGTCATCTTGTACTGCTGAGTTATCCTAAGCTGCTAAATCATCTAAAACTGCATAGACATCTCTAACTGCTTAGTCATCCTAAAATGCTGAGTCATCTCGAACTGATTAAGACTATAAAAAATACCAGACACACAGTGCTAAGTCATCTTATTTAGAGATCATTGGAAATATAGGGCTTAAGCTGAATTCAAGAAGGCAAATCTGTCTTAGTGTCATCTTGACTATCAGATACCGTAAGATACTCCAATAGATCCAACGTGCCATCTCACGCTCTAAATACGATTTCGTATGGTTGTCTGTAGGGTATAAATAAATTGCCCAATACAAGTTGAGACAAAAGTTTAATTTTTGTTGTGAAAAATACACTCCTCAGATAATAAATAAAACATTTTCTATGTTATCTTTTAAGGTCATCACCCGCTAAAGGCTAATAGTAGAAAACATCAGCACATGTTTTAAATTCTACTGACCTTTCACATGAATAAATTTGCTAAAATAAATTTATTCTTTAAAAACATTTATTTTTTTGTCTGAACGCATCATTAAATTGCAATTTACGATTTTTTATCATTCAAATAAATAAATTCTGATAAATCACAAAAAAATGGCGCAATATACTTCATTTCCCCTGATGCATATTAAATTATCATTATACATAGATATTCGATTAGGTTTTTGGCCTTTTAATACGAATGTTTCTGGGATATATGAAAGAAGGTTTTCTTAAATGTCAAATTATATTTTAAATATTCAAACGCCTAAAAGTATGCTTGATTATATTAATATTATACTTAAGCATGTTTTTAAAATGTTTTGTGAATTTTTGTATGCTCTTAAGTAAATGTGAATGTCAAACTATATAGGTTCTATATATTTAGATTTTTCAACATTATGGGGATATTATTTAACGATACGAAGTGGAAGCTACATACAAAAATACGAAATTAATCACCTGTAAAGGTCAATGGTACTAATAAAATTTTCATATTGAATTAGAAAATGGGTTTCAATAAAATTGTACAAATAAGCACAAAAAAGCACATTTAAGACCAAAATCATATTATACCCTATACTCAGTTCAGTTCCAGTTCAGTTCTAGTTCAGTTCTAGTTCAGTTCTAGTTCAGTTCTAGTTCAGTTCTAGTTCAGTTCTAGTTCAGTTCTAGTTCAGTTCTAGTTCAGTTCTAGTTCAGTTCTAGTTCAGTTCTAGTTCAGTTCTAGTTCAGTTCTAGTTCAGTTCTAGTTCAGTTCTAGTTCAGTTCTAGTTCAGTTCTAGTTCAGTTCTAGTTCAGTTCTAGTTCAGTTCTAGTTCAGTTCTAGTTCAGTTCTAGTTCAGTTCTAGTTCAGTTCTAGTTCAGTTCTAGTTCAGTTCTAGTTCAGTTCTAGTTCAGTTCTAGTTCAGTTCTAGTTCAGTTCTAGTTCAGTTCTAGTTCAGTTCTAGTTCAGTTCTAGTTCAGTTCTAGTTCAGTTCTAGTTCAGTTCTAGTTCAGTTCTAGTTCAGTTCTAGTTCAGTTCTAGTTCAGTTCTAGTTCAGTTCTAGTTCAGTTCTAGTTCAGTTCTAGTTCAGTTCTAGTTCAGTTCTAGTTCAGTTCTAGTTCAGTTCTAGTTCAGTTCTAGTTCAGTTCTAGTTCAGTTCTAGTTCAGTTCTAGTTCAGTTCTAGTTCAGTTCTAGTTCAGTTCTAGTTCAGTTCTAGTTCAGTTCTAGTTCAGTTCTAGTTCAGTTCTAGTTCAGTTCTAGTTCAGTTCTAGTTCAGTTCTAGTTCAGTTCTAGTTCAGTTCTAGTTCAGTTCTAGTTCAGTTCTAGTTCAGTTCTAGTTCAGTTCTAGTTCAGTTCTAGTTCAGTTCTAGTTCAGTTCTAGTTCAGTTCTAGTTCAGTTCTAGTTCAGTTCTAGTTCAGTTCTAGTTCAGTTCTAGTTCAGTTCTAGTTCAGTTCTAGTTCAGTTCTAGTTCAGTTCTAGTTCAGTTCTAGTTCAGTTCTAGTTCAGTTCTAGTTCAGTTCTAGTTCAGTTCTAGTTCAGTTCTAGTTCAGTTCTAGTTCAGTTCTAGTTCAGTTCTAGTTCAGTTCTAGTTCAGTTCTAGTTCAGTTCTAGTTCAGTTCTAGTTCAGTTCTAGTTCAGTTCTAGTTCAGTTCTAGTTCAGTTCTAGTTCAGTTCTAGTTCAGTTCTAGTTCAGTTCTAGTTCAGTTCTAGTTCAGTTCTAGTTCAGTTCTAGTTCAGTTCTAGTTCAGTTCTAGTTCAGTTCTAGTTCAGTTCTAGTTCAGTTCTAGTTCAGTTCTAGTTCAGTTCTAGTTCAGTTCTAGTTCAGTTCTAGTTCAGTTCTAGTTCAGTTCTAGTTCAGTTCTAGTTCAGTTCTAGTTCAGTTCTAGTTCAGTTCTAGTTCAGTTCTAGTTCAGTTCTAGTTCAGTTCTAGTTCAGTTCTAGTTCAGTTCTAGTTCAGTTCTAGTTCAGTTCTAGTTCAGTTCTAGTTCAGTTCTAGTTCAGTTCTAGTTCAGTTCTAGTTCAGTTCTAGTTCAGTTCTAGTTCAGTTCTAGTTCAGTTCTAGTTCAGTTCTAGTTCAGTTCTAGTTCAGTTCTAGTTCAGTTCTAGTTCAGTTCTAGTTCAGTTCTAGTTCAGTTCTAGTTCAGTTCTAGTTCAGTTCTAGTTCAGTTCTAGTTCAGTTCTAGTTCAGTTCTAGTTCAGTTCTAGTTCAGTTCTAGTTCAGTTCTAGTTCAGTTCTAGTTCAGTTCTAGTTCAGTTCTAGTTCAGTTCTAGTTCAGTTCTAGTTCAGTTCTAGTTCAGTTCTAGTTCAGTTCTAGTTCAGTTCTAGTTCAGTTCTAGTTCAGTTCTAGTTCAGTTCTAGTTCAGTTCTAGTTCAGTTCTAGTTCAGTTCTAGTTCAGTTCTAGTTCAGTTCTAGTTCAGTTCTAGTTCAGTTCTAGTTCAGTTCTAGTTCAGTTCTAGTTCAGTTCTAGTTCAGTTCTAGTTCAGTTCTAGTTCAGTTCTAGTTCAGTTCTAGTTCAGTTCTAGTTCAGTTCTAGTTCAGTTCTAGTTCAGTTCTAGTTCAGTTCTAGTTCAGTTCTAGTTCAGTTCTAGTTCAGTTCTAGTTCAGTTCTAGTTCAGTTCTAGTTCAGTTCTAGTTCAGTTCTAGTTCAGTTCTAGTTCAGTTCTAGTTCAGTTCTAGTTCAGTTCTAGTTCAGTTCTAGTTCAGTTCTAGTTCAGTTCTAGTTCAGTTCTAGTTCAGTTCTAGTTCAGTTCTAGTTCAGTTCTAGTTCAGTTCTAGTTCAGTTCTAGTTCAGTTCTAGTTCAGTTCTAGTTCAGTTCTAGTTCAGTTCTAGTTCAGTTCTAGTTCAGTTCTAGTTCAGTTCTAGTTCAGTTCTAGTTCAGTTCTAGTTCAGTTCTAGTTCAGTTCTAGTTCAGTTCTAGTTCAGTTCTAGTTCAGTTCTAGTTCAGTTCTAGTTCAGTTCTAGTTCAGTTCTAGTTCAGTTCTAGTTCAGTTCTAGTTCAGTTCTAGTTCAGTTCTAGTTCAGTTCTAGTTCAGTTCTAGTTCAGTTCTAGTTCAGTTCTAGTTCAGTTCTAGTTCAGTTCTAGTTCAGTTCTAGTTCAGTTCTAGTTCAGTTCTAGTTCAGTTCTAGTTCAGTTCTAGTTCAGTTCTAGTTCAGTTCTAGTTCAGTTCTAGTTCAGTTCTAGTTCAGTTCTAGTTCAGTTCTAGTTCAGTTCTAGTTCAGTTCTAGTTCAGTTCTAGTTCAGTTCTAGTTCAGTTCTAGTTCAGTTCTAGTTCAGTTCTAGTTCAGTTCTAGTTCAGTTCTAGTTCAGTTCTAGTTCAGTTCTAGTTCAGTTCTAGTTCAGTTCTAGTTCAGTTCTAGTTCAGTTCTAGTTCAGTTCTAGTTCAGTTCTAGTTCAGTTCTAGTTCAGTTCTAGTTCAGTTCTAGTTCAGTTCTAGTTCAGTTCTAGTTCAGTTCTAGTTCAGTTCTAGTTCAGTTCTAGTTCAGTTCTAGTTCAGTTCTAGTTCAGTTCTAGTTCAGTTCTAGTTCAGTTCTAGTTCAGTTCTAGTTCAGTTCTAGTTCAGTTCTAGTTCAGTTCTAGTTCAGTTCTAGTTCAGTTCTAGTTCAGTTCTAGTTCAGTTCTAGTTCAGTTCTAGTTCAGTTCTAGTTCAGTTCTAGTTCAGTTCTAGTTCAGTTCTAGTTCAGTTCTAGTTCAGTTCTAGTTCAGTTCTAGTTCAGTTCTAGTTCAGTTCTAGTTCAGTTCTAGTTCAGTTCTAGTTCAGTTCTAGTTCAGTTCTAGTTCAGTTCTAGTTCAGTTCTAGTTCAGTTCTAGTTCAGTTCTAGTTCAGTTCTAGTTCAGTTCTAGTTCAGTTCTAGTTCAGTTCTAGTTCAGTTCTAGTTCAGTTCTAGTTCAGTTCTAGTTCAGTTCTAGTTCAGTTCTAGTTCAGTTCTAGTTCAGTTCTAGTTCAGTTCTAGTTCAGTTCTAGTTCAGTTCTAGTTCAGTTCTAGTTCAGTTCTAGTTCAGTTCTAGTTCAGTTCTAGTTCAGTTCTAGTTCAGTTCTAGTTCAGTTCTAGTTCAGTTCTAGTTCAGTTCTAGTTCAGTTCTAGTTCAGTTCTAGTTCAGTTCTAGTTCAGTTCTAGTTCAGTTCTAGTTCAGTTCTAGTTCAGTTCTAGTTCAGTTCTAGTTCAGTTCTAGTTCAGTTCTAGTTCAGTTCTAGTTCAGTTCTAGTTCAGTTCTAGTTCAGTTCTAGTTCAGTTCTAGTTCAGTTCTAGTTCAGTTCTAGTTCAGTTCTAGTTCAGTTCTAGTTCAGTTCTAGTTCAGTTCTAGTTCAGTTCTAGTTCAGTTCTAGTTCAGTTCTAGTTCAGTTCTAGTTCAGTTCTAGTTCAGTTCTAGTTCAGTTCTAGTTCAGTTCTAGTTCAGTTCTAGTTCAGTTCTAGTTCAGTTCTAGTTCAGTTCTAGTTCAGTTCTAGTTCAGTTCTAGTTCAGTTCTAGTTCAGTTCTAGTTCAGTTCTAGTTCAGTTCTAGTTCAGTTCTAGTTCAGTTCTAGTTCAGTTCTAGTTCAGTTCTAGTTCAGTTCTAGTTCAGTTCTAGTTCAGTTCTAGTTCAGTTCTAGTTCAGTTCTAGTTCAGTTCTAGTTCAGTTCTAGTTCAGTTCTAGTTCAGTTCTAGTTCAGTTCTAGTTCAGTTCTAGTTCAGTTCTAGTTCAGTTCTAGTTCAGTTCTAGTTCAGTTCTAGTTCAGTTCTAGTTCAGTTCTAGTTCAGTTCTAGTTCAGTTCTAGTTCAGTTCTAGTTCAGTTCTAGTTCAGTTCTAGTTCAGTTCTAGTTCAGTTCTAGTTCAGTTCTAGTTCAGTTCTAGTTCAGTTCTAGTTCAGTTCTAGTTCAGTTCTAGTTCAGTTCTAGTTCAGTTCTAGTTCAGTTCTAGTTCAGTTCTAGTTCAGTTCTAGTTCAGTTCTAGTTCAGTTCTAGTTCAGTTCTAGTTCAGTTCTAGTTCAGTTCTAGTTCAGTTCTAGTTCAGTTCTAGTTCAGTTCTAGTTCAGTTCTAGTTCAGTTCTAGTTCAGTTCTAGTTCAGTTCTAGTTCAGTTCTAGTTCAGTTCTAGTTCAGTTCTAGTTCAGTTCTAGTTCAGTTCTAGTTCAGTTCTAGTTCAGTTCTAGTTCAGTTCTAGTTCAGTTCTAGTTCAGTTCTAGTTCAGTTCTAGTTCAGTTCTAGTTCAGTTCTAGTTCAGTTCTAGTTCAGTTCTAGTTCAGTTCTAGTTCAGTTCTAGTTCAGTTCTAGTTCAGTTCTAGTTCAGTTCTAGTTCAGTTCTAGTTCAGTTCTAGTTCAGTTCTAGTTCAGTTCTAGTTCAGTTCTAGTTCAGTTCTAGTTCAGTTCTAGTTCAGTTCTAGTTCAGTTCTAGTTCAGTTCTAGTTCAGTTCTAGTTCAGTTCTAGTTCAGTTCTAGTTCAGTTCTAGTTCAGTTCTAGTTCAGTTCTAGTTCAGTTCTAGTTCAGTTCTAGTTCAGTTCTAGTTCAGTTCTAGTTCAGTTCTAGTTCAGTTCTAGTTCAGTTCTAGTTCAGTTCTAGTTCAGTTCTAGTTCAGTTCTAGTTCAGTTCTAGTTCAGTTCTAGTTCAGTTCTAGTTCAGTTCTAGTTCAGTTCTAGTTCAGTTCTAGTTCAGTTCTAGTTCAGTTCTAGTTCAGTTCTAGTTCAGTTCTAGTTCAGTTCTAGTTCAGTTCTAGTTCAGTTCTAGTTCAGTTCTAGTTCAGTTCTAGTTCAGTTCTAGTTCAGTTCTAGTTCAGTTCTAGTTCAGTTCTAGTTCAGTTCTAGTTCAGTTCTAGTTCAGTTCTAGTTCAGTTCTAGTTCAGTTCTAGTTCAGTTCTAGTTCAGTTCTAGTTCAGTTCTAGTTCAGTTCTAGTTCAGTTCTAGTTCAGTTCTAGTTCAGTTCTAGTTCAGTTCTAGTTCAGTTCTAGTTCAGTTCTAGTTCAGTTCTAGTTCAGTTCTAGTTCAGTTCTAGTTCAGTTCTAGTTCAGTTCTAGTTCAGTTCTAGTTCAGTTCTAGTTCAGTTCTAGTTCAGTTCTAGTTCAGTTCTAGTTCAGTTCTAGTTCAGTTCTAGTTCAGTTCTAGTTCAGTTCTAGTTCAGTTCTAGTTCAGTTCTAGTTCAGTTCTAGTTCAGTTCTAGTTCAGTTCTAGTTCAGTTCTAGTTCAGTTCTAGTTCAGTTCTAGTTCAGTTCTAGTTCAGTTCTAGTTCAGTTCTAGTTCAGTTCTAGTTCAGTTCTAGTTCAGTTCTAGTTCAGTTCTAGTTCAGTTCTAGTTCAGTTCTAGTTCAGTTCTAGTTCAGTTCTAGTTCAGTTCTAGTTCAGTTCTAGTTCAGTTCTAGTTCAGTTCTAGTTCAGTTCTAGTTCAGTTCTAGTTCAGTTCTAGTTCAGTTCTAGTTCAGTTCTAGTTCAGTTCTAGTTCAGTTCTAGTTCAGTTCTAGTTCAGTTCTAGTTCAGTTCTAGTTCAGTTCTAGTTCAGTTCTAGTTCAGTTCTAGTTCAGTTCTAGTTCAGTTCTAGTTCAGTTCTAGTTCAGTTCTAGTTCAGTTCTAGTTCAGTTCTAGTTCAGTTCTAGTTCAGTTCTAGTTCAGTTCTAGTTCAGTTCTAGTTCAGTTCTAGTTCAGTTCTAGTTCAGTTCTAGTTCAGTTCTAGTTCAGTTCTAGTTCAGTTCTAGTTCAGTTCTAGTTCAGTTCTAGTTCAGTTCTAGTTCAGTTCTAGTTCAGTTCTAGTTCAGTTCTAGTTCAGTTCTAGTTCAGTTCTAGTTCAGTTCTAGTTCAGTTCTAGTTCAGTTCTAGTTCAGTTCTAGTTCAGTTCTAGTTCAGTTCTAGTTCAGTTCTAGTTCAGTTCTAGTTCAGTTCTAGTTCAGTTCTAGTTCAGTTCTAGTTCAGTTCTAGTTCAGTTCTAGTTCAGTTCTAGTTCAGTTCTAGTTCAGTTCTAGTTCAGTTCTAGTTCAGTTCTAGTTCAGTTCTAGTTCAGTTCTAGTTCAGTTCTAGTTCAGTTCTAGTTCAGTTCTAGTTCAGTTCTAGTTCAGTTCTAGTTCAGTTCTAGTTCAGTTCTAGTTCAGTTCTAGTTCAGTTCTAGTTCAGTTCTAGTTCAGTTCTAGTTCAGTTCTAGTTCAGTTCTAGTTCAGTTCTAGTTCAGTTCTAGTTCAGTTCTAGTTCAGTTCTAGTTCAGTTCTAGTTCAGTTCTAGTTCAGTTCTAGTTCAGTTCTAGTTCAGTTCTAGTTCAGTTCTAGTTCAGTTCTAGTTCAGTTCTAGTTCAGTTCTAGTTCAGTTCTAGTTCAGTTCTAGTTCAGTTCTAGTTCAGTTCTAGTTCAGTTCTAGTTCAGTTCTAGTTCAGTTCTAGTTCAGTTCTAGTTCAGTTCTAGTTCAGTTCTAGTTCAGTTCTAGTTCAGTTCTAGTTCAGTTCTAGTTCAGTTCTAGTTCAGTTCTAGTTCAGTTCTAGTTCAGTTCTAGTTCAGTTCTAGTTCAGTTCTAGTTCAGTTCTAGTTCAGTTCTAGTTCAGTTCTAGTTCAGTTCTAGTTCAGTTCTAGTTCAGTTCTAGTTCAGTTCTAGTTCAGTTCTAGTTCAGTTCTAGTTCAGTTCTAGTTCAGTTCTAGTTCAGTTCTAGTTCAGTTCTAGTTCAGTTCTAGTTCAGTTCTAGTTCAGTTCTAGTTCAGTTCTAGTTCAGTTCTAGTTCAGTTCTAGTTCAGTTCTAGTTCAGTTCTAGTTCAGTTCTAGTTCAGTTCTAGTTCAGTTCTAGTTCAGTTCTAGTTCAGTTCTAGTTCAGTTCTAGTTCAGTTCTAGTTCAGTTCTAGTTCAGTTCTAGTTCAGTTCTAGTTCAGTTCTAGTTCAGTTCTAGTTCAGTTCTAGTTCAGTTCTAGTTCAGTTCTAGTTCAGTTCTAGTTCAGTTCTAGTTCAGTTCTAGTTCAGTTCTAGTTCAGTTCTAGTTCAGTTCTAGTTCAGTTCTAGTTCAGTTCTAGTTCAGTTCTAGTTCAGTTCTAGTTCAGTTCTAGTTCAGTTCTAGTTCAGTTCTAGTTCAGTTCTAGTTCAGTTCTAGTTCAGTTCTAGTTCAGTTCTAGTTCAGTTCTAGTTCAGTTCTAGTTCAGTTCTAGTTCAGTTCTAGTTCAGTTCTAGTTCAGTTCTAGTTCAGTTCTAGTTCAGTTCTAGTTCAGTTCTAGTTCAGTTCTAGTTCAGTTCTAGTTCAGTTCTAGTTCAGTTCTAGTTCAGTTCTAGTTCAGTTCTAGTTCAGTTCTAGTTCAGTTCTAGTTCAGTTCTAGTTCAGTTCTAGTTCAGTTCTAGTTCAGTTCTAGTTCAGTTCTAGTTCAGTTCTAGTTCAGTTCTAGTTCAGTTCTAGTTCAGTTCTAGTTCAGTTCTAGTTCAGTTCTAGTTCAGTTCTAGTTCAGTTCTAGTTCAGTTCTAGTTCAGTTCTAGTTCAGTTCTAGTTCAGTTCTAGTTCAGTTCTAGTTCAGTTCTAGTTCAGTTCTAGTTCAGTTCTAGTTCAGTTCTAGTTCAGTTCTAGTTCAGTTCTAGTTCAGTTCTAGTTCAGTTCTAGTTCAGTTCTAGTTCAGTTCTAGTTCAGTTCTAGTTCAGTTCTAGTTCAGTTCTAGTTCAGTTCTAGTTCAGTTCTAGTTCAGTTCTAGTTCAGTTCTAGTTCAGTTCTAGTTCAGTTCTAGTTCAGTTCTAGTTCAGTTCTAGTTCAGTTATAGTTCAGTTCTAGTTCAGTTCTAGTTCAGTTCTAGTTCAGTTCTAGTTCAGTTCTAGTTCAGTTCTAGTTCAGTTTTAGCTCAGTTCTGACTCCTAGTGGTTATTGCGTAATCTACCTTCTTCCATCACATATTTGTTTGTCTGCGTGTGTATGCTCTCCCTCAAGGGGTTAATATAATACAAATTCCATTTCTTTTTTTTAAATATTTATGTACGTTCATTTGCCTTTAAACTAGTTTTGCCTTCAAGGGTTTTTCTTCTTTATTTATACTTTTTTTGTCCCTTTGGTGGCACTACAAATCTCTATGGCAAATTTTCACTTTTATTTCTTCTAAAGTTTATTCTAGAGGAATGTGAAAAGGGTTATAGAAAAACTTAGGATTTGAACAATTTACCTTGTGACACTTTTAAAAGGAAAACAACAAAAAAAAATCGAATTACATGGAAAAGTTTAATCAACTGGACAGAAAATTTAAGATTTACTCAGGCAAAGAACCAAATATACAAATACAGTCACGTACAATAATTTAAGACTTTAAGGGCCGCGGGGATTTTGTTGCGAAAATGATGTTAAAGCAAAGATTGTTCCTAACTTTTATTTTCATTTGCATGAGTATCCGGAAAAAGTTCTAAGAAGTTATTTTGTTTTTTTTCACTAGAAGAGACTTTTAAACTAATATGGTCCTTAAAGGATTAAATTTAATTTCCAGTCAATACACGCATATATAAGTTCGTTTGTGTCATATATGTGTTATACATAAGTATGTGTTATTTTGGATATTTTCAACTTAGTCAAGTATAAAAAGAACTCACATAATGACACAATGAAACTGTTAAGTAAAAACTTGTTCAACTGGTCGAAAATTTCTCTGGATTAAGGTTCATTTTTTGCCTTAGGTATTTTATTGTGATTTTAGGGTTTGAAAGTTTCTAAATGAAAAAGGTGACTTTGCTTAACAAATTGATTTATCAGGCATTTCTTAAGGTAAAATTGGCAATTTTAAAAGATTAATTTAAGTTTAATCAAATATCTCTAAGTTTGTTTAAGTTTGTTAATTGCCAACAATCCCCAAACTATTTGAAAATTAAACCTCAATCAAATTTGACTGACATTTGTCAGATTCATCGCCTAAGTTTGTCAGACTTCACTCTTATTAAACGTTTAAACTAGTCACTCTTGATTAAGTCAAAGTTATAGCACTCAAAAATGTAGTCAGACAAAAATTAAAGTATTATAGCCCGACCATAGGATACCCTACATCCTTGGTGTAAATGTGGACTGAAAGTCAATAAATGAAACAAAATTAGTTTAAAGCCTTAACCCATACATTTTTTGTTCATTTAATAATTATAACTTTTTCTAGTTTTATATATCTGTGGCTTGGTGCTAAAAGGGCCAATGTCAGTTTTTTTATGTTTTGAGCTAATAATTGAATTAGATTCCCTTCTTTACCCTCTTTTATTTGGCTCCAATAGCTGATCTCTAACTTAAATCTGAACAGATTTTTAAGGGCTTTTATGGAAAATGTTACTATGAATTTATATGGAAAATATAAACTTTAAATTAAATTTTTTCAAAACTATTTTTGACATTGGCCCTTTTAGCATCAAGCCACAGATATATTTTAGCCATTTCCTTCGAAGGGAGCTGGGTTCAAATTTCCGAAAACTTTTCTTAATATAGTTATTTTATTTTTAATTCTACTAAAATTATTAGATTTTAGAAAATTTCATTGAAAATAGTAAATTTTCGAGAATATTAAATTCTCCTAAAACTATGCTACATGATTTTCTTAAAATTGTTTAGACTTTGTTTGAAAATGAATTGATAGGGAGCTGAGTTTAAATTTGCCAAACATTTTTTTAATTATTAGTTATTTGTTTTTAATTAAACTAAAATTATTAGATTTTTGAAAATATTAAATGCTCCTAAAACTATACTACGTGATTTTCTTAAAACCGTTAAGAATTTGTTTCAGATTGAATGAAATTTTTGAACTAAAACACTTAAGTGGCTTACAAATTCGAGAAAATAGAATGTCATAATTTAAATTCATTTTAATAGAGACAAAATTCCATAGCAACCCAAGAGCTATATGAGGGCAAGTTAATAACACTAGCTTACAAAATTCAAAATTTTGTGTTAGATTTAAACACTTCTTTATATTTTTTATAAATCATCAAAGTCTTCTGATTATAAAAACGGTTGAAATTTAATTTTCTTTTTAAATTAAAAAAAAAAAATAATCATAAAATTTTCCATTTTTTGAAAAGACTGATCCATGGATTTTATCATATCTTTGGAAGGGTTTGTTCGATTTTGTTGAAATTTATAGAATACAATTTTTAAGTCGCTTTAAAACCATATTTTTAACAGATTTGGAGTTATATGCAGTTCAAATCAAAAAATAATTTTTTTTTTATAAAAAATTTAAATTTTTAAAAAAAATTTCCATTTTTGAAAAATTTTAAAAAATTGAAGATCGTATAAATCTTAAATTTGTATTGCATGATCTCAAAAGCGCAAATGTTTTTAAAGAAATATGCCTGATTTCCTGAAAATTCATAAATAATTAGTGATTTTATAAACAATTAAGTAAAAGAAGTGAAAATACCCAATTTTGTATATTAAGCCACTTCCGTCATTTTGTCTTTTATGTGAGATCGGGTCAAATGTAGACCAATTTACTCGAAATTTTACAATTTGATTACAGTTTATATACGAATTATGTCTGCAGCAAATAAATATAAAATTTTCATTATCTTCAGATTTAGGAACGTTTTTTCTAAATTTCATAAAAATATAATCAAATTTGGGGCCAAAAACCCAATTCCGGGAAGTGAGGCCCATGTGAGGTAGTCGAAATAATAGTCCGATTTTTACCAATTTTAATAGTAATAGCCCCCAATACTAAAGAAAATATCTGTGTCAAATTTTATCGAGATGAAAGCAAATTTGTGTTGTAAGGAACATAAAACTTTATTCCGATGCATTTAAGTGGCTTTTGTCGGAATTTAAGTGGCTTTTGTCAATTTCGGGAACTGACAGCCATAGTAGTAACCCGAAATAATAGACTTATTTTTACCAATTTTAATAGTAATGATCCCACTGCTAAAGAAAATATCTGTGTCAAATTTTATCTCGATGAAAGCAAATTTATGGGTTTAAGGAACATACAACTTTAAAAAAATTTTGAATGATCTTTTTTATTTTTTCCTAGCACCAAAACAAAAATCTCAAAAATTCAGGCCTTTAATTGATTTTTTTAAAATAATAGTTTTTATATGAAATTTTGTATGTAAAAATTGGGTATTTTCGAGATATTCTTAATAAAATCGCAACTTATGGATGGATTTTAATAAACTAAGACTTATATTATTTTGAATATTCACAGTTTTACGATTATTTAGTAATAATGGTTAATTTTTGCCATATTAGGTTTTTTATGAATTTTTAAAAAATAAAATTTTCGATTTTGCACCAAGAAAAAAATATTTTTTTTACGTTGTAATGTAAATAACTCCAAAACCGTTGATTAGACAAAAATCTTGTATTAGTACGTTTTAATGCCAGTTTTGTTCTTAATTCATTGACATATATTTTAATAAAATTGGGTAAGTCGTTTTCATGATATGGTAAAATAACTACGACAACATCGTGAATAAACTCAAGATCCTTTTACGACAAATATTTTGCAAAAAATTTGATATTTACGTTATTCCTAATAAAATCTCTACTAATCGATGGATTTTCATAGTATAAGACTTGTGTTATTAAGAAGATTTGCAGTGTAACGACTGTCTAGAATCGATGGTAAGTTTTTGCCATATTAGATTTTTGGTGAATTTTTAAAACTACAATTTTTTCAAATTTGTATGAATTTTTAAAAAATTTAAGTTTTTTGATTTTGCTAAAAAAAATAAATTTACATTGTAATATGAATAACTCCAAAACCGTTGATAAGACAAAAATATTATATAAGCATATCATAAGGAAGATTTTGTTCTTAGTTTATTGACTTACTTTGAAGAAAATTGGTCAAGTCGTTTTCAAGATATTGTAGACCATCAAAAATCCTTATATAATAAATTTTTTGCAAAAAATTTTGTATTTTCATATTATTCTTAATAAAGTCACTACTATTTGATAAATTTTCATAATATAGGACTTATATTATTAAGAATATTCATAGTTTTGCGATTGTTGCTATTTATTCTAAGCTTTTTCCATTTTCGATTTTTTATGAATTTTTGAAAATATTTTTTTTTTGAATTTTGAACAAAATTTTTTTTTACATTTTAATGTAAATAACTTTAGAAACGTTCATGACACAAAAATCTTGTGTTTATACGTCTTAAATGAAATTTTGCTCTTAATCCATTGATGTAAGTTTCAATAAAATTGGACAAGTCATTTTCAAGATATGGTCAATTATCTAGGACAACATCTTCCAAAAATTACAAATTTTAGAAATATATTTTTTTTGAATCTATGAAAAATATTAAAATTTCTGGTGTTTTTGTACTTAGAAGACAAAACTAGTTTAACTATAAAGTAATTTTGGCTGTTGACCAGTGTAAGTTACGACAATAACTCAAGTGCCCTCCAAGGGAAAGTTAATAAGTTATCGAACGGAAGCAGCTACACAAACATGTAACCACCTAAGAATTTTACAACACTAAAACGCACAAGAATTGACTTCCTAGAAAATCCTGTCACGAACTGATAAGAAATAAAACAATTCTCAAGTTAAAGCACGATTCATAAGCTCACAAACACACACAAGCAGGAACTACCTGCTTTTAGTTCACCCTTCCCTTTCCTTTTATGTTCTATATTCCAACCTTTTCTCAAAAACCTGAAAATTGTCTAGCATAAATTTAAATTTCATTTATATGAAGAAAAGTTTAAGTTTTCTAAACAAAAAATATAATAATAAAGAATTTCTCTTGTTTACTTTCATTATCATTGGGACCCACAAAAATTGGTTTTTCATTTAGTTTTTCTTTTTGTTCGTTCTCATTTAAATTAAAAGATTTTCGTAAACACCAAAAAAAGGAACCTATAAATTTTTCTTGTGAATAAACAACAAATATCAGCTTCATTTGAAGACAACAGCAGAATATTTAGATTTCTATTTTGTTTTAGAACAATGCAATTTAAAATTGGAAATAGTTATGGGAAAACAATGGAGTACGTGGGATAATCCTGGGAGGTTCTTTTTGAGTGGTTTTTATTAGTCAAATTTTGAATAAAATTCATAAAGAATGAAAACGAAAAAAGATTTTCGGGATTAGTTTTATTTTTTTTTTTTTCAAATACATGTGGGTATTAATGAGATGATGTTTAAGTTAGGCTAAATATTTTCTCATGGATAATAGGATATGTAAATCTAATTTATTAGTATTAGTAATGCTAATACTAATACTAGTACTTATACTGATTCTGATACTAATACTGATATTATCGCTAAAATTGATCCTAGGACTATTACTAGTACTCATTCTAGTTCTGATACTGATATTTGTACCGATACTGATGATAATACTAATACCAATAGTATTACTAATAATGAGTACGTGTACAAATACAATTGCAATTACTATTCCTAAGTTCATATTTGTTGAATTTCGTTTCAAATTAATTCCTAATTCCCATCGTAATCCTTTGCTTTGCTTTCCAGTTGCCTCTCAATTACACTTCATTTCCTTGTTAATTAAAAAGCAACCAATGCTTTTAAGTATCAATAAATACAACCGGGAACCATAGATGAGTCTTAGGTACAAAAAAGCCAGCGTTAATGAAAAGGTGAATAGAGCAAAGCAAGTTAATGACATGCTTTTACGTGTTTGATTTCAGTTTTAAATAAATCTGTTTAAATAGAGAAATACAAAAAGAAATTAAATCGTATATAGATTAAATCCCACATGATCTTTTAATTGATGGAATTAGTAGGAATAATATGTGTGTGTGCGAGAAGGAAAAACATGTGGAAAAAAGAGAAGAAAAATGAAGATTAAGGCGAAACATGGTGACAAAATTATTGGTTCGTTTGTATGTATTTGGAATTAGATTTCACTTCCGCTTGCTTCATTTATGGAGGAGAATTTTGATGTATGTTTTTTTCCAACAGGAAACTGTCATTTTTTATGTCTTCACAAAATTTATATTTTCTTACTTGTTTATGGAACAATTTAATGTGATTTTAATATATTTTTTAGTATTTTCTTGCTAATATTTCTACTTTTGGCAGTTTGTTGGAGCTGCAGTCTCTCACATCATTACCGATACTTGCAATATGATTGATTTGTTAAGTTTTTCATATTTCATAGATTTGTTTAACTATATAACTTATGCAACACTTAGCACTTCGATTTATGTGTTAGTATTATTAATAGTAATTGTAGTAATTTTAATATTTATGTTAGTGTTAGTATCAGTATAAGATTTTGTACAGCATTTTTATTAGTATTTTTATAGGTGTACAGTACTACTAATTCCTATATTATTACCAAAATTAAACTAATTTTGATATTAATACTGATACTAATACTTATGTTGTTACTAACACTGTTTCTAATAGTAATAATAATACTTATACTGATACTTATAGTCATATTATTAATACTAATACTATTACTAATATTGTCACTTATACTAAAATAAATACTACCTGTGGTACTGATGCTAATGTTGATACTTATATTGAAACTAATACTGATACTAATGTTGATACAAACATTATTACTGACACTTATACTGATACTAATACTGATACTATTACTAATACTGATACTAACACTTTTACTGATACTAATACGGATGCTAATACTGGTACTTACACTGATACCAATACTGTTACTAATACCGATACTAATACTGATACCAATACTGATACTAATACTGATACTAATACTGATACTAATACTGATATTAATACTGATACTAATAATAATACTGATACTAACAATAAAACTGATGCTAATACTGATACTAGTAATAAAACTGATGCTAATACTGATACTAATACTGCTACTAATACTGATACTAATACTGATACCAATACTGATACTAATACTGATACTAATACTGATACTAATACTGATACTAATACTGATACTAATACTGATACTAATACTGATACTAATACTGATACTAATACTGATACTGATACTAATACTGATACTAATACTGATACTAATACTGATACTTATACTAATACTGGTACTGATACCAATACTGGTACTTATACTGATACTAATAATGATACTTATACTGATTCTAATACTGATATTAATACTTATACTAATACTGATGCTAATACTGATACTAATACTGATACAAATACTGATACAAATACTGGTATTCTAATACTGAAATTGATACTTATACTGCTTCTATACTGATACTAGTTCTGATACTTATATTGATACTATTACTTATGTTGATTCTAATACTTATACTGATACTAATACTGGCACTTTTACCGATACTTATACTGATACTAATACTGATACCAATATTAATATTGATACTAATATTGATTCTAATACTGATACTTATACTAACACGTACACAGATACTGGTACTAATATTAATTCAAATACTGATACTCATACCGATACTAGTACTAAAACTTATACTGATACTAATACTGATACTAATACTGACTCTAATACTGATATTAATAATGACACTATTACTGATATTAATACTTATACTAATTCTAATACTAATACTTATACTAATACTGATATTAATATTGGTAATAATACTAAGACTGATATTAATACTAATATTTATTATAATACTGATACTTACACTGATATTAATCATTATACTAATACTAATACAGATACTTAAACTGATACTAATATTGATACTAATACTGATAATTTTACTGATACTGATACTATTACTGATACTTATGCTGATACTAATACTGATTCTAATACTGATACTGATACCAATACTAATACTGATACTTATAATGACACTAATACTTATACTAATACCGGTACTAATACAGATACTATTACTGATACTAATACTGATACTAATATTGATACCGACACAAAAACGGATACCAATACTTATACTGATACTGGTAGTAATACTGATACTAATACTGATACTTATACTGATTCTAATACTGATGGTAATACTTATACTAATATTGATACTAATACTGATACTAATACTGATTCTAATACTGATACTAATACTAATACTTATACTGATACTTATACTGATAGTAATATTGATACTAATTCTGATACTAATACTGATTTAAATACTAAAAATTGTACTTGTACTTTTTTACTCACTAAAGGTGAGACTAATGTGAATACTTACATATATTAATAAATACTAATACTGAAACCAATTCTTACACAATTACAATAAGCTTTAGTACTTGTATTAGTACTAGCATTTTAAATACATTGGCGCATATTCACAAATCATTACTAAGTGCTAACTTTTTTAAATTCCTATTTAAGTTATTCACAGACGAATACTTAAGTTTGAACTTAATTATGGGTGAAGCTATAACTAAATGTTAACTAACTTATACATTCAAACAACAGCTGATTGATTTCATAAATTATTTGAAAGGAAAACATTTTAAGAAAAAATAAAAAATAAAGAAATGAAAACAATTTTAAGAGATTTCCAAACATTTTTAGACGATAACATAATGAGAAATGTAAGGACGTAAAGGAAACGCTGCAATTTCTTTGAACGTTTTTTCCATTTTTTGTGTCCAAAAAACATCAAAACAAAATAAAATAAACAAACAATAATTTTATTTTTGTAAGACTTTTTTTAAATTGGTTTTTATTCAATCTGTAATTAAAAAAAATACTTTTTGTGAATTTCTATAAATTTTTACATGTCAAAAATTGTTTTTTGATAGTTTAAAAAGTATTTTGTTTAATTGCAGTTTATATCGATCACGGCATTATCGAAATTTTATCTTCTCCACAAGCCAATCTACATGGTTGCATTTCTTTTATCAGCTGACAGCCGTTACTACGTTAGTTACTATTTGTGAATAGGATCTGTAACTATCTGTTAACTATTTTTTAGTATCTGTTTAACTAATTTCGACTTTAGTTACGATTTCTGAATATGCGCCATTATTTTTGGCACAAGTATAAACTTACTAATACAGATGTAGTATTTTTAGTATTGCATTTGTGCATATATGAATAACTAAGACCTGTGATAGGGGTTTTAAATATTTCATTAGAAATCTATCTATGTTGCATTGGACATATGTGTGTATGTTTGTATTTCCGTTTAAAAGTATATATTAAAATTCTAACTAAATAGAATTTAATAATGAGTCTAAATCCCACATTTAAATACCAAATACAAAAAAAAAACTTTTATTCGTTGTAATTGATAAAAACGTAAAACTAAATGACTGACAAAATGAGTGACTGACTGACATCAATCAGGAGCTTACGTTTACAAACGCATACATACTTATGTACTATTAATGTTAAATATTTTTAGAACATAAATCTACTAAATGTTAATGTCACATGTCATGTTCAAGAGGTGGCATTAGCAGCAGCAGCGGCTGTTATTTATGTGGGTGCATGCTTCAAATGAACTAAAATAGTTGTGATAATATAATATTTCTCGTTAAATACAAGTGCAATAGACGTTTAGCTATTATTTTATTTTCAGCTTTATATACAATAATATTATTTATTTTTAGTATTTACTCTAGTATTTGTATTATTTAAATAAATACCAACCTGAGACTCAATATACGTGCTTATGAGCCCCCATTTAAAAGAGTGATTCCTTATAATTTGAAACAATGTTTTTACTCGAGCAAATAAATGGTACAGATAATGATAATGATGAGGATGTTCGCAGAAAGGATATTGTTGATAAGAAATAGCAAAGAACTAAATATACAATTTTATTTAAGAAAGTAAAGAGGTAAAAAATTACAATAATAAAGGAATGACTCTAAACAAATAAATAATTTGTTTGCAAAAGATACAAGTTTTAGGTTTGATAACGAGAATTCAAGTATTTAATATGTGTTTAGGATGAGAAATACTATCTGAAATCTTAAAATTCGGCTATTGATACACAAAGAGAAGGCAATATATTAAAATTGACTTCATTTGTAACTGCTTAATGACTAAAGGTGCAGTAAAGGGTTAGCATTTAAAGCTAAAACTTTATAAAAAAAATTTACTTATTTTCAAAATTTACAAATATTTACTAATTAATGCCCCTTTCATTAATTCTATCTCATACTAAGACCGATACTTATATTGGTACAAACACTGATATTTATACTGGTACTAATACTGACACTTATACTGGTACTAATACTGATACTTTTACTGATATTAATGTTGAGCTAATACTGATAGTAATACTGATACCAATACTAATACTAGCACTGATACTAATACTAATAATAGTACTAATACTGATACTAATACTGATACTAATACTGATACTAATACTCATACTAATACTGATACTAATAGTAATACTGATACTTATATTGATACAAATACTGATACTAATACTCATAGTTCTTATACTGGCAGTAATACTGAGACTTATACTTATACTGGTACTAATACTGATACTAATACTGATACTAATACTGATACTAATACTGATACTAATACTGATACTAATACTGATACTTTTACTGATATTAATGTTGAGCTAATACTGATAGTAATATTGATACCAATACTAATACTAGCACTGATACTAATACTAATACTGGTACTAATACTGATACTAATACTGATACTAATACTCATACTAATACTGATACTAATAGTAATACTGATACTTATATTGATACAAATACTGATACTAATACTCATAGTTCTTATACTGGCAGTAATACTGAGACTTATACTTATACTGGTACTAATACTGATACTAATACTGATACTAATACTGATACTAATACTGATACTAATACTGATACTAATACTGATACTAATACAGATACTAATACTGATACTAATACTGATTCTAATACTGATACTAATACTGATCCTGATAGTGATACTTATACTGATACTAATACTGATTATAATACTGATACTGATACTAATACTGATATTGATACTAATACTGATTCTAATACTGATACTAATACTGACACTAATACTGATACTAATGCTGATTCTAATACTGATAATAATACTGATACTAATGCTGATACTTATACTAATATTGATATTGATACTAATACTGATAATAATACTGATAATAATATTGATATTAATACTGATACTTGTACTGATACTAATACTAATACCGATTCTAATACTGATACTAATACTGATATTAACACTAAAACTGATACTATTACTAATACTGATACTAATATTGATACTAATACTGATACTAATACTGATGCTAATACTGATACTAACACTGACACCAATACTGATACTTATACTGATACTAATACTGATACTAATACTGATACTAATATTGATACTATTACTGATTGATGATTCTAATATTGATAATAATTTTGATACTAATGCTGATACTTATACTGATACTGACACTAATACTGATACTAATACTGATAATAATACTGATAATAATATTGATACTAATACTGATACTTGTACTGATACTAATACTGATACTAATACCGATTCTAATACTGATACTAATACTGATATTAATACTAGTACTGATACTAATACTGATACTAATACTGATGCTTATACTGATACTAATACTGATACTAATACTGATGATAATACTGACACCAATACTGATACTAATTGATACTAATACTGATAATAATACTGATACTAATACTGATACTAATACTGATAATAATACTAATACTAATATTGGTACTAATACTGATACTAATACTGATACTAATACTAATACTGATACTAATACTAGTACTGATACTTATACTGATACTAATACTGATACAAACACTGATACTAATACCGATACTAATACTGATGTTAATACTTATATATAATAGTTATTACTAAAGCATTTTTCACGAAATTTTATATTTTGAAAGCTATGAGTTGTCCATTTAAAACTCAGATAAAATTTGCTTGAATTGCTTGGGAGATAACAAAAGTTATTTTCAAAATAACACAAACATCTACTTATTAATGCCCCATTCATTAATTCTATCTCATCACACTTTTCCTATTTGAGACAACTTTTCAGTTTCTTAAGTCAAATACTACAACAAAAGTTGTTGCAAGCTTTTAATAATTCAAGTACTTTATATGAGCTAAGGATAAGAAATATAAAATCTAAAAATTAGCCAACTGATGCACAAAAGGAAGGCAAAATTCTAAAATTTACATAATTTGTAACTTCTTAACGATTTAAGTGATTTCGATTTAAAATTGATTTGTTAGCACCTTGGATTTTTTTGATTTTAGCAAAAATGTTTTTATAATATTTATTACTTAAGCGTTTTTTCACGAAACTTTATATTTTCGAAGCTAATACTTGTTCCTTTAAAACCCAGAAAAAATTGTTTTCTTTGCTTGCAAGATAACAAAGTTATTAGCATTTAAACCTAACATTTTATGAAAAAATTTTCGTACTTTCTAAATAATAAAAATATCTACTCATTAATGACTCTTTCATTAATTCTATCTCATCATCACACTTTTCCTATTTGAGACAACTATTCAGTTACTTAAGACAAATAATACAACAAAAGTTTTTGCAAACTTTTAATAAAGTTTAAACTTAAGGAGGAGAATCCATCATCAACAATGTTAGTCTAAATGTCTGTCCTTCCAACACAAACTTGCCTGCCGCCTTAATGAATATAAAACTCATGTTTATCGTCTAAGTTGTGATGAAAAAATGTGGCAAAGAAATAACTTAAGTGCAACAAATGTAGCAAAACTAAAATAAGATTAATTACAAAATAGTTTTAGTTTTTAGTTATAAAATAAACAATGTTTTTACTATCTTTTGCAGCTTCACGACAATTAAGACGTAAAGTACCATATGCTGGCCATTTGATGACACCCCGGAGATTGTGGCTCAACAAAATACCCACACAATGTGATGTAGTCATAGAATTTCCGGAAGATGCACCCGATGAGGCTTTAAGATGGTTATTGGCGCGCATACGGTCACAGCCACCCGCTGGTCTGGGGCTAGTGGTGCAGGTTAAGGCTCACGAAAGTTCAAGGCGAAATGCATTTTATATAAGTGCTCCCACAAATATGTAAGTCTAATACTTTTAGTTATTTAAACATTTACGTTTGTATGAGTATATGGATTAAGTAAATATTTGCCTACATTTTTAAAAGAATAAAGAAAATTGTTGAAATGTATTTGTAAGAGTAATGGAAACGGAAATCCATTAATTTTAATGATTTTGCTTTTCCTTTTCTTATATTTTCGTTTTGCAGTTTATTTCGAGCTGCGGAAGAGGCTCGTTTGCCCAAACGTTTACGTCCTGATTTAGGTGGTGCCTTACGTGAATTCACAACCCGCGAAAGTCATTGTTTTCAACAGATCAAAAGTGATGATGGCAATACCTCACTTTTCACCTCTCAGGAACGCCAGTGGCTGGTATTGCAAGTTCTGCAGGGTTTGAGAGCCGGTCAAAGTGATATTGAAGCTTTACAGGGTCGTGCCGCCGTGGAGGAGGGTCAAAGTATTGTGGCCGCCTGGCAAGAGACTGGTCTTATCACACAAATATTTCCCTTGCATGAAACTAAAACCCTGTCTCAACTGCAGTATAGCTGGGTAAGGCAGGTGTTTGCTCCACAGCCTTTAGGTACTTATTTTATCTGCTTGCAAGTTTATGACTCTACTATTGAACTTCGAAAATCTTTTTTTATTTCCCTTCGTTAACAGACGATATTGCTGAATATTTTGGTGTTAAGGTGGCTTTGTATTTTGCCTGGCTGGGCCACTACACCTGCGCCTTGGGAGTTCCTGCTGTCTTTGGCACAATTTTATATGGTTTTCTTTGGGGCAAAGGTCAAACGGCTCAGGATATGGGTCACGTTTTATTCTCATTGTTTAATGTGGCCTGGGCGTCTTTGTATTTGGAGGCCTGGAAACGTTATTCTGTTGAGTTGGCCTTTCGTTGGGGTACTTTGTCAACGCCACCGGAACTTTTGGAACCACCGAGACCATTATATAAGGTGAGTTAATAAAACTATAGAAGTTTTTGTTAACTTTGGATTATATTATTATACTATATAAAATCCAGTAGGTACTTCTTTTTGTTCAAACCTTAGTTTAATTCTTAGTTCTTTTTTAGGTTCCACTTTAACTCCTGATAAAAATTTTTATTAAGATTATTTTTCAATTCTGGTTAAAGTTAAGTTACTAGTTTTCTTTTCAGGCTTTAGTATCGACCCTAGTTAAGGTTCTTGGTCTAATATAGGTTCTGATTTAGTTCCAAGGTTCTTGTCTAAGCTCTAGTTTTGGTTCTACTTTCCATCCTAAATCAGGTTGTAGATTGACTTCAATCTCAGACTCTTATTCAGATCATAATCTTGGTTCTAGTTCTGGTTTCTACGGATTTCTGTTTCTACTTTAGGCTTAGTCTGGGTGCCAGGCTTCAGTTTAGGTTCTAGTTTCTTTTCTTGTTTAGTTTTTAGTTCAAACATTCATATAGTCTCGATTCTAGTTCAGTTTTAGTTTGATCTTCTAGTAAAGCGCTACTTATCCAGCCACATATTTTTGTTACACTTAAATCTATCCGAATCAATAATATCATCCGAATATCAATAAGACCCTTCTAACTTTTTTAGTTTAGGTTCCAGTTCCGGTTCTATTTAGTTTTTTTTTTCGGTTACTAGTTCAGGGCCCTAATTACCGCATTCGATATCGATCGAAATCTAAGATATTTTCAAAACATTTGTATAGCATACTTTAAGGATAATCGAAATTATTTAAAAGATGAACAGTTTTCTATACTTTTCTTGTAGTTATTTGTCAAAAGATGACCAATAGTAAAAGAGTTTTTATTGAACTATATGTTTTTAAAAGCGAATCAAAATGGATACCAAATTTCAATAAACTTTTTGCATTGAAGTAACTTTGAACATCCCTAAAGCATACTTCACAATATTTGCTTATAAGTCAGAGTTTTCGATCGATATCGAATGCGGTAATTTGGCCCCAGATTTTTATTCAAGGTCTGGAACTTCTAAAAACTAATTTCTTTACTCGACACGATTCTAAATTAATGAAAATTAAGTAGAATTATGTAGTATATGTTTAGGAGGTCACAAATAAAGTTTTAATGCATAACAAGTTCAGTTTTAGTTAATTTATAAAAGTATCAACCTCTTTCATATACATAACGAAGTCTTAGTTTTAAAGAATAAAATTGATTTGGGGTATATCGTTATTTGATTACACTAAATATATATTCATTTAAACCCCCTAAAAGTATACAATATTATTTAAAACTTTACTCATTTCAATTCGAAACGATTGCATTTACAGTTCATGCTTTAACTCAAATTCTAGTTTAAGTTCCCATTTCCGATTCTATGAATGTTTTTGGTCCACATTCTAATTAAGTTTCTCTTTCAGGTTCAGGATTGAATATAAGGCTTAGTTAGAGACTCGAGATTCTAGTTCAAGCTTAGAATAGGTTGTATTTTAGGTACTATTTCAGATTTTCATATTTTTAGGGTTCCAGTTACTATTCTTTCTAGGTTAGTTCAAGTCCACACTCTTCCTAAGTAGCTCAGGTTCTAGGTGAAACAATGACTCTAATCTTGTTTAACATAAGTTTCTAGTTCCGATGCTATTAAAATTTTTAGCTTTTAACCCGTTTAAAGTAAAAGTTCAGGTTCGTTTCCAGGTTTAATATCGAATTCTAGTTCTGTTTCTAATTCAGTTAAGATTCTAGGTAGAATCCTAGTTAATCACCCTTATTATGTGTATCAAAGTCGTACCGTCGACTACTACAGTTTCGTACTAGATTATGGAAAATATCAACACGATTTCTCTTTAAGAAGAAGCTGGACTTGAATATTTAAGAAGTATCTGGACTTCAGCCATTTTATGAGAGTTGTACGTTGGACTAGGACAGTTTCGCACTAGATTTAAAAAAACATCAACAAAATTTCTTTAATCTTTTACGAAACTATCGTACGATTTCGACTCGTATAATAAGGCTGAATATTTAAGTTCAGATTCTTCTTAGATATTCAAGTTAAGATTATTCTTAAAGAGAAACTTAGCCATATTACGAGTGTAGAAGTCATACAGTTTTGTACCAGATTAAAGAAATTATGATAATGTTTCTTTAATCTAGTACGAAACTTTAGTCGAAGATAAGACTTTCTAGTCTAAGCTATGACTTCGACGCTCATAATAAGGTTAACACAATTAGCGTTATTATGAGTGTCGAAGTGGTATCATAGACAACAATAGTTTCGTAGTAGATTAAAGAAACATCAATATAATTTATTTATTCTTTTCTTTTGTGTAATCTAGTACGATACAGTCGTAATCGAAGGTACGACTTCGACTCTCACTATGAGGCTCCATATCCAAGTCCAGGGGCCAAATCGCCGCGTTCAATATCGATCGAAATGTAAGATATTTCAGAAACATTTGTGTATCATGCTTTTAGGATAATCTAAGTAATATGTTACATATAAGGTTCACTTCATTGTAATTTATTTGTCAAAAGTTCCCAGATAGTAAAAGTATTTTATTTAAACTAAATGTTTTGACAAACAAACGGATTAGATACAAAATGTTAGCAAACTTTATTTTGAAAATCCCTAAGGTATGTTTCACAATATTTGCTTTAACGCCTGAGTTTTCGATCGATATCAAATGCTGTGATTTGGCCCCAAATTCTTTAAATAGAACTAGTCAAAATTTAATTTCAGGTTTTGGTTTAGATTCTAGTCCAGGCTAGAGGTTAATTAACAGAACTGAGAACTGGTTCTAGTTGCGGTTCCATTTTGAATTCTAGTTCTACTTTAGGTACTAGTTCGAGTCGCACTTCAGGATCGATTTAATATTTCAGTTAATATCCAAACGCTACCTCTGATTCTATCCATTAGGTTTTAAGATATTCTCTTTTTTAAGTTCCAATTCATTTTATAGTTGAAATGCTACATAGATACAGTTTGTCAAGTAATTGTTTGCATTACTGAAATCTTTTCAGTTTATTTTACTCTTTTTATTAAAATTTATAACATTTTCCTTCCTCATTTAAGGGTCCTCTTGTCGAAAACAACGTAACCGGACGCTTAGAGCCCAAAGAAGCTACGGCGTGGAAACGACGAGCCTTCCGCTATTTAGTCAGTTTCCCCGTAATTGGTTTGTGTCTATGTCTGGTATTCGTTGTCATGTTCGTGATGTTACGCTTTCAGGTGAGTACACGAAACAAAGTAAACAAATAAGAAACAAAAACTTAAAACAAAAATAAAATACTACGAAAATATTCTCTAAAAACTACTCTCCTTCCTTCTCTTATAAGCTCAACTAAGTAAAAGTGTAATATCTACTCTGCCCTCACTTGCAACAAGAATAAATATGTATGTGTATTAGGGTGCACCTTATTTTGGGAAATTGAAGCGTAACTCACCCTAGAAATATTCTAAGTAACATAAAAATATGATGTGCAAATTTTGGTTTCAAAATTGCATTCAAGGAACACGTCCGCCCACAAAGTGTTAAACTATTTTGTATGGAGAAAAAATGGGAGTATTTTCGATTTTGTCTGAATTTCAACCTTTTAGAATTAAATTGTTTAAAAAAAATTACTGGGATACAAAGAGAACTAAAGTAGCCTTATTTGAAATCATCAACATTAAAAATCCATGAAGTAATTTTGGAGTTATTGCAATTTTTACCCGAAAATTCTTGTCCTTAACGACACGCCTTAGGATATGCAGCAAAAAAATGTACTTATGGATAAGTAAATTTTAAAGTAAGACATAATTTACAATTCTTTGACCTTCAAATACTAAATAGTCGAGTTTTGTTAAGATATAATATATATAATATTAGAAAATTATACTGTTTTCTCAGGCCGTTTTCAAAATTCTTTTTTTACTGTTTTGAAAATTTTGTTCAACAAATATTACAATTAATAAATTTACTTTCCGGCATCATAAAACAAACAAATGGGAGAATAATATCCAAAAAACCGAGGTCGATATCTTTAACCGCTTCGCCGTTTTTGCGACTTGAAATCGAAGAATTTCGCGAAAATGTGAATTTTTTGTAATAATTTGATTATATGCTCAGACTATATATATTGCCGTGTACATTATATATAGTTTGAGGAAAAATATTCACTTTTACAATTATTAATGTTGAACATTGGCACGATTTAACAAGCATATACTCAAATTATTGCAAAAAATTCACATTTTCGCTAAATTATTCGATTTAAAAACGCAAGTACGCCAAAACGGTTAAAGATATCGACCTCATTTTTTTGGATTTTATTCTCCCATTTGTTTGATTTTTGATACCGAAAAGCAAATTTATTAGTT
The DNA here is from genome assembly GCA_933228675.1 of Stomorhina lunata. Taxonomy (NCBI): domain Eukaryota; kingdom Metazoa; phylum Arthropoda; class Insecta; order Diptera; family Rhiniidae; genus Stomorhina; species Stomorhina lunata. Next base: position 21,924,820 of record OW121741.1, read on the forward strand.
GAAATATTTGTTAAACAAAATTTTCAAAAAATTAAAAAATGATTTTTAAAACCGGCTTGAGAAAAAATTATAATTTTCTTATATGAAAAAAAAACTAAGTTAATTCGGTTATAATTTAACAAAACTCGATTATTTAGTACTTGCAGGTCATAGTGTTGTAAATCATGTGTTACTTTGAAATTTACTTGTTCTTAAGTATTTTTTTCTGCTGCATATTTTTAGGCGTGTCGTCAAGAACACCAATTTTCGGGGAATAATTGCAATAACTCCGAAACTACTTCATGGATTTTTAATGTTGATGACTTAAACGAAAGCTACTTTAGTTCTCTTTATATCCCAGTAAATTTGTTTAAATAATTTTATACTAAGTGGTAAAAATTTGGACAAACCCGAAAATACTCCCGTTTTTCCCATACAAACAATTTTAACACTTTGTGGGTGGATGCGAAACGTGTTCCCCTTTATGCAACTTTGAAAAAAATTTGCATAGCTTATTTTTTTATTTTACGTAGAACATTTCTGTGAACCGTCGTGGTAAAGGAGGCTAGTCATCCGTCTAGTATAACAGAGGTCCCAAGTTCGATACCCGGCCAGACTCACTTGAAAAAAATAAATTTTCAAAAAAGCGGCGGTTCACCTCGTAACTCAGCTAGCCCCTGGTTATTGAGTATGGGGCTATGCAAAACTTCTCTAACTAATGCATTTGCCATTCGGAACCGGAGTTAAAAACGTAGGTCCCTTTCAATGAGTCTAAAAATAGAATCGGATGTAGCTCATTGCCTGAGAGAAGTACCCCTTGTACTTATGTATTATGTATATATATATATCTATATATTTTGACAAAATTTTGACACTGGGTACCTTTGTTGCGTATAGATCGAATATGAAGGCATTTTTGGAAGTTTTACCGCTAAGGGGCTAAAAACCGGAAAGAGAGGAAAAAATCGAAAACGCTATATCTCCTAAAGTAATAGGTATAGAAACAAAATTCAAATTACGTTTTGAACAGCTATGAAAATAAGTGGACAGGTGTTTGGTACTTTTTTGAAACTATGTCCGATAAGGGGTAAAAAAGGGTAAAATAGTTTTTTGGTACTTTTTTAACCCACTCTTAGTTGTTAAAACAAAGAATATAGAAAGAAACCTAGATGTGATAGATATATTGAACACGTAGTTAGTACTTTTTTGATTTTGGGCCGAAATGGGTAAAAAAATTATAAAATTATAACTAAATATCTCAAATAGTAATATGATAGGAACATTATATTAACTGCGTTTCCATAAAATATACCGAATACAATTGGTACCAAAGAAGTGACAAATATGCATATGGAACTTTTTTGAAATTAGGGGATAAAAAGGGGGAAAAATTAGTAATGTTATAACTTTTAAACAAACGCAGGTTTGTCTGTATGTATGTTCTTTATAGAATAGTAAATTATGCATTTGATCATGTTATGCTCTTTAAAGAAGATGTTGCGGATAAGCCGTCAAAGGTTTTTAAGTTGGTAAAACTAATTTCCGACTGGTGGCGCCACTGAAAATTACTAAAATTGAATTAAATCGTAAACTGTGCATTTGATCATGCTATGGTCTTTAGCAAAGTTGTAGCTAATAAGCCGGCGAAGGTTTTTTAGTTAGTGTGAACAATTTCCGACAGGTGGCGCTACTGAAAATGACTCAAACTGAGTTATATCGTAAACTTTGTATTTTATCATGCTATGATCTTTAGCAAAGTTGTTGCACATGAGCCGTCGAAGGTTTTATAGGGGGTATGAAGAAATTTCGACAGATAGCGCCACTGAAATTTACTCAAAGTAAATTAAATCGTAAGCTGTTTATTTAATCGTGCTATGATCTTTAGCAAAGTTGTTGCGGATAAGCCGACGAAGGTTTATTAATTGGTATGACCAAAGTCCGACAGGTGGCGCCACTGAAAATTACTCAAAATTAATTAAATCGTAAACTACGCATTTGATATAAGGCTATAATCTTTAACAAAGTTGCCGACGGAGGTTTCTTTCGCACTTTCGTAAAATAAGGTGCACCCTAATAATGTATATGAATATGAATAGATTTATGAATGTATAAGTTTTGTACTTGTTTGCCAACATGACTCATGATTAACTTTTAAGTGTTATCATGCACATACTTGACTTGTTTTATTATTGTATGGATTTATTAATGTCTAAGTATATGTATATTAAAGATTGTGTGCGTGCTCAAGGAGAATGAGTTCGAAATATGAAATACATATAAAGAAAAGTAAAAGTAGCAAGTATATTTTATCCTTTAACCCTATAGTACTCCTTGAATCCTAATCCTTTTTCCCTTCACTCTAAGACTTCTATTTACAACTACTTACCTACTAAATCCCTTGTATTGGTACTTTCATGACAAATTTCTTTTTGGTTTCCTTTTTGTGTGTGCATGTCAAAGTTGTTCTTAGTGGCTGGTAAAATTTGTTATAGTTTAAGTAAAGAAAGTAACATTGGAAATCCTTATTGTAATTCCTTTTCTCGTAGTATAAAAATATCAAGAAAATAATATTAAAATCATTGTTATTGTACCACGAGTTTATAAACTAAAAATTTTTTATCTGCTTTTCATTATTGGGTAATTTTCCCCCAGATAGTCTTTGACTTTTTAGGCGAGCATGACTTAGGGCTGTTGAATTCAAATCTTTAAGTATGAAAGTCAATTATACTCTTAAGGCACGTGTCGAGTGCATTAACATTGCAACAATTTGGTGGGAAAATTTTTAAAATATTAAGAATTGTTCATTAAAATTTTAATCACGAAATAAATTGTTTTCATAAAATAACATTGAAATAATAGGAAGTATATACTTGCAGTCTTTTATGTTTCGAGATTGTGTAAACCTAGTGCTGTCATCTGGAAACTTATGTGACACGGTACATCTATGAACCTAGACGATGAAGTATTAGTACAAACCAGTTTTTTACAACGGTTTCAATTCGTCACAGTAGTTCGTTCAAGGACGGGTAATGCATAGGTCATTCAAAAATAGCTTCTTATTTCGAAAACCATTAATATTTTGCATGTATGGATTTCTTTTTATTTGTAATAGATAACATCATCTTAAATATTAAGTTCACTAGGATTCATAGTCTAGGATCATTGGAAGTTATTTTTTTCTTCTGATCTACTTATGTCATTGCCAAGGATCGATATTGAATGCTTCGATTTGGCCCCTGATTTTAAATCAGAAAACATAAGAGTCACCTGTCTTATGTTTTCTGATTTAAAATCAGGGGCCAAATCGAAGCATTCAATATCGATCAAAAACTCAGTCATTTAAGCAAATGTTGTGTTACATACCTTAGGGATTTTCAAAATAATTTATTTTGCAAAAAGTTTAGTAAAATTTGATATTTAAACATCTCCGTTTGTTTGTCAAAGCATTTAGTTTAAATGTCAATCTTTTACTAGCTGGGAACTTTTGACAAATAAGTTACAATGCAGTGAATTTTATATATTATATACTATTTAGATTATCCTTAAGGTATGCTACACAAATACATCTAAAATATCTTATGTTATGATCTATATCGAATGCGATGATTTGGCCCCTGGGCATCGTAACTGACCAGCCTGAGTGCAATAACTTCGCCTTTATATATACTTTTTGAGCTGCCCTTCGACACTGTGTCTTGCATAAAAAGTAATTTTTCGAAAAATTTCCTATAAAAAGTAATTTTTCGAAAAATTTCCTATAAATAGTAAGTTTTCGAAAAATAGAAATAGTAAATTTTCGAAAAATTTTCTATAAATAGTCAATTTTCGAAAAATTTCTTATAAATAGTCAATTTTCGAAAAATTTCCTATAAATAGTCAATTTTCGAAAAATTTCTTATAAATAGTCAATTTTCGCAAAATTTCCTATAAATATTCAATTTTCGAAAAATTTCCTATAAAAAGTAATTTTTTGAAAAATTTCCTATAAATAGTAAGTTTTCGAAAAATTTTCTAGAAATAGTAAATTTTCGAAAAATTTTCTATAAATAGTCAATTTTCGAAAAATTTCTTATAAATAGTCAATTTTCGAAAAATTTCCTATAAATAGTCAATTTTCGAAAAATTTCCTATAAATAGTCAATTTTCGAAAAATTTCCTATAAATAGTCAATTTTCGAAAAATTTCCTATAAATAGTCAATTTTCGAAAAATTTCCTATAAATAGTCAATTTTCGAAAAAATTTCCTATAAATAGTCAATTTTTGAAAAATTTTTTATAAATAGTCAATTTTCGAAAAATTTCGTATAAATAGTCAATTTTCGAAAAATTTTCTATAAATAGTCAATTTTCGAAAAATTTCCTATAAATAGTCCATTTGCGAAAAATTTCCTATAAATAGTAAATGTTCGAAAAATTTCCTATAAATAGTCAATTTTCGAAAAATTTCCTATAAATAGTCAATTTTCGAAAAATTTCCTATAAATAGTCAATTTTTGTAAAATTTCCTATAAATAGTCAATTTTCGAAATATTTCCTATAAATAGTCAATTTTCGAAAAATTTTCTATAAATAGTCAATTTTCGAAAAATTTCCTATAAATAGTCCATTTGCGAAAAATTTCCTATAAATAGTAAATGTTCGAAAAATTTCCTATAAATAGTCAATTTTCGAAAAATTTCCTATAAATAGTCAATTTTCGAAAAATTTCCTATAAATAGTCAATTTTTGTAAAATTTCCTATAAATAGTCAATTTTCGAAACATTTCCTATAAATAGTCAATTTTCGAAAAATTTCCTATAAAAAGTAATTTTTCGAAAAATTTCCGATAAATAGTAAATTTTCAAAAAATTTTCTATAAATAGTCAATTTTCGAAAAATTTCTTATAAATAGTCAATTTTCGAAAAATTTCCTATAAATAGTCAATTTTCGAAAAATTTCTTATTATAGTAAATTTTCGAAAAATTTCCTATAAATAGTCAATTTTCGAAAAATTTCCTATAAATAGTCAATTTTCGAAAAATTTCCTATAAATAGTCAATTTTCGAAAAATTTCCTATAAATAGTCAATTTTCGAAAATTTCCTATAAATAGTCAATTTTCGAAAAATTTCCTATAAATAGTCAATTTTTGAAAAATTTCCTATAAATAGTCAATTTTCGAAAAATTTCCTATAAATAGTTAATTTTCGAAAAATTTCCTATAAATAGTCAATTTTCGAAAAATTTCCTGTAAATAGTCAATTTTCGAAAAATTTCCTATAAATAGTCAATTTTCGAAAAATTTCCTATAAATAGTCAATTTTCGAAACATTTCCTATAAATAGTCAATTTTCGAAAAATTTCCTATAAATAGTAAATTTTCGAAAAATTTCCTATAAATAGTAAATTTTCGAAAAATTTTCTATAAATAGTCAATTGTCGAAAAATTTCCTATAAATAGTGAATTTTCGAAAAATTTCCTAAAAAAGTCAATTTTCAAAAAATTTCCTATAAATAGTTAATTTTCGAAAATTTTTCCTAAAATACTTGATTTTTAAAAAATTTCCTGTAAATAGTCAATTTTTTTTTAATTTCCTAAAAATAGCCAATTTTCGAAAAATACCCGCAAGAATTTTTAAAAACACAAAAATTTTCTGGAGAAAACTGCAATAACTCCAAAACTATTGCATGGATTTTAGGTTGTTAGCACTCTAAGCCTTAGAAACTGGGTTTGGTGTCTTAAGCTACTAATATATAAATCAGACGACTCAAGTAAACGTTGGAAAACATCAGGGGCTAAATCATCGCATTCAATCTCGATCAAAATTGAAATGAAAGATATTTCAGAAACATTTGTGTAGCCTACTTTTAGGATAATCTAAATAATATGTCTGTCTGTCTACACCCTCTTAGATATGTGAGAATGTTTCTAAATTTAACACAATTTGATGGTGAGTGTATAAGATTCGGCATAGCCGTGTAATATTCGGCTATGCCGAATCTTACTTGTTAAGTATAAGCATTAAGTATGAGGCATTAAGAACTTTTCTAACATTTGTGAAGATCCTCAAAGAGTCACCTCATTCCAAAATCTATAAAAGTTTATTGGGCATTCTTTAGTTTATCTCCCAGTCGAATTTGTAGTTTATTCCAAAATCTAGTTTATAGTCTATTTCATTGCTTAGTTCTTAGCCTTGAGGGTAGTCTATTTCACATTCTATTGCATTATTTTTAATTTTCCATAACCTAAACTAAGTATAACTATAATATTGTCATAATATTGCGTTGTGGCCTTTTAATGATAAAACTGTGGACATTAAGGTACGGTCATTGTTGTTTATTACATGACTCAAGGGATGTTCTCCTTACAATGGCAACACCTAAATGATATTAATAACAAAACCATTTAGAAAATATGTATAAGTAACTATTAAATAACTCTTACAACTTTAATCTTTTGTACCAACAATTTCCTATTATTTTCTACATGTTCATTCACACTTTGCACAGGAGATCTATTTAGGTATTGAAATTGCTTTTCTTTTCTTCTTGGCACAAATATTTGTCATATATGAATAGAAAAATTTTATAGCAATTTGTCACCATTATACTCACATTTTCATTTATTTCCGTTTCCTTTTCTCATTGCACATAAGTCTTGATGTTTTCAAAAGTAAAGTAAAATTTTGCTATGACTTAATGGGGCATAAAAAACTTTTCTTTCTTAAAAATTATAATTAATTTTACTATTTGTTGTGGAAATTTCCTTTTATTTAAGTTTTTTTTTATTCATTTGTTTTGTGGCAAAACTGACACATTTTTGCGTCATTTAAAAATCAGATTTTTTTAATTTTGTATCGCTTTTTTGTGTGTAAATCAATGAAAATCACTGATTGATTTAAAATTTTTTTCAATTTATTTTTCATATGTATTTATATTTATGTTAAAAAAAAAACTTATAAAACATTTACATAAATATTGTTTTTATATTTACAAAAATTTCACACAATTTCATGCATTTTTATTTTTTCAGGATTGGCTGGATAATAATAATATACCTGATAGAGGAATTACTCAATGCATGTATAATTTGCACAAGGTTAATTAATTTTTGCTTTTTTTCAATAAATTTTTTCTTTTAAGTTTTTTACAGAACAATACGAATACATTATTATTATACTTAATTACTTGTTAGTTACAAAATTTTATTAATTTTCAAAAGCGTTTTGAAAACATTTTACATTGTTCACTCAAACTCATTATTCATCATTTTCATCATCATCTTCATCATTATCTATTTTGAATGTAAAAAGCTTAATTTTGTGAAACTACCAAAAAATAATTATAGTTCTTTGTTAATACCAGGAAATACTAAAAAGTTATTAAGTTTAATTCCAAAGAGCTTTTCATTTTAATAAGAGGTTATTAAAAAAGTTTTGGTACTTTTTAGTTGTAAGAATATAAAAACATTGTTTTTGAAATTAACATCTTTACCTTGACGTATGAGAGTTAATAATTGTTAAGAAATCCAAAATAAAGTATACGTCCAGTAAAACAGTTAAAAAGAAAGTTACAGTGGGTTAGAAGATTAGGAAATATTTCGAAAATTGACTATTTATAGGAAATTTTTCAAAAATTGACTATTTATAGGAAATTTTTCGAAAATTGACTATTTAAGGAAATTTTTCGAAAATTGACTATTTATAGGAAATTTTTCGAAAATTGACTATTTATAGGAAATTTTTCGAAAATTGATTATTTATACAAAATTTTTTGAAAATTGACTATTTAAGGAAATTTTTCGAAAATTGACTATTTATAGGAAATTTTTCGAAAATTGACTATTTATAGAAAATTTTTTGAAAATTTACTATTTATAGGAAATTTTTTGAAAATTGACTATTTATAGGAAATTTTTCGCAAATTGACTATTTATAGGAAATTTTTCGAAAATTTACTATTTATAGGAAATTTTTCGAAAATTGACTATTTATAGGAAATTTTTCGAAAATTGACTATTTATAGGAAATTTTTCGAAAATTGATTGTTTATACAAAATTTTTCGAAAATTGACTATTTAAGGAAATTTTTCGAAAATTGACTATTTATAGGAAATTTTTCGAAAATTGACTATTTAGAGGAAATTTTTCGAAAATTGATTATTTATACAAAATTTTTTGAAAATTGACTATTTAAGGAAATTTTTCGAAAATTGACTATTTATAGGAAATTTTTCGAAAATTGACTATTTATAGGAAATTTAAAGAAAAGTGACTATTATAGGAAAATTTTCGAAAATTGACTATTTATAGAAAATTTTTCGAAAATTGACTATTTAAAGGAAATTTTTCGAAAATTTACTATTTATAGGATATTTCTCGAAAATTGACTATTTATAGGAAATTTAAAGAAAAGTGACTATTTATAGGAAAATTTTCAAAAATTGACTATTTATAGAAAATTGTTCGAAAATTGACTATATAAAGGAAATTTAAAGAAAAGCGACTATTATAGGAAAATTTTCGAAAATTGACTATTTATAGAAAATTTTTCGAAAATTGACTATTTAAAGGAAATTTTTCGAAAATTTACTATTTATAGGAAATTTTTCGAAAATTAACTATTTATAGGAAATTTAAAGAAAAGTGACTATTTATAGGAAAATTTTCGAAAATTGACTATTTATAGGAAATTTTTCGAAAAATGACTGTTTAAAGGAAATTTTTCGAAAATTTACTATTTATAGGAAATTTTTCGAAAATTAACTATTTATAGGAAATTTAAAGAAAAGTGACTATTTATAGGAAAATTTTCGAAAATTGACTATTTATAGAAAACTTTTCGAAAATTGACTATATAAAGGAAATTTTTCGAAAATTTACTATTTATAGGAAATTTTTCGAAAATTAACTATTTATAGGAAATTTAAAGAAAAGTGACTATTTATAGGAAAATTTTCGAAAATTGACTATTTATAGGAAATTTTTCGAAAAATGACTGTTTAAAGGAAATTTTTCGAAAATTTACTATTTATAGGAAATTTTTCGAAAATTAACTATTTATAGGAAATTTAAAGAAAAGTGACTATTTATAGGAAAATTTTCGAAAATTGACTATTTATAGGAAATTTTTCGAAAATTGACTATTTATAAGAAATTTTTCGAAAATTGACTATTTATAGGTAATTTTTCGAAATTTAACTATTTATAGGAAATTTTTAGAAAATTGACTATTTATAGGAAATTTTTCGAAAATTGACTATTTATAGGTAATTTTTTGAAATTTAACTATTTATAGGAAATTTTTCGAAAATTGACTATTTATAGGAAATTTTTCGAAAATTGACTATTTATAGGAAATTTTTCGAAAATTGACTATTTATAGGTAATTTTTTGAAATTTAACTATTTATTTAAATTGACTATTTATAGGAATTTTTTTGAAAATCGTCTATTTGTTGGAAATTTTTCGAAAATTGACTATTTATAGGAAATTTTTTGAAAATCGACTATTTGTTGAAAATTTTCCGAAAATTAACTATTTATAGGAAAATTTCCAAAAATTTACTATTTATAGGAAATTATTCGAAGATTTACTATTTACAAGAAATTTTTCGAAAATTGACTATTTATAGGAAATTTTTTGAAAATTGACTATTTATAGGAAATTTTTCGAAAAAGTAAATTTTAGAAAAATTTCTTATAAATAGTCAATTTTCGAAAAATTTCCTTTAAATAGTCAATTTTCGAAAAATTTCCTTTAAATAGTAAATTTTCTAGAAATTTCCTATAAATAGTAAATTTTTAAAAAATTTTCGAAACATTTCTTATAAATAGTCAGTATTCGAAAAATTTTCTATAAATAGTCAATTTTCGAAAAATTTTGTTTAATTAGTTAATTTTCTTAAAATTTCCTATAAATAGTCAATTTTCGAAAAATTTCCTTTAAATAGTCAATTTACGAAAAATTTCCTATAAATAGTCAATTTTTGAAAAATAAATAGTCAATTTTAGAAAAATTTCGTATAAGTAGTAAAGTTTCGAAAAATTTCCTATAAATAGTCAATTTTTGAAAAATAAATAGTCAATTTTAGAAAAATTTCGTATAAGTAGTAAAGTTTCGAAAAATTTCCTTTAAATAGTCAATTTTCGAAAATTTTCCTCTAAATAGTCAATTTTCGAAAAATTTCCTCTAAATAGTCAATTTTCGAAAAATTTCCTATAAATTGTAAATTTTCGAAAAATTTCCTTTAAATAGTCAATTTTAGAAAAATTTCCTATAGTCAATTTTCGGAAAATTTCCTATAGATAGTCAATTTTCAAAAAATTTTCTGTAAATACATAGTTATACTAATTTCATTACTTTACGCCGAACCCTCTTGTTTATAAGTTGGAAAATTAGTGCCAAAAGGTGTATTAAACTTAATTCAATTTAATCGATGCCATAAACTAGTGCAGTTCAAGTGAATTAGATCAAGAGGTTTTATAAAGCTCTAAACACTCGAGATTTTTATGAAAAAAAACAATAGCAAATGTGAACATAACACTTTAATCTCGTTATACATTATCATAACGTTTTCTCATTATTTAAAGGTTAAACACAACCATAAATATTTCCTTGTGGGGATATTAAACAAATTGCAAATGCAATTTAAGCCGGAAATTGCAAAAGCTATAAATTTTGAAACTACAAAACTCTGTTGTGGTTAAATACTTTAATACATACAAGAATGAAAAATATCACCCAAAAAAGACCTTAAATAGACTTTGGGAGGTCTAAGACTAGACTTTATTTAGAGTGAAAAAATTATGCGAAATCACATACATACATATTTGGCAAAATATAGAAAAATAATGTCCTTTTTTCTTTTTTTTAATGTTGATTAATTTCCTTCATGAAACGACTATTAAACAACTAATCTACACGTGTTTAATTATTTACTTTGTAGACTTCATTAAATAATTGTTTACCCAAAAACCCATAAATGTTGCCTTTCTCAGACATTATAATCAGCTTGAAAGGGCTTAATATTGCGTGCAAATAATTTTCTAACAAAATGTATATATTTTCTCTATAGGAAAACATTATTTTTGTATTTATTTAATTTAATACATTTTTATGACACTTATAAACAAATAAATAAAAGAAACCCCTGCAATTAATTGCTTGTAATTATGGTAATTTCAGTTATTTCTTTCATTTTGTATTTAATCCACTGTTTGCTGCTGTTTCAAATGAAAGTTTAACATTTACTTTATAATAAATGGTTAAATAAATAGTTTATAATAAAATAAAAAAATATTAAAACTAACTCTGACTTCAGCTCTAATTTACGAAACACACAACTGGGAATAACATAAATCAACAGTTTACTTTTTCAGTGTAACTGTGTGTGGCGATTAAATGCTGGCGCCTAAAAGTATGTGGTTTATTATGTGAATAATAAAGTTATTTCAGAGAACACCACCATTAAACTTTACTGTGGAGGAGTACATTTTAAAAGGGGTCACTGTCCTTTATGAAATATGTAAAATAAGTAGAATTTTTTGCTGGTAACCGCTAAAACGGCGTTGTTGTGTTTTGTATGAACACCTTAAAAAAATTAAATGTAAACAAATGTTTACATAAATTATTTTTTTGTTGTTTATACTATCGGGTGGTTAAATTTCAAGGGCCGATGTTGATTTTGAATAAAACACAAACTATTTAGGAAATTAATGTAATTTTATTTTATTATGATATAGTGGTACTACTCAATTATGCATGGAACAAAATATCGGCCAAATGGGCGCTGCGACCACGGCGGCACACTATAGTATTTCTGCGGCAAAAAAGGCATTTTTTGACTATAACTTTTCAAAAATCTAATAATGCCATTTGATAGAGAAGAATCTGGCAATGAAAAATCTATATTTTTTTCCTATATATATAGAAAAAATCGGTTGAAGTCAGCTAAATGTTGTGAAACAAAAATTTATGGTAAAATTATTGAAATTTAAAGGCTTATGTATCGAAGATATTTCAAGTGGCAAAATGTAGGTGTGAATTTTATTAAAGTCTGAGATCTTGTGTTTGTTTTAAAGAAAAAAAAAGTTTACTGCACACATAGTTTGGGAGATATGAGCGCATCAAGATTGTCCTATAAAATTTAGCATTGGCAGTTTTCGTTGGAGAAAAAGTCAGTTGGCTCGGTTTACCTCCGTGCTCTTAGTATAATGAAATGAAAGACAAAAGGCTTTTCTTTCGAATTAGCTAAAAAAAATTTAGCAACTTTTGTCAAACTTTTGAAAAAATCAAAATTTAGTAAAAAAAGTCAGGAATATTGCTTATAATAAAAAACCATTGCATACCTTCAGGCTTAAGTTTTTAATCAAATTGCAGTTATTAATCCTAACTTTAGCTCTTTTATAACAACAATTTATTAATAATTTATTGACAGCTATTTGGAAAAAGTGCATAAGAAATTAAAAAAAAACAAAACCACATGTTTTAATAAGAAAATTAATGTAAAAACAAATACCTATGTTTTTCATCGTTTACTTGAGTCTTCTGATCCATATATAAGTAATTTAAGACGACAACCTTATAAAAATGTTTCGGAATTGGATGATGAAGTTAAGGAAATGATAATTAATGAATAAAATATTTAAATATTGGCTTTAACCGGATTTCAACCGAAATTGGTAGAACTCTTTTTTAGATCAGAAAATAAAAGTGTGCCGAATTTTATCAAATTGTGGGTTATACATTGAAATGTGAAAAAATGGGGGTCCAAGGGGGGTACCTCAAGGAGTCGTCGGATTTCAACCAAAATTAGTAGGGCTCTTTTCTGGATCAAAAAATAGAATTGTGCCAAATTTGATCAAATTCTATTGAAAATTGGGGTTTATACATTGAGAAGAAAAATAAATGAAAAAATTGGGGTCCAAGGGAGGTACCTCAAAGAGTCGTCGGATTTCAACCAAAATTAGTAGGGCTCTTTTCTGGATCAAAAAATAGAATTGTGCCAAATTTGATCAAATTCTATTGAAAATTGGGGTTTATACATTGAGAAGAAAAATAAATGAAAAAATTGGGGTCCAAGGGAGGTACCTCAAAGAGTCGTCGGATTTCAACCAAAATTAGTAAGGCTTTTTTCTGGATCAAAAAATAGAAGTGTGCCAAATTTTATTAAATTCTATTGAAAATTGGGGTTTATACATTGAGAAGAAAAATAAGTGAAAAAATGGGGGTCCAAGGGCGGTACCTTAAGGAGTCGTCGGATTTCAACCAAAACTAGTGGAGCTCTTTTCTTGGTCAAATAATAGAGTTATGCCGATTTTTATGAAATTCTGTTCAAAATTGCGAGTTATACATTGAGAAGAAAAATAAGTAAAAAAATGAGGGTCCAAGGGAGGTACCTCAAGGAGTCGTCGGATTTCAAAGTTTTTTTGAATTTTTCTTATCTATATAAAACTAAATAAATGTGCCAAATTTCATCGTTGTAGGATAACTCCTTCTATTTTTTGCAGTTAGATGTATGAAGAAATCTCACTGTGCGGCACACTTCCATCCGATGGTCTAAATTTTCGATGACCCTGAGGCATAACGGAGGTTCTATGCCGTTAATGTGCCGAATTATCTCATCCTTTACCTTTTGAATTGTTGCTGACTGATCGACGTACACCATTTCTTTCAAATAATCCCAAAGAAAAAAGTCCAACGTTGTCAAATCACATGATCTTGGCGTCCAATTGACATCGCCATTACGTGAGATAACACGGCCATTCAATTTGTTGCGCAAAAGAGCCATTGTTTCGTAAGCTGTCTGGCAAGTGGCACCGTCCTGCTGAAAACACATATCGTCCACATCCATATGTTCCAATTTGGGCCATAAAAAGTTCGTTATCATCTCACGATAGCGAACACCATTCACAGTAACTGCCTGACCGGCCTCATTTTGGAAAAAATACGACCGATGATGCCGCCAGCCCATAAACCGCACCAAACAGTCACTCTTTGTGGGTGCATTGGTTTTTCGACAATCACTCTTCGATTCTCATTCGCCCAAATGCGGCAATTGTGTTTATTGACGAATCCACTGAGATGAAAATGTGCCTCATCACTGAAGATGATTTTCTTCGAAAATTGATCATCCACTGTTGCCATTTCTTGCCACGATTCTGCCCATTCACGACGTTTGGAATGGTCAAGAGGCTTTAGTTCTTGAGCCAATTGCACCTTGTAAGCGTGTAAATGCAAGTCTTTATGCATAATGTTCATCAACGACGAGCGTGAGAGGTGCAATTGTTGGGCATGACGACGAGTTGAGGTGGACGGCTCTTCAGCCACACTATCGCGAACAGCAGCAATATTTTCTGCAGTACGAGCTGTACGAGCATGCACTGGTGTTCTCACATCTGCTACAGACCCGGTTTGCTCGAATTTTTCAACGATTTTTGCGATTGTACGCACATTTGGATGATCAAATTGACCAAAAAATCACGAAGTGCACGATATGAATTTTGATTTGAACGCTCATTTTCATAATAAGTCTGGATAAGTTTAACACGTTGTTGGATTGTGTATCTCTCTATGGTTCAAATTGAGTAAGTCTGAAATAGAGAAATGTCAAATAAAATTCGGAAAAAAACTTGGCGTTTAGGTGTGGTTCACATTCAACATCGGCCCTTACAATTTAACCACCCTTTATTACTAACACTTATAGCAATACTTAAAGTACGCCAATACTAGACCAAGTCCATATAATATTAGCATTATAAAAATATTAATAGGGTAAAAATGTAGGTCAAAATACTAAATAATCATTTTTCGAAAAATTTCCTATAAATCATGAAATAATAATAACAAGGAAGTTTCATTCTCTCTCTTCAAAATTATTTTGAAGTATATTGGGTTTTTGAAGTTTGATATTTGAAAACAATTAAAAGAAAAATGTTGCCACATTAAGAAAAGGGGTACGTAATACATTGGGATTAGTTATCAAAAATGTGTAATTTTGAAGTTAAGCATATAATAAAGACTTCAATATCAAAGAAATATAGTTGGAACAAATTGTATGATTATTTATTGAAGCTTTTTCGTAAATATTTGTAAGTTTTTTATCAATAAATTTACATAAATTTTGTCATCATAAAATATTAGAAAAGTGGGATTGTCGGCAAAAATATGGTAGCACAAACTTTTACTATCCTAACAAACGTCAGAAAGTTATCATGGCGACAAAAAGAGAGGATGGAGCAACCTTCAGAATTATTAAGTCATGCTATAAATAGTCAATTTTCGAAAAATTTCCTTTCATCCGGACCAAATGTTGTAGAAAATAAATACCGGGGAAACAACTTAGATACTTTTAAATATTGAACTGTAAAGTCACTGTAAACGAATTTACTTCAATGATTTTACCAACAATACCAACCGCAAATGGGGTAAAAACGGGTAAAAAATTTAAAACGTTGTATTTCCTAAAGTAATAGTTATTGAAACCAAATTTAAATAACATTTTGAACAGCTATAAAAAAAACGGATAGGTGTTTGGTACTTTTTGTTGAAACTATGCCCGATAAGGGGTAAAATTAGTGAAAATAGATTTTTTGGTATATTTTTTAACTCACTCTTTCTTATCTTTTGAACCAAAGAATATAGAAAGGAACTTTGTACAGTAATCAATAGATGTAAACATGTATTTGGTACTTTTTTGATTTCGAGGGCCAAAATGGGTAAAAAAGGGATAAAATGATAAGTTAACATCGGATGAAATAATATGAATAGGAACAATATGTTAACTGCTTTTTTGTAAAATGTACCGAATTCAATTGGTCTAAAGAAGTAGCAAATATGCATATGGAACTTTTTTTTCGAAATTAGGGGTTAAAAAAGGGGACAAAATTAGAAATGTTATAACTTTTAAACAAATGAATGTTTGCCTGTATGTATGTTCTTTATAGAATAGTAAACTATGCATTTGATCATGTTATGCTCTTTAAAGAAGATGTTGCGGATAAGTCGGCGAAGGTTTTTAAGTTAGTAAAACTAATTTCCGACAGGTGGCGCTATTGAAAATGACTAAAAATTAATTAATTCGTAAACTGTGCATTTGATCACGCTATGATCTTTAGCAAAGTTGTAGCCCATGAGCCGGCGAAGCTTTCTTAGTTGGTGTGAACAATTTCCGATAGGTGGCGCTACTGAAAATTGCTCAAAGTGAGTTTAATCGTAAACTATGTATTTGATCATGCTATGATTTTTAGCAAAGTTATTGGACATGAGCTGGCAAAGGTTTTTTAGTTGGTGTGAATATTTTCCGACAGGTGGCGTTACTGAAAATTACTAAAAGTGAGTTTAATCGAAAACTGTGTATTTGATCATGCTATGATCTATAGCAAAGTTATTGGACATGAGCTGGCAAAGGTTTTTTATTTGGTGTGAATAATTTCCTACTGGTGGCGCTACTGAAAATTACTTAAAGTGAGTTTAATCGTAAACTGTGTATTTGATCATGCTATGATCTTTAGCAAAGTTGTTGCACATGAGCTGACGAAGGATTCTTAGTTGGTATGAAAAAATTTCAGGTGGCGCCACTGAAAACTTTCAAAATTAATTAAATCGTAAACTGTCGTAAATTAACTCAATATTTGTGTAATGTCTTTCCTCTAAATATATTTTAGTACTTTATAAAATAAAATATATGAAAACTTTAAAATTTGCCTCGAACCATATCAATATATATACAAATAATTCCATATGTAGGGGTCATTTCCTGTAGATGTTAAGACTAATTCTCTGGTAAAGACTAACTAAGATGAGGAGAAGTTGGGGTTCTGAAATAATTACACTGTGCGCCAAATTAGAGGTCGTTGATTTTTTCCCGAATGAGACCAAATAGAGATGATAGTAGGCAATTAGTAGACCAAACCCCTAAATGGGTTTTTAAAAGTTAGCTCGTGTTTTGAAGTTACAGCTACTTGAAGTTTGGTAATTTGGGTATAAAATTTCCCATATAAGTTTCATGTAGAATAAATCAGTGAATAATTTTAATAGTTGAAACTGCATATTTTAGTCTTAATACAATTTTATAAATTACATTTTATAATTACATTTATAAGAGGGCGTAGTGTTTGTGGATATTCGATTTGAACCTTTAGATATCATAATTAGAGGGGAAGACTGATGCAGGAAGTTTATTGCACATACATGCTGTACGGCTAAAAAACGAGTTTTCTCTATAGTGCGTCGTGCGATCCACTGGAAAATCGACAACAAAGGGATGAGCCCTTGTTGAATTGTGTGTGCTACGAAGAAATGTACGGGTTTCTGGAACAAGATCCCTAATTTCGTTTGAGCACATGCCATTGTAGTAGCGATAGAATAGTGAAACGCAAACCCACATTACGACGATGCTCCAATGAGGCAATAGAATTGGCTACCCTACTGTCACCGATAAGCACCTTCGCCCTCTCTTATACACGGTCGAGAAGCTCCTAAATAGACTTTGAAGCACCCGCCCATACATGAGAGTTGTATTCCATTTTCAGTCGGATATAAGTGGTATAGATATTGGAGAGATCAGTTGGAGTGAAGTATGTCTTACATCGCTTAAGAAAGCCGAGACACTTGAATGCTTCTTTTCACACTGAATTTTCATGCCTAGAACATCAAGAGTTTCTGATTCCTCAATATTTATACCACCCATAATTACAGATGATGCCACAATGTTGATAACACGTTTGTGTGTTAACACACAACATTGGGTCTTTCGAGCGTTGAAATCGACCATATTAGAACGACCCCAATTGGATATTGTAGAAAGGTCAGAATTTAGCGTATCATTCATGGTTTGCCTCTTGGAATTGATATCCAACATGCTTGGCCTATAGTTGAATGAATGCGAATAACAGATGTTGCTATCATCAGCAAAAGAGTAGATAGGATTGGAAGTTTGACATAGAAGGTCATTTAGAAAAATAAGAAATAGAGTAGGGGAAAGAATGGAGCCTTGTGGTACCCCCGAATTAATCTTGAACTCGTCCGACGATATCCCATCTATAACAACTCTTATAGTGCGATCTCTGAGAAAGCTCGATATAAACCGAGTGAAATTGTTGAAATTATTAAGTGCTCCATGCCACACTCTATCAAACGCCTTAGAAATATCAAGAGCTATAACTTTACTTTCGCCAAAACGGTGAATAGAACGGCACCATTTTTCCGATAAAAAGGCTAATACATCACCAGTAGAGCGGCTCCTACGAAATCCATATTGCCGGTCGTTTAGTAGGTTATTAGACTCCAAATATTTGATCACTTTGGAAAGCGCGGAACAAATTGCTATTGGGAGATAATTTTCGGGGTTGCTAGCCTCACCTTCAGATATGAGTATCCCATTTGCCCTATGAAGTTCGAATAGAGGTTAAAAACTTGTTGCTATTTGAAATATGCATTTCTTTTTTAATGGCTATGTTTTAATATAATAGCTTTACAATTAGTTTTAGTTTTAGTTTTAGTTTGAGTAATGTTTAATGTTTGTTTTGTGGCAACTTTTTCATGTGAAAAATATTAACACTACGAGGCGTATACTTAATTTACTTGATATTATTACTTGATTGATATCCATCATACGCACCCGTAGTATAGAAACGATTTATTTTTAATAAAATGCGATAAATTGGGAAATTTTAGAAAGCATTTGACAACTTTAATGTTAATTAATTTTGGTATGCAAATTTTATTTTTAAAACAAGTAATGAAGTCCAAAAAGTTCTTAAAGACCGATTAAAGATTTCAAAATTCATATTTAACTTAAAATAACACATTATTATTATTAACTCTTTTAATTTTTTTCATTAAGACATACTTAATCTCTTAGAATTCTCCGATAATTAAACATCAGAAGCAAAAAACAAAATATGTGTTATAATAATTCCGCACAAACATTTGCAAAGTGAATTTTAAATGTCCCCTAAATCCCAGTCCATTACATATTTAACACAACTAATTGCTTTTATAACATTTTTATTTCAATTTCCAGAGGACATGTTAAATTTATAGCAAATGAAAAGTGTTTTTTGTTTCAACCACTCGACTGTCCCTGGCTTAATAGCATAATATAGAAACCAAATTGGAAAACTCATTCATTTTTTCTTTGAAATCATTTAAACGAATGTCACAAGCTGTTCATATTCACTTTTTTTGTTTCAACAATTTATTTTTGTAGTTGACTAAAAAACGCAAAAATTTTCCTATATATACAAAAAAATTATTATAGTTTTTCAGACAATTTTCAATGATTTTTGTGACACTGCCAATCAAAATTAAATAAACAGTTTTTTGTGTTTGCTGGAAACTTCATTCATTTTATATAACAAAATTTTCATAAATACATAATTTACATATTTACATACAATATATCAAACATATTTTTATTTTTTCAAAATTTATATAATATTTCTAAAATACCAAAATAACCAGAATTGTGGTAATTAATTTACTTTTATGTTGCAAACAAATTTTTATACTTATTTATGGTTGGAAATTGGCATTTAAAATTTTCAAATTTATTAAATTTATTTTGTTTTAATTTTTGTGGGTATTTAGAGATGAATAATAAATAAAAGATAAACAATTTTATGGTTTAAAAAATTTAATTTAAAATATTTGTTATTTTAATAGAATTTAACTTAAGGCATTTAAAAAGGATCCTTAAAGAAGGAAAATGTCAAAGTTTAATAAAATATTTTTGGGACTATCACTAAAATAAATTTTGCATAAACAATCAAAACAACGACTTTAAATATTTATACGATAAAAAAAATCTGCTCTTATTTATTTAGGTAAATATATAAAAATAATTCAAATTATGAATTTCAACTTCGGCAACATTTGTTTTTTTACTTTGGAATACAATGAAGAAGTCTAGTCATAGTAGTCATAGTCTAGTCATAGTCTATTTAAATTTCCAGTCATAGTCTAGTCATAGTCTAGTCATAGTCTAGTCATAGTCTAGTCATAGTCTAGTCATAGTCTAGTCATAGTCTAGTCATAGTCTAGTCATAGTCTAGTCATAGTCTAGTCATAGTCTAGTCATAGTCTAGTCATAGTCTAGTCATAGTCTAGTCATAGTCTAGTCATAGTCTAGTCATAGTCTAGTCATAGTCTAGTCATAGTCTAGTCATAGTCTAGTCATAGTCTAGTCATAGTCTAGTCATAGTCTAGTCATAGTCTAGTCATAGTCTAGTCATAGTCTAGTCATAGTCTAGTCATAGTCTAGTCATAGTCTAGTCATAGTCTAGTCATAGTCTAGTCATAGTCTAGTCATAGTCTAGTCATAGTCTAGTCATAGTCTAGTCATAGTCTAGTCATAGTCTAGTCATAGTCTAGTCATAGTCTAGTCATAGTCTAGTCATAGTCTAGTCATAGTCTAGTCATAGTCTAGTCATAGTCTAGTCATAGTCTAGTCATAGTCTAGTCATAGTCTAGTCATAGTCTAGTCATAGTCTAGTCATAGTCTAGTCATAGTCTAGTCATAGTCTAGTCATAGTCTAGTCATAGTCTAGTCATAGTCTAGTCATAGTCTAGTCATAGTCTAGTCATAGTCTAGTCATAGTCTAGTCATAGTCTAGTCATAGTCTAGTCATAGTCTAGTCATAGTCTAGTCATAGTCTAGTCATAGTCTAGTCATAGTCTAGTCATAGTCTAGTCATAGTCTAGTCATAGTCTAGTGATTATGCCAAAACATGCTTGACACATACATATGTATATCATGTAGCAAAATATAGCATCAATATGATTGTTATTCCATTCGAGCAATTATGGCAGTAACAATGTTAACAAAACGGTTGAAAGTACTTAAAAAGGAAAACTCACGCACACATTCTCAAACATAGAAATTCATAGTAAATATATGTAGCAAGCCCCTAAAAATATGCTACTCTAAAAGGGGACAATATATATCTATGTTATGTTTATGTTGGCAATGTGGTTATTTTTGTAACGTACAACCATAAATAAACAGCACGAGAAACATAAAAAGTACCAAAAAAACAATTTTATAATAACAATAACAGAAACACCCAGAGGCTTTATGTTTAAAAGAAGCAAAAAACGACCAAAATTTCGTACCAATGTTTATACACGGGTTAAATGGAGTAATAACACTAACATCAGCTATAACATCACAAAAAACCATCAAGCTAAAGCAAACTGAAAAAAATGTTTAATTTATTTTTTTCCGTCCCTTTAAGAAGGTGTCGGAAAATTTGTTGCTAATTGAATGGAATACTCACTCATGTTTAAACATGGAAATCGTTTTCAGCAACAAAAAATAAAAAAGCAACACAAAAAATGCATTTAGCAGAAATAATTTTACTAAAACAGACAACCTAAGACACCCAGGGGAGAAATTTAAAATAAATGTACGAATATACATATATGGACGGGTATATAGTGTTAAAAAGTATAAGGCGATTTTTGTAAATGTTTTTTCTTTTAGTTAGAATTCCCCCTAGTTTCAGTCCTAGTTCAGTTCTAGTTCAGTTCTAGTTCAGTTCTAGTTCAGTTCTAGTTCAGTTCTAGTTCAGTTCTAGTTCAGTTCTAGTTCAGTTCTAGTTCAGTTCTAGTTCAGTTCTAGTTCAGTTCTAGTTCAGTTCTAGTTCAGTTCTAGTTCAGTTCTAGTTCAGTTCAGTTCTAGTTCAGTTCTAGTTCAGTTCTAGTTCAGTTCTAGTTCAGTTCTAGTTCAGTTCTAGTTCAGTTCTAGTTCAGTTCTAGTTCAGTTCTAGTTCAGTTCTAGTTCAGTTCTAGTTCAGTTCTAGTTCAGTTCTAGTTCAGTTCTAGTTCAGTTCTAGTTCAGTTCTAGTTCAGTTCTAGTTCAGTTCTAGTTCAGTTCTAGTTCAGTTCTAGTTCAGTTCTAGTTCAGTTCTAGTTCAGTTCTAGTTCAGTTCTAGTTCAGTTCTAGTTCAGTTCTAGTTCAGTTCTAGTTCAGTTCTAGTTCAGTTCTAGTTCAGTTCTAGTTCAGTTCTAGTTCAGTTCTAGTTCAGTTCTAGTTCAGTTCTAGTTCAGTTCTAGTTCAGTTCTAGTTCAGTTCTAGTTCAGTTCTAGTTCAGTTCTAGTTCAGTTCTAGTTCAGTTCTAGTTCAGTTCTAGTTCAGTTCTAGTTCAGTTCTAGTTCAGTTCTAGTTCAGTTCTAGTTCAGTTCTAGTTCAGTTCTAGTTCAGTTCTAGTTCAGTTCTAGTTCAGTTCTAGTTCAGTTCTAGTTCAGTTCTAGTTCAGTTCTAGTTCAGTTCTAGTTCAGTTCTAGTTCAGTTCTAGTTCAGTTCTAGTTCAGTTCTAGTTCAGTTCTAGTTCAGTTCTAGTTCAGTTCTAGTTCAGTTCTAGTTCAGTTCTAGTTCAGTTCTAGTTCAGTTCTAGTTCAGTTCTAGTTCAGTTCTAGTTCAGTTCTAGTTCAGTTCTAGTTCAGTTCTAGTTCAGTTCTAGTTCAGTTCTAGTTCAGTTCTAGTTCAGTTCTAGTTCAGTTCTAGTTCAGTTCTAGTTCAGTTCTAGTTCAGTTCTAGTTCAATTCTAGTTCAGTTCTAGTTCAGTTCTAGTTCAGTTCTAGTTCAGTTCTAGTTCAGTTCTAGTTCAGTTCTAGTTCAGTTCTAGTTCAGTTCTAGTTCAGTTCTAGTTCAGTTCTAGTTCAGTTCTAGTTCAGTTCTAGTTCAGTTCTAGTTCAGTTCTAGTTCAGTTCTAGTTCAGTTCTAGTTCAGTTCTAGTTCAGTTCTAGTTCAGTTCTAGTTCAGTTCTAGTTCAGTTCTAGTTCAGTTCTAGTTCAGTTCTAGTTCAGTTCTAGTTCAGTTCTAGTTCAGTTCTAGTTCAGTTCTAGTTCAGTTCTAGTTCAGTTCTAGTTCAGTTCTAGTTCAGTTCTAGTTCAGTTCTAGTTCAGTTCTAGTTCAGTTCTAGTTCAGTTCTAGTTCAGTTCTAGTTCAGTTCTAGTTCAGTTCTAGTTCAGTTCTAGTTCAGTTCTAGTTCAGTTCTAGTTCAGTTCTAGTTCAGTTCTAGTTCAGTTCTAGTTCAGTTCTAGTTCAGTTCTAGTTCAGTTCTAGTTCAGTTCTAGTTCAGTTCTAGTTCAGTTCTAGTTCAGTTCTAGTTCAGTTCTAGTTCAGTTCTAGTTCAGTTCTAGTTCAGTTCTAGTTCAGTTCTAGTTCAGTTCTAGTTCAGTTCTAGTTCAGTTCTAGTTCAGTTCTAGTTCAGTTCTAGTTCAGTTCTAGTTCAGTTCTAGTTCAGTTCTAGTTCAGTTCTAGTTCAGTTCTAGTTCAGTTCTAGTTTAGTTCTAGTTCAGTTCTAGTTCAGTTCTAGTTCAGTTCTAGTTCAGTTCTAGTTCAGTTCTAGTTCAGTTCTAGTTCAGTTCTAGTTCAGTTCTAGTTCAGTTCTAGTTCAGTTCTAGTTCAGTTCTAGTTCAGTTCTAGTTCAGTTCTAGTTCAGTTCTAGTTCAGTTCTAGTTCAGTTCTAGTTCAGTTCTAGTTCAGTTCTAGTTCAGTTCTAGTTCAGTTCTAGTTCAGTTCTAGTTCAGTTCTAGTTCAGTTCTAGTTCAGTTCTAGTTCAGTTCTAGTTCAGTTCTAGTTCAGTTCTAGTTCAGTTCTAGTTCAGTTCTAGTTCAGTTCTAGTTCAGTTCTAGTTCAGTTCAGGATGACTCAACAGTGTTTACTCAGCATTAAAGTATGACTTAGCAGTTTTAAGATGACCCAGCAGTTTAAGAATGACTCAACAGTTTAAGGTTGTCTCAGCATTTTTGGGGTGACTCAGCAGTTTTAAAATTATTCAGCTATTTCTGGATGACTCAGCAGTTTTAGGATGACTCAACAGTTTTAAGTTGACTTAGCGATTTTGAGATGACTTGGCAGTTTAATCATGACACAGCAGTTTTAGAATGATGCAACAGGTTAAGGATGACTCAGGATGACTCAAATATGCATTTTTTTGTAAAAATCTTTGCATTATTACAATATTTAGCAAATTTGTTTCTCTAAAGGCTGCTAAAAAACTTTTTGATTGGTCTACTATTAGTCCACATTTGTCCTCAGTGATGTAGGGTATCATATAGTCGGGCATGAACAGCTAGTATACTTTCTTTTTTGTTTTTTTTTTTAATTTGTGACATGTCACGGTACCTATTGCTGCCTTGTTTATTAAAAAAATGACTTTAATATTTTCTGTTATCATTTTAACGAACTCTTCATATTAAATTTTTGATTTGTCCTTGAAACTTGTCCTCATAATTTTGTGGCATTTTCTATTTTTTCTGTGCTCGTGTTTGTTTTTATTTTGAAAAATATAGAGAAGATTAATATCAAATATTAGGTTTTCCAAAAAAAAAAATGAAACTAGTAATAAAAATTTTTCCAAGGGGAAAGTTTACCTTTTTACACAACAAAAAAGTAATGAGAAAAATTATCGACAAAACATGTTTAATCATGTAACGACATGTTAGGCATGTGAGTATGTTATTGTAGAAAGATTTAAAGTATATTGGAAGTTAAATACATATCTAAGCCAATATTACGCTATTTATATGAAATTTGGGTGGTATTTTATATGAACCGATACATATATTAATTTATTTGATAATAGATTAAATAAGATTAAATTTTATTCTTTATATTTATTTTACATCGATAGCGTGTTATTGTAAATTAATAATTTAAATAGAAATTGATAGTTTCAGAAATTTATGCTGCCGAGACTGGGGCTCGAACCCAGGCTGAATATGATATGTTATGCATAGTAGTCGACGTGCTAACCAAATAATAAGTACCTTTGTAGGAAGTTCGACTAGATATAGCTTCAGTTATGACATCAGAAATTTTGTTATTAAAAGCTTCAGCTATAGCAAGAAAACTTATCATGGTTTGCTCCTATCTTTTATGGAGTGAACTTTCAGTGAATTCCACAAGTCATTCGTAGCGGTTTCAGGGGATTTCCCTTAGCATATTAAAATATATATATATCTCTCTATTATTTTTATGACCCCAACTGTTTCAAAGCGCCTTAAAATTCCTCTTATATTTATTAAGAAGAACCATTTTCCTTTAGTTTTCCAAGCAATTTAATTGATACCAATAAGTAAAGGAAAAATAAATAAATAAAAATTTTCTTTGAAATCTTTTGGCAAGAAAAATTACTCAATTATATTTAAGTGAAAAGAAAATCATTCAGAGAAAAAATTAATTTTAACCTTTTAGAAAATTTATAACCAATTTACCCTTTGATTTTTCTCATTTTTTTTTTTCACAGGATTGGTGGGATTCAAAATTACCGGAAACTGGCATATTTTGTTGCTTAAGTGTTATACCCAAAGTCTTGTTGGCGGGTGCTATTACCCTAATGGATGAAGCCTATTATAAATTAGCTGTCTGGCTAAATGATAAAGGTAAATATAAGAAAATTTTTCAAAAGAAATTTGTACAAAATATTTCCTTTTGAGCAAAGTTCAGCAGAGATTAATATGCAATTTTTTTATTTTTTCCCTTCGCTTTTTTAAAGAAAATTATCGCCTACAGTCGAAATATGAAAATCACTTAATCGCCAAAGTTGCCCTATTTCAATTTGTCAACTCTTTTCTGTCCCTCTTCTACATCGCCTTCTATCTAAGGGATGAGGAAAAGCTTAAGGAGGTTTGCCTTTTTTTAAACAATTTTAATTAAACAAAAATATTAAATTTTATACTTTCCCCAGCAACTGGCCGGTCTCTTGATATCCCGCCAAATCATCGGCAATTTACGCGAATCAGCCCTACCCTACTTTTTGGAACAATGGAAACTGGCCAAGTTGAGTTTTAATATGTGGGGCGCCCTCAGTCCCACCCAAGACATAAATCGCACATTTGCTAATACCTTGACACAAGGAGCTTCAGCCTCCTCAACTTCTGTTAAATCAGCCTCTTCGTCGTCTGATACGGAACGCACTAAACAGCCCAGTGAAACATCTACACCTCAGCCGGGTACACCTTCGAAACAGTTGCCGAAAAAGTCTATAGATACTGCATGTTCGACACCCACAACTGCAAGTGCTAAACGAAATATTGGACAGGCGGAGATAGAAAGTTCTTTGTATAAGGTAAAGTAAAGGTTACATCATTTTGAAGAAATTAGAAAACGACAGGGGTTTCAGAAAAAAAAAAAATATCAGATCTAAAAAACCGGGTTCTCTAGATCAGAAATCGATTTATAAAGATTATAAACCGATTTCCAAAGGTTAGAAACTGGTTTCTATAGATCAAAACTGTTCTCTAGAAACCTATTGCTATTTCATGATATTCTATACAAACCGGTTTCCATATAATGCTATTCTGGTTTCTATTTCATTCTATTCTATAGAAATCGGTTTCTATGCCACGCTATTCTATATAAACCAGTTTCTATTTCATGCTATTCTATAGAAACCGGTTTCTATTTTATGCTATTCTATAGAAACCGGTTTCTATTTCATGCTATTCTATAGAAACCGGTTTCTATTTCATGCTATTCTATAGAAACCGGTTTCTATTTCATGCTATTCTATAGAAACCGTTTTCTATTTCATGCTATTCTATAGAAACCGGTTTCTATTTCATGCTATTCTATAGAAACCGGTTTCTATTTCATGCTATTCTATAGAAATCGGTTTCTATTTCATGCTATTCTATAGAAACCGGTTTCTATTTCATGCTATTCTATAGAAACCGGTTTCTATTTCATGCTATTCTATAGAAACCGGTTTCTATTTCATGCTCTTCTATAGAAACCGGTTTCTATTTCATGCTCTTATATAGAAACCGGTTTCTATTTCATGCTATTCTATAGAAACTAGTATCTATATCATGCTATTCTATAGAAACCGGTTTCTGTATCATGCTTTTCTATAGAAACCGGTTTCTATTTCATGCTATTTTATAGAAACCAGTTTCTATTTCATGCTATTCTATAGAAACCAGTTTCTATTTCATGCTATTCTATAGAAACCAGTTTCTATTTCATGCTATTCTATAGAAACCAGTTTCTATTTCTTGCTATTCTATAGAAACCAGTTTCTATTTCATGCTATTCTATAGAAACCTGTTTCTATTTCATGCTATTCTATAGAAACAGGTTTCTATTTCATGCTATTCTATAGAAACCGGTTTCTATTTCATGCTATTCTATAGAAACCGGTTTCTATTTCATGCTATTCTATAGAAACCGGTTTCTATTTCATGCTATTCTATAGAAACCGGTTTCTATTTCATGCTATTCTATAGAAACCGGTTTCTATTTCATGCTTTCTATAGAAACCGGTTTCTATTTCATGCTATTCTATAGAAACCGGTTTCTATTTCATGCTATTCTATAGAAACCGGTTTCTATTTCATGCTATTCTATAGAAACCGGTTTCTATTTCATGCTATTCTATAGAAACCGGTTTCTATTTCATGCTATTCTATAGAAACCGGTTTCTATTTCATGCTATTCTATAGAAACCGGTTTCTATTTCATGCTATTCTATAGAAACCGGTTTCTATTTCATGCTATTCTATAGAAACCGGTTTCTATTTCATGCTCTTCTATAGAAACCGGTTTCTATTTCATGCTCTTCTATAGAAACCGGTTTCTATTTCATGCTCTTCTATAGAAACCGGTTTCTATTTCATGCTCTTCTATAGAAACCAGTTTCTATTTCATGCTATTCTATAGAAAATAGTTTCTATTTCATGCTATTTTAAAGAAACCAATTTCTATTTCATGCTATTCTATAGAAACCAGTTTCTATTTCATGATATTCTATAGAAACCAGTTTCTATTTCATGCTATTCTAAAGAAACCAATTTCTATTTCATGCTATTTTATAGAAACCAGTTTCTATTTCATGCTATTCTATAGAAACCGGTTTCTTTTTCATGCTGTTCTGTAGAAACAGGTTTCTTTTTCATGCTGTTCTATGGAAACCGGTTTCTTTTTTGTGCTTTTCTATAGAAACCGGTATCTTTTGCATGCTATTCTATAGAAACCGGTATCTTTTGCATGCTATTCTATAGAAACCGGTTTCTGTTTCATGCTATTCTATAGAAACCGGTTTCTATTTGATGCTATTCTATAAAAACCGGTTTATATTTCATGCTATTCTACAGAAACCGGTTTCTATATCTACAGAAACCGGTTTCTATATCTACAGAAACCGGTTTCTATATAAACCGGACATCCTATTCTTTTCAAAAACTAATTAATCCTGTGAAAGCAAGTGCAAAGCCACACAATTACCAAGAAAAAATCTTGTAAAAACTGAACATTATGCAAATTTGAGATAAACTGATTTTTGACATTTATTTCCAGTACGATGGCACATTCTCCGATCATTTGGAAATGCTGGTGCAAATGGGCTATGTGGTACTCTTTTCGGCTGCCTTCCCTTTGGCCGGTGTTTGTGCACTCATCAATAATCTAATGGAAATACGTTCGGATGCCTTCAAATTGGCTCATGTACATCAGAGACCGTTTGGACAGCGTGTAGCCAATATAGGCACCTGGCAGAATGCACTAAGTCTGTTGTCATTGGCAGCAGTAATTGTGAATTGTGCTTTAATTGGTTTATCCGGACAAGTATCTCGTTTGTGGCCAGGTTTAACCACGGCACAAACAATCATATTAATTGTTACACTTGAGGTAAGTAGGGGAGGGTGGAAGGGGGGTAAAGGATGAACATACGTGTAAAGAAGTTGTATAAATAGTGAATGTTAAACAAAAGCCTTAAAACGATTAACAAATGTTTTCTTCTTGTTCACTCATTTGTATTTGCTCTCTGTTTTTTTTCCTTTTTATGGTGTTAATTAACAGCACATCATGTTGGGTTTAAGGTCAGCCTTAACCTGGCTTTTGCCCGAATTACCCTCATGGCTGGCTGCAGAAATAGCCAGAGCCGAACATTGTCGTCGTGAAATGCAATGCAAAGGCACCTCACCGAGACCAACACCGCCCACACCACCCAGCACAACCTCAACACAACCGGAACATGAAATGGGGGCAATGAATCTAATAGATGCTGTTACCAGCACCAACACCAATACAAACACCACCAATGAACAGTCCATGGACAGTCAGATGTCAGAGGAGTTACTGTATCAACAGGAATTGCTGAAGCAGGCAGAGTATGAACCATTTGTAGATGAGATAACACGTTTTGGCCTGCAAAGACATATCGGGCAAACGAATATTGTCTTCGAGAATCGTGATTCTTCACCAGATTCGCCTCCGTCTCAGGTATAAAATATTACTTTAAGCGCTAGCAGCTAAATCATCTCATTCGATTGATGTTTCATTCATTTTAGCATAATTTTGTAGCATACTTTAGGGATGTTTAAAAATATTTCTTTTGCGAAAAGTTTAATAGAATACGATACCTTAATATGTCTTTTTCTTTGTAAAAACATATATTTAAAATAAAACTCGTTCAGTTTTGGACATTTTTTGAGATATATTTATGTAATAAGTAAAATTGTTTTAAATCTCCTAAAAGTATGCTACATTAATTTTTTTTTAAATATCTCGGTGATTAGGGCTCATCTTTACTATTTACCAATCTTTAAGTAAATCATTATTCTTATCTACTTTTAGACCAGCACTATCTTAATACGTCCCTTATTGGAGTCCACGCCCCCCAACAGCGGCACTTCTCTGACCAGTCTTAATCATGATATCTTATCACATGGGCCCAGCGGGTGAGTTTAGTTTTATTTTCTTCTCCTTGGCTTTTCTTTTACTTTTCTTTCCCTTTTTTCAAACTTTACTTTTAAAACTTTAATACTACGTTTTTTTTTTTTTCTTACTACAAAAAAGTTACTTTTCCTAATATTTTGAAACTTTTTCTAACACATTTTGTTTGAAGCCAAATTTTGTATTTGTTTAACTTTAACACCAACTATTTTAAACATTTTAATTATCTTTTTTTTTTTTTTGTTGTGTAAATTATTAAATACTCGCACACCCTACAAAAGTTTTGATATTATTTTAAAGTTTTCGGGTTTTGAATGAATTTTTGTTGCAAAAATATTTTACTTGGGAACTGAGAGCATGGAGGAAAAGGATAGGAGAACATTTTTTAATGAAAAATTTTCTATATAAATATTTTATATAAAAAATTTTCTATTGAAATTTTTTATATGAAAAATTTTCTATAGAAATTTTTTTTATGAAAAATTTTCTATAGAAATTTTTTGTGTGAAAAATTTTTCTATAGGAATTTTTTATATGAAAAATGTTCTATAGAAATTTTTTATGTAAAAAATTTTTTTTATGAAAAATTTTCTATAGAAATTTTGTATATGAAAAAATGTTCTATAGGAATTTTTTATATAAAAAATTTTCTATAGAAATTTTTTATACAAAATTTCTATAGAAATTTTTTATATAAAAAATTTTCTAAAGAAATTTTTTATATAAAAAATTTTCTATAGAAATTTTTTATATAAAAAATTTTCTATAGAAATTTTTTATATAAAAAATTTTGTATAGAAATTTTTTATATAAAAAATTTTCTATAAAAATTTTTTATATAAAAATTTTCTATAGAAATTTTTTATATAAAAAATTTTCTATAGAAATTTTTTATATAAAAAATTTTCTATAGAAATTTTTTATATAAAAAATTTTCTATAGAAATTTTTTATATAAAAAATTTTCTATAGAAAGTTTTTATATAAAAAATTTTCTATAGAAATTTTTTATATAAAAAATTTTCTATAGAAATTTTTTATATAAAAAATTTTCTATAAAAATTTTTTATATAAAAAATTTTCTATAGAAATTTTTTATATAAAAAATTTTCTATAGAAGTTTTTTATATTTTTTATATAAAAAATTTTCTATAGAAATTTTTTATATAAAAAATTTTCTATAGAAGTTTTTTATATTTTTTATATAAAAAATTTTCTATAGAAATTTTTTATATGAATATAAAAAATTTCTATATAAATTTTTTATATGAAAAATTTTCTATAGAGATTTTTCTATGAAAAAAAAAATTTCTATAGAAATTTTTAATGTGACAAATGTTCCTATAGAAATTTTTAGTGTAAAAAAATTTTATTTGAAAAATTTTGTATAGAATTTTTTATATAAATAATTGTCTATAGAAATTTTTTATATAAAAAATTTTCTATTGAAATTTTTTATATGAAAAATTTTCTATAGAAATTTTTTATATGAAAAATTTTCTATAGAAATTTTTTATATGATAAATTTTCTATAGAAATTTATTTGTGAAAAATTTTCTTATAGTTTCTATAGAAAATTTTTATATAAAAAAATTTTATGTGAAAAATTTTCTAAAGAATTTTTTATGTGAAAAATTTTCTATAGAAATTTTTTATATGAAAAATTTTCTATAGAAATTTTTTATATAAAAAATTTTCTACAGAAATTTTTTATATAAAAAATTTTCTATAGAAATTTTTTATCTACCGAAATTTTTTATAAGAAAAATTTTCTGTAGAAATTTTTTATATGAATATAAAAAATTTCTATATAAATTTTTTATATGAAAAATTTTCTATAGAAATTTTTCTATGAAAAAAAAATTTCTATAGAAATTTTTAATGTGACAAATGTTCCTATAGAAATTTTTAGTGTAAGAAATTTTTATTTGAAAAATTTTGTATAGAATTTTTTATATGAATAATTGTCTATAGAAATTTTTTATATAAAAAATTTTCTATTGAAATTTTTTATATGAAAAATTTTCTATAGAAATTTTTTATATGAAAAATTTTCTATAGAAATTTTTTATATAATAAATTTTCTATAGAAATTTATTTGTGAAAAATTTTCTTATAGTTTCTATAGAAAATTTTTATATAAAAAAACTTTATGTGAAAAATTTTCTAAAGAATTTTTTATATAAAAAATTTTCTATAGAAATTTTTTATATAAAAAATTTTCTATAGAAATTTTTTATATAAAAAATTTTCTATAGAAATTTTTTATATAAAAAATTTTCTATAGAAAATTTTTATATAAAAAATTTTCTACAGAAATTTTTTATATAAAAAATTTTCTATAGAAATTTTTTATCTACCGAAATTTTTTATAAGAAAAATTTTCTATAGAAATTTTTTATATGAATATAAAAAATTTCTATATAAATTTTTTATATGAAAAATTTTCTATAGAAATTTTTCTATGAAAAAAAAAATTCTATAGAAATTTTTAATGTGACAAATGTTCCTATAGAAATTTTTAGTGTAAGAAATTTTTATTTGAAAAATTTTGTATAGAATTTTTTATATGAATAATTGTCTATAGAAATTTTTTATATAAAAAATTTTCTATTGAAATTTTTTATATGAAAAATTTTCTATAGAAATTTTTTATATGAAAAATTTTCTATAGAAATTTTTTATATGATAAATTTTCTATAGAAATTTATTTGTGAAAAATTTTCTTATAGTTTCTATAGAAAATTTTTATATAAAAACATTTTATGTGAAAAATTTTCTAGAGAATTTTTTATTTGAAAAATTTTCTATAGAAATTTTTTATATGAAAAATTTTCTATAGAAATTTTTTATATAAAAAATTTTCTATAGAAATTTTTTATATAAAAAATTTTCTATAGAAATTTTTTATATGAAAAATTTTCTACAGAAATTTTTTTATATGAAAAATTTTCGAAATACTCAAATTTTTATATTGAATCGAAAGATTTTAGAGAAAATCGATTTTTTAAAAAAATATATTTAATGCTTATAAAATTTAAAGTTAGCAAAAATTCGAAATAAACAAAACTTTTTCATTTAAAGTCGATTTTTTTTGATAATATAAACGACAAAATTTTTCATATAAAATCAACTTTTTTATAAAAAAAACTTTGAAATTTCATTAAAAATTTGGAATCACCAAAATTTATCATAAATATACAATTTTTTTTATAAAAAAAACGATTTTTAATGAATTCGAATATAATTGCATTTGTTCAGCTTCAATGGTTCTTGTCTTAGATATGTGATTATTTGATAAGTTTTGAAAAGCGGTGACCTAACCCTTAAAAGTAATTCTAAAACCTGTCATAGGTCAGATGTGTTTGTTTTTTGTCTTTGAAATTATCACACATTATTCTAAATATTCTATTTAGTGCTTATTTTATATTAGTTCTGTGACATTTTCATCTCTAGAAATTTATCATAGTTACAAATTCTTATAGATTTCCAATTGTTTTTCAAATGTTTAGAAAAATTTACTTACGTTTTAGATCTGTGATATTTATTCTTTATCAGATGAGATCTTATGTTTTTCTGTTTAGAAAATTTAACTCATATCTGTTAAATTTGTCTTACACAAAATCTGTGATATTTTCTAAATACAAAATATTTTTTTTTTCAGGTGAGACTTTTAATTCTTTTTGATTTTTGTTAGAAAATTTCTCTTAAATATTCGATCTGTGATATTTTCTCTTCAGATGAGAACATTCATGTTTTTTTTTTTTTTTTTGTTTAGAAAATTTTACTAAAATATTCAATCTGTGATAATTTCTTAATTGGAAGTTATTGTTTCTCAGATGAGACTTTTGATGATTTTTCGGTTAGAAAGTTTTGATAAAATTTTCGATCTGTGATAATTTCTTTATCAAATGTGACTGACCATTGATGTTTGTTTTTTTAGAAAATTTAACACAAATGTTCGATATTTGATATTTTTTAATACAAAATCTATTTTATTTTCTTAATACAAAATTATCGTTTCTCAGATGATACCTTTATTGTTTTTTGTTAAAAAAAATTGTTGTCATACCTTCGATCTGTGATATTTTCTTTATACAAAATTTCCTTTGATGTTTTTTGTTTAGAAAATTTTACTCAAATACTCGATCTGTGATTATTTGTTATATAAAATCTTTGATATTTTCTTTATACAAAATTATCGATGATGCGCTTGATGATTTTATGTTTCGAAAATTTTACTCAAAAATCCGAAGTTTTATATTTTTATTCTCATATGAGACCTTTGATGTTCTTTCCTTTACAAAATTTTACTCACATATTCGATCTGTGATATTTTCTTGATACAAAATCTGTGATAATTTTTTTAAACAAAATTATTGTATTTCTTTCTCAGATGAGACCTTTGATGTTTTTTTTTTCTTTACAAAGATTTACTCACATATTCGATCTGTGATAATTTCTTTATAAAAAATTATTGTTAAATTTTCTATAGAAATTTTTTATATGAAAAATTTTCTATAGAAATTTTTTATATAAAAAATTTTCTACAGAAATTTTTTATATAAAAAATTTTCTATAGAAATTTTTTATCTACCGAAATTTTTTATAAGAAAAATTTTCTGTAGAAATTTTTTATATGAATATAAAAAATTTCTATATAAATTTTTTATATGAAAAATTTTCTATAGAAATTTTTCTATGAAAAAAAAATTTCTATAGAAATTTTTAATGTGACAAATGTTCCTATAGAAATTTTTAGTGTAAGAAATTTTTATTTGAAAAATTTTGTATAGAATTTTTTATATGAATAATTGTCTATAGAAATTTTTTATATAAAAAATTTTCTATTGAAATTTTTTATATGAAAAATTTTCTATAGAAATTTTTTATATGAAAAATTTTCTATAGAAATTTTTTATATAATAAATTTTCTATAGAAATTTATTTGTGAAAAATTTTCTTATAGTTTCTATAGAAAATTTTTATATAAAAAAACTTTATGTGAAAAATTTTCTAAAGAATTTTTTATATAAAAAATTTTCTATAGAAATTTTTTATATAAAAAATTTTCTATAGAAATTTTTTATATAAAAAATTTTCTATAGAAATTTTTTATATAAAAAATTTTCTATAGAAAATTTTTATATAAAAAATTTTCTACAGAAATTTTTTATATAAAAAATTTTCTATAGAAATTTTTTATCTACCGAAATTTTTTATAAGAAAAATTTTCTATAGAAATTTTTTATATGAATATAAAAAATTTCTATATAAATTTTTTATATGAAAAATTTTCTATAGAAATTTTTCTATGAAAAAAAAAATTCTATAGAAATTTTTAATGTGACAAATGTTCCTATAGAAATTTTTAGTGTAAGAAATTTTTATTTGAAAAATTTTGTATAGAATTTTTTATATGAATAATTGTCTATAGAAATTTTTTATATAAAAAATTTTCTATTGAAATTTTTTATATGAAAAATTTTCTATAGAAATTTTTTATATGAAAAATTTTCTATAGAAATTTTTTATATGATAAATTTTCTATAGAAATTTATTTGTGAAAAATTTTCTTATAGTTTCTATAGAAAATTTTTATATAAAAACATTTTATGTGAAAAATTTTCTAGAGAATTTTTTATTTGAAAAATTTTCTATAGAAATTTTTTATATGAAAAATTTTCTATAGAAATTTTTTATATAAAAAATTTTCTATAGAAATTTTTTATATAAAAAATTTTCTATAGAAATTTTTTATATGAAAAATTTTCTACAGAAATTTTTTTATATGAAAAATTTTCGAAATACTCAAATTTTTATATTGAATCGAAAGATTTTAGAGAAAATCGATTTTTTAAAAAAATATATTTAATGCTTATAAAATTTAAAGTTAGCAAAAATTCGAAATAAACAAAACTTTTTCATTTAAAGTCGATTTTTTTTGATAATATAAACGACAAAATTTTTCATATAAAATCAACTTTTTTATAAAAAAAACTTTAAAATTTCATTAAAAATTTGGAATCACCAAAATTTATCATAAATATACAATTTTTTTTATAAAAAAAACGATTTTTAATGAATTCGAATATAATTGCATTTGTTCAGCTTCAATGGTTCTTGTCTTAGATATGTGATTATTTGATAAGTTTTGAAAAGCGGTGACCTAACCCTTAAAAGTAATTCTAAAACCTGTCATAGGTCAGATGTGTTTGTTTTTTGTCTTTGAAATTATCACACATTATTCTAAATATTCTATTTAGTGCTTATTTTATATTAGTTCTGTGACATTTTCATCTCTAGAAATTTATCATAGTTACAAATTCTTATAGATTTCCAATTGTTTTTCAAATGTTTAGAAAAATTTACTTACGTTTTAGATCTGTGATATTTATTCTTTATCAGATGAGATCTTATGTTTTTCTGTTTAGAAAATTTAACTCATATCTGTTAAATTTGTCTTACACAAAATCTGTGATATTTTCTAAATACAAAATATTTTTTTTTTCAGGTGAGACTTTTAATTCTTTTTGATTTTTGTTAGAAAATTTCTCTTAAATATTCGATCTGTGATATTTTCTCTTCAGATGAGAACATTCATGTTTTTTTTTTTTTTTTTTGTTTAGAAAATTTTACTAAAATATTCAATCTGTGATAATTTCTTAATTGGAAGTTATTGTTTCTCAGATGAGACTTTTGATGATTTTTCGGTTAGAAAGTTTTGATAAAATTTTCGATCTGTGATAATTTCTTTATCAAATGTGACTGACCATTGATGTTTGTTTTTTTAGAAAATTTAACACAAATGTTCGATATTTGATATTTTTTAATACAAAATCTATTTTATTTTCTTAATACAAAATTATCGTTTCTCAGATGATACCTTTATTGTTTTTTGTTAAAAAAAATTGTTGTCATACCTTCGATCTGTGATATTTTCTTTATACAAAATTTCCTTTGATGTTTTTTGTTTAGAAAATTTTACTCAAATACTCGATCTGTGATTATTTGTTATATAAAATCTTTGATATTTTCTTTATACAAAATTATCGATGATGCGCTTGATGATTTTATGTTTCGAAAATTTTACTCAAAAATCCGAAGTTTTATATTTTTATTCTCATATGAGACCTTTGATGTTCTTTCCTTTACAAAATTTTACTCACATATTCGATCTGTGATATTTTCTTGATACAAAATCTGTGATAATTTTTTTAAACAAAATTATTGTATTTCTTTCTCAGATGAGACCTTTGATGTTTTTTTTTTCTTTACAAAGATTTACTCACATATTCGATCTGTGATAATTTCTTTATAAAAAATTATTGTTTCTTAGATGAGAAAATTTTAATCAAATTTTCGATCTGTGTTCCCAAAGGGCCTTTGTTAAATCAATTGTAGTTTAAATATTCTTATTATATATATTGTCACATAAAATGCAAAAGGGCGTAACTACACTTCTAGTTTTTTTTTTTTTTTTTTTTTGCAGGAGAAGTAAAAAAGGGTATAACTTTTAAACTACAAGGAATATTTTTGGAATTGGGTCAACAGGTCATTCTGAATATTTTGTAAAATCAAAAGAGCAATTTTTGAGTAAAAATTGAAACCTTTCAAAATGCATAAAGTTTTTTGTCAATAATATAGAGCCGGGTCTTAGAAATAGTAACAGTTTATTTTCGAAACATAATCTTATGTAAAAAGATAAGTTTTAAATAATTTCAAATAGGAAATACAGAGGTTTTGTTAAGAGTTATCTTAGAAATAACCTCGTAACTTTTAAACATTTAAAGATACTAAAATGAAATTTCATAAAGTTAGAACAGAGGAACTCTGGAGTTGATCTGTTGATAAACAGGTCAATGTGGGGTCTGAAAGCTAAGTTATAGCCTTTTAAAAATTTTAGTCTCGGATAATAATGTCTTATATGATAATCACAAAAACATCATAACTTTTAAACTAAATGAAATTTTAATTCCAAATTTTGAAATTTGGTAAACAATGCAACAGCAAAGATATTCCTGAAAACTTAAATGAAAAAAACTAGTAATTTTTAAGTAATTGCGAAAAAACAAAAGGGCTTAACTACAATACAAATTTTAAACCCTTGGTTTTTAGCTATTTTTGAACGTACGCATACAAAATTTTGTAGCTAGATATATTTTGGGTTGGTGTCTCATAATCAATCAAAAAATCAATAGTAATTTTTCTGTTAGTTATGCCCTTTTTCATTTCAGGTGACGATATATATATATATATTATAGGATTTAAGCAACGCTAGTTTAATCACATTAATTTCCTGGTAGAAACTCCGCTCGTTCAATAATATGAAGTAATTATAGGATACCGTTTTTGTTTGTACCAGTTAATAATTCAATCACTCCAAAATACACAACACGCACATTTTTCTAACACTTTAAAAAAATCTTTCACTTTTATTCTTTTTATTGAAAAAATAAAATATCCTTTAAATGTCAAACATTTCCTTATAATCAATTCAAATCATATTTTGTAATTTTTTTCGTTTTATTTTTTATATAAAAAATTATATTATTTATCAATTTATTGAAAAAAAAAAATTCCCCAAAATTATATAACAAAAAAATAGCGCATGTAAAAGTTGTAAGCAGAAAAAGAAAATACCGGAAATACCCCCATTTCATGGATATTCAGTTCGTAATTTAAGCTCGATACCAATACAAAGATTGCACGCTTTAATGGGGTAAATTAACAAATACTTAAACAACAATCAATGTGTGTGTGTGTGTGTGTGTGACATTCAAAAGTAGATGTAAAAAGTAGCAATCAAATTTAATTAAGTCAATTAAAAAAAAAAGTAGTAAAAGCTTTTAAGTTTTTATATTTTAAGCAAAATCAATGATTTTTTAAGTTTTATTTAAACAAATTTTATTTTTTAATAAAAAGGCATGTTTTTGTTAATGTTGTCCTTGATAACTAAATGTAAACTTGTGTTTAAATAATTTTGAAAACCTTTTAATAAAAAGCTAACTTTGTCAACAAATTTTTTCTTCTCTACTTTTATTCCTTTTTCTTAAAAATTTACCCTTTTTAAAAAAAAATTATGCACTTTGTTTTTAAAAAAATTTTCTCAAATTTTTATTGCTTAAAATTATTCCCTTTGACTACCAAACAAACCATTTTTAATTGCAAATCCTTTTTGTAACCATCCTGGCTTTTGTATATTTTTTTATTTCCCTTCTTACAATCCTTTGTATCGTTTCCTTTCCGGCTTTTTTTCCTTTGTTTTTCGTTTTGTCTATTATTTGAAATGATACAA
The DNA here is from genome assembly GCA_933228675.1 of Stomorhina lunata. NCBI lineage: Eukaryota > Metazoa > Arthropoda > Insecta > Diptera > Rhiniidae > Stomorhina > Stomorhina lunata. Next base: position 21,963,761 of record OW121741.1, read on the forward strand.
AAAAACTGTATAGAGCTTCTGCAAGTTCCTTGGCCTTAAATACCCGTCAACCTATGCATATACCAGAAATACCACCATTTCGGAAAAAATCCAGTGATTCTGCTGATCACACTGGCGGCAGCAGCACTAGCAGTAGTCCCCAGCGTACTTCTGCCACTTCCTTTGTAAATGCCTCCGCCATCAGCACCTCTACCCGCCAACCGTTTATTGCAACACCATTATCATCATCACCACCACCGCCCTCATCACTTACGCTAACTAATCCTTCTAATCAGCCGTTGGCCAGCTCTAAGATACCGGAAATACCACCATATAGTAAAGCTCGCAAAATATCCGCTGAAAGTACTACGCATTTGAATTTGAGCGTAAGACATAAAATTTCTTCTTTTTATCAAACCAAATGTATTCCTTTTCTGTTTTAGTTTCGTTTTATGTTGTAGAGTAACGAACTAAAAAATAAAACTATATAAAAATATTATATAACAAAAATTATAGTGAAACTACTTCAAATATTTCTACATATTTTAGTTCCTGTCTTAAAAATCCAATATCTTATGTTGTAATTTCAAAATCAGATATTGAAAAGAATGTATTCAATAAACTCAAATCTAGTTCTTATACACCCAGTTCTAGTTCACTTCTAGTTCACCATTAGTTCACTACTAGTTCAATGCTAGTCCACTACTAGTTCACCACTAGTTCACTACTAGTTGACTACTAGTTTACTACTAATTCACTACTAGTTCACTACTAGTTCACTACTAGTTCAGTTCTAGTTCAGTTCTAGTTCAGTTCTAGTTCAGTTCTAGTTCAGTTCTAGTTCAGTTCTAGTTCAGTTCTAGTTCAGTTCTAGTTCAGTTCTAGTTCAGTTCTAGTTCAGTTCTAGTTCAGTTCTAGTTCAGTTCTAGTTCAGTTCTAGTTCAGTTCTAGTTCAGTTCTAGTTCAGTTCTAGTTCAGTTCTAGTTCAGTTCTAGTTCAGTTCTAGTTCAGTTCTAGTTCAGTTCTAGTTCAGTTCTAGTTCAGTTCTAGTTCAGTTCTAGTTCAGTTCTAGTTCAGTTCTAGTTCAGTTCTAGTTCAGTTCTAGTTCAGTTCTAGTTCAGTTCTAGTTCAGTTCTAGTTCAGTTCTAGTTCAGTTCTAGTTCAGTTCTAGTTCAGTTCTAGTTCAGTTCTAGTTCAGTTCTAGTTCAGTTCTAGTTCAGTTCTAGTTCAGTTCTAGTTCAGTTCTAGTTCAGTTCTAGTTCAGTTCTAGTTCAGTTCTAGTTCAGTTCTAGTTCAGTTCTAGTTCAGTTCTAGTTCAGTTCTAGTTCAGTTCTAGTTCAGTTCTAGTTCAGTTCTAGTTCAGTTCTAGTTCAGTTCTAGTTCAGTTCTAGTTCAGTTCTAGTTCAGTTCTAGTTCAGTTCTAGTTCAGTTCTAGTTCAGTTCTAGTTCAGTTCTAGTTCAGTTCTAGTTCAGTTCTAGTTCAGTTCTAGTTCAGTTCTAGTTCAGTTCTAGTTCAGTTCTAGTTCAGTTCTAGTTCAGTTCTAGTTCAGTTCTAGTTCAGTTCTAGTTCAGTTCTAGTTCAGTTCTAGTTCAGTTCTAGTTCAGTTCTAGTTCAGTTCTAGTTCAGTTCTAGTTCAGTTCTAGTTCAGTTCTAGTTCAGTTCTAGTTCAGTTCTAGTTCAGTTCTAGTTCAGTTCTAGTTCAGTTCTAGTTCAGTTCTAGTTCAGTTCTAGTTCAGTTCTAGTTCAGTTCTAGTTCAGTTCTAGTTCAGTTCTAGTTCAGTTCTAGTTCAGTTCTAGTTCAGTTCTAGTTCAGTTCTAGTTCAGTTCTAGTTCAGTTCTAGTTCAGTTCTAGTTCAGTTCTAGTTCAGTTCTAGTTCAGTTCTAGTTCAGTTCTAGTTCAGTTCTAGTTCAGTTCTAGTTCAGTTCTAGTTCAGTTCTAGTTCAGTTCTAGTTCAGTTCTAGTTCAGTTCTAGTTCAGTTCTAGTTCAGTTCTAGTTCAGTTCTAGTTCAGTTCTAGTTCAGTTCTAGTTCAGTTCTAGTTCAGTTCTAGTTCAGTTCTAGTTCAGTTCTAGTTCAGTTCTAGTTCAGTTCTAGTTCAGTTCTAGTTCAGTTCTAGTTCAGTTCTAGTTCAGTTCTAGTTCAGTTCTAGTTCAGTTCTAGTTCAGTTCTAGTTCAGTTCTAGTTCAGTTCTAGTTCAGTTCTAGTTCAGTTCTAGTTCAGTTCTAGTTCAGTTCTAGTTCAGTTCTAGTTCAGTTCTAGTTCAGTTCTAGTTCAGTTCTAGTTCAGTTCTAGTTCAGTTCTAGTTCAGTTCTAGTTCAGTTCTAGTTCAGTTCTAGTTCAGTTCTAGTTCAGTTCTAGTTCAGTTCTAGTTCAGTTCTAGTTCAGTTCTAGTTCAGTTCTAGTTCAGTTCTAGTTCAGTTCTAGTTCAGTTCTAGTTCAGTTCTAGTTCAGTTCTAGTTCAGTTCTAGTTCAGTTCTAGTTCAGTTCTAGTTCAGTTCTAGTTCAGTTCTAGTTCAGTTCTAGTTCAGTTCTAGTTCAGTTCTAGTTCAGTTCTAGTTCAGTTCTAGTTCAGTTCTAGTTCAGTTCTAGTTCAGTTCTAGTTCAGTTCTAGTTCAGTTCTAGTTCAGTTCTAGTTCAGTTCTAGTTCAGTTCTGATTCTAGTTCTGATTTTTGTTCTAATTCTAGTTCTGATTCTAGTTCTGATTCTAGTTCAGATTCTAGTTCAGTTCATATAAATAAATCCAAATGTTTGATTAATCTATACATTCTTTTCAATATCTGCTTCTTTTATACACTTTCACATTTACACTTTTCTTTTCTCTACTTCCCTAATTACATTTCTCTTAACTTCCTTTATTTGAAAATGAAAAAAAAAACTTAACTAAAACTACCAATTACACAAAAAAACAGGATAAATATATGTTAAAAACTCATGCACCCGAATGGATGTCACGTTTAAAAGTCAGCGATAATATAAATCTTCATAGGAGTATAGATTGCATAGCAAAGGTAGTTCTAGTTGTAGTCACAAGTAAAATAAAACTGATTATTAAGTAGTTTGCCTAAATGTATGTGATGTTATTTTTTAAATAAATAAATATCTATAAAAGTAAAGCATACGCTAAAGGACGCATGATATTTGTTCAGAAAGCAGAGAATCGATAAAGAAACACGTTAACTAAGAACTAAATCTGGATTTCAAATTAAAATTTCCAACAAACTTTTAAAAAGTTTACATATTTTTAGGGTGATATTGTGATCAAGTTTATATAAAAAGGAGTGAGAGTAAAAAAATAATAAAAGAGTTGTTAATTTTCGATACTTTTTTGGTGGAAATAATTACATTGTAAGATAAAGTGATTTAAATAAATGAATGAAATGAAATCCCTAAAAGTATGCAATACAATTTCCTCCTAGAATTAGTCTGTTGTAATGACTAGAATACAATAATGTACCGCGTTTGTTAATCGATTGCTCAATATTTCAGTAATTAAGTTTTCCTAAGTCCGAGAATGTCCGTGGAATATTTATAACTTGATGTTCCATGTAGAGAAAAATTTGTATCTGACAACTCAAGTTTTTGAAAGGGTTGCATATTACATAAATGGATTTACTTGCATGTCAATGTTTAGGAATAAAATAATTATAATTTAATATATCTATGTTCTTGATAGACAGGTTCAGATTTTGTTTAAAATGAAATCAGATGTTCAGAGATGTTTTATATAAAACGGGTTGTTTTTCATGCTTTGTTTTATAAAGCATTCTTTCTTATAAAAATCGGTTAAAATTTGCTAATAATTTATATGTTCCATTATTATGATATTCTATAGAAACTTGTTTCTTTTCAATGCTGTTCTATAGAAACCGGTTTCTATTTCATGCTATTCTATATATAAACCGATTTCTATATCATGCTATTCTAGAGAAACCGGTTTATATATCATGCTATTCTAGAGAAACCGGTTTCAATATCATGCCATTCCATAGAAACCGGTTTCAATATCATGCTATTCCATAAAAACCGGTTTCTATTTCATGCTATTCTATAGAAACCGGTTTCTATTTCATGCTATTCTATAGGAACCGGTTTCCATTTCATGCTATTCTATAGGAACTGGTTTCTATTTTATGCTATTCTATAGGAACCGGTTTCCATTTCATGCTATTCTATAGAAACCGGTTTCTATTTCATGCTATTCTATAGAAACCGGTATCTGTTTCATGCTATTCTATAGAAACCGGTATCTGTTTCATGCTATTCTATAGAAACCGGTATCTGTTTCATGCTATTCTATAGAAACCGGTTTCTATTTCATGCTATTCTATAGAAACCTGTTTCTATTTCATGCTATTCTATAGAAGCCGGTTTCTATTTCATGCTATTCTATAGAAACCGGTTTCTATTTCATGCTATTCTATAGACACCGGTTTCTTTTTCATGCTATTCTATAGAAACCGGTTTATATTTCATGCTATTCCATAGAAACCGGTTTATATTTCATGCTATTCTATAGAAACCGGTTTATATTTCATGCTATTCTATAGAAACCAGTTTCTATTTCATGCTATTCTATAGAAACCAGTTTCTATTTCATGCAATTCTATAGAAACCAGTTTCTATTTCATGCTATTCTATAGAAACCAGTTTCTATTTCATGCTATTCTATAGAAACCAGTTTCTATTTCATGCTATTCTATAAAAACCAGTTTCTATTTCATGCTTTTCTATAGAAACCAGTTTCTACTTCATGCTATTCTATAGAAGCCAGTTTCTATTTCATGCTATTCTATAGAAACCAGTTTCTATTTCATACTATTCCATAGAAACCGGTTTCTATTTCATGCTATTCTTTAGAAACCGGTTTCTATATCATGCTATTCTTTAGAAACCGGTTTCTATATCATGCTATTCTATAGAAACCGGTTTCTGTATCATGCTATTTTATAGAAACCGGTTTCTGTATCATGATACTCTATAGAAACCGGTTTCTATATCATGCTATTCTATAGGAACCGGTTTCAATATTATGCTATTCTATAGAAATCGGTTTCTATATCATGCTATTCTATGGAAACCGGTTTGTATATCGTGCTATTTTATAGAAACTGGTTTCTTTATCATGTTATTATATACAAATCGGTTTCTATTTCATGCTATTCTAAAGAAACCGGTTTATATTTCATGCTATTCTGCAGAAACTTTTTTCTATTTCATGCTATTTTATAGAAACCCTATTTCAAGTTATTCTATAGAAACCGGTTTCTATTTTATGTTATTATATAAAAATCAGTTTCTTTTTTATGGTTGTTTATAGAAACCAATTTCTATTATATGCTAATCTTTAGAAACCGGTTTATATTTCCTGACATTATATAGAAACTTGTTTGTATTTCATGTTATTCTATAAAAACTTGTTTCTATTTCATGTTATTCTATAGAAACGTTTTTCTATTTCATGCTATTTTATAAAAATGTGTTTCTATTTCATACATATAAAGTTTATATTTCTTGCTATTCCATAGAAACCGGTTTCGTTTTTATGCTATTCTATAGAAACCGATGTCTTTTTCATACTATTCGATAGAAACCGATATATACTTAATATTTAATGTGAATGTGTCCATTTAATAAAAGGGGACTTAAGATTGATTTGGATTGAAATGAATTGAATATGTCATTGTTAGGACAGACGTTTTGACTATGTCAAGGAAGAAATTTTATAGAAAAATATTTATTGTGTTTATTGTCCTTAATTGTTAGATTTGGCTTAATTTAATAAATGTATAGCAGTAGCTTTTAACTTAATAGCAGTTTCATCGTTTTTGGTGTATAATTAAAGAAAATCCTTAATACGCATTAAAAAAGAATAAGCAAATTGCCTCTGCATGTTAATAAAAATGATAAATACTTTAAAGCAAATTTGGTTGCTTATGAATAAAACGCCCCCGCATTGAAAAAAAAAACAGCTTTTAATGTTGTTTTATGTTTAAAAATCTGTAAAATAGCAAAAACTAACAAAAACAATTTATTTTTCTTCAACATCCTTTTTTCATGCTGCTGCACACAACAACAAAAAATACAATAATAAATGTGGAATATTCAACAAAAAATGCACATGTGTACCCAAATATAACACAAAAAAAAAAAAAACATTTCCTGAAAATTCTGTGTATATGTAAAAAACTGTGATACATTTGAAAATTCTGAAAAAAACACAAAATGTGATGTTCAACAAAAATTAAATACCCATAACGAATGCAACAACGCACTTTGCATTTACACCAATTTCTTTCTTTTCTTTTTTTGGTTTAATTTTCCAATTTTCTTGTTTTCTTTAAATCCCGATCTGGGTTTTTTATATACGATAAAACATTATTTGCATTTTGGCAATTATCACCCCAAAACTTAACATCTTATAAAAAAATATTATCACCATCATTTATCACTTGTTCGCCATCACAATTTCATTCTCATCTCACAAAATTTGTTCAATATTTTGTATATACAAAAAAAAATTAAATAAAATCATAATAAAAAGGAGCTTAAAAGCAATACAGACACTATGGATATTTTAAAGCCTGCACCCTCCTGGAGCAATGTGGCCATAAAGTCGCAACAGCAGCAGCAGCATCCAACAACAAATTATTCTCATGCACAGCAACAGCAGCAGGCAACGCAACCCTCTACAACAACAGCTTCATCACATTTAGTAGCCTCGTCATCCTCGTCCTCAGGGGGTGGAGTAAGTGTAAGTGGTGCTACCTCCTCCACTAAACCCTCAGAAACATCAAACTCACGTCCCAGTGTGGGTGCCATATCGAATATATCAACATCTTCTTTGCAGAATGAAAAGGATCAACAGACAGGCACGAAAGGCAGTAGCGGAAGTGCTACAACACCCGGTAACGCTACAGATGATGAAGCCAAAGGTATAGAGGATTTGTTTAAAATATTTATGACATCCTTTTTCAAATATTTGTTTAATTTTTATTTTTAGCTGCTGAATTGGCTGCCAAGAAATCGCGCTTAAAGCAGAAACTAGTGAAAAGTGCCCGTTCGGTGGCCATATTTTCTTTGAAGCTCAAGGAGCGTAGACAACGAGAGGCAGAAAAGGCGGCTGCCATTGCTGTAGAGCATGCCAAGGTAAGAAGATCAATCCCAATTCATGCTTTCCTAGAGGAATTGATACCAATTCACCCTATTCCAAAAGAATAGGTACCAATTCATGCTATTCCGGAAGAAATAGTACTAATTTATTATATTGTAGACAAATGGTCCCAATTCATTATATTCTAGACGAACTGGTGCCACTTCGTTCTATTCTAGAAGAATTGGTACCAATTCATGCTATTCTAGAAGAATTGGTACCAACTGGTTTAAAATCATGCTATACTAAAAGAATTGGTACGAATTCATTATATTCTAGAAGAATTGGTACCAATTCATGTTATTCAAGAAGAATTGGTACCAATTCATGCCATTCAAAAGGAGTTGGTACCAATTCATGTTGTTCTAGAGGAATTAGTACTAATTCATGATATTCTGGAAGAATTGGTACCAATTCATGCTATTCCAGAAGAATTGGTACTAATTCATGCCATTCTTAAAGAGTGATATTCAAGAAAAATTGTCACTAATTCATGCTATTCTAGATAAATTGGTACCAACTCATGTTATTTTAGAAGAATTGGTACCAATTCGTGCTATTCTAGAGGAATTGGTACCAATTCATGCTATTCCAGAAGAATTACCACCATTCATGAAGAATTGTACCATTTCAAGCTATTCTAAGAGAATTGGTTCCAATTAATGCTGTCCTAAAAGAATGTATACCAATTCATGCTTTTCTAGAAGAATTGGTACCAATTCATGCTATTCTAGAGGAATAGATACCAATTTACGTTTTCTAAATGGAATGGTACCAATTAATGCTATTCTAGAAGAATTGGTACCAATTCAATCTATTCAAGAAGAACTGGTACTAATTCGTTCTATTCCATTAGATCTGGTACCGATTTATGCTATTCCAGAAGAATTGGTACCAAATCATGCTACTCTAGAAGAATTGGTATTAATTCATGCTATTCTAGAATAATTAGTACCAATTCATGAAATTCTAGAAGAATTGGTACCAATTCATGCTATACCAGAAGAATTGGTACCAATTCCTGCTATTATAAAAAAATTGTACCTATTCTTTTCTAGAAGAATTGGTACCAATTCATTCTGTTCTAGAAGAATTGGTACCAATTCATGCTATTCTAGAAGAGTTGGTACCAATTCATGCTATTCCAGAAGAAACCAATTCATGCTATTCCAGAAGAATTAGTATCAATTCATGCTATTCCAGAAGATTTGGTACCAATTCATTCTATTCAAGAAGAATTGGTACCAATTCATGATATTCTAGAAGAATTGGTAACAATTCATGCTATTCGAGAAGAAATGGTACATGAATTCGAACCAATTCTTCTCGAATTCTTCTATTCTAGAAGAATTAGCACTAATGCAATTCTATTAAAACCGGTTTCCATTTCATGCTATTCTATAGAAAACGGTTTCCATTTCATGCTATTCTATAGAAACCGCTTTCCATTTCATGCTATTCTATAGAAAACGGTTTCCAGTTCATGCTATTCTATAGAAACCGGTTTCCATTTCATGCTATTCTATAGAAACCGGTTTCCATTTCATGCTATTCTATAGAAACCGGTTTCCATTTCATGCTATTCTATAGAAACCGGTTTCCATTTCATGCTATTCTATAGAAACCGGTTTCCATTTCGTGCTATTCTATAGAAACCGGTCTCTATTTTATGCTGTTCTAGAAGAATTGCTACCAATTCATTGTATTTTAGAAGAATTGGTACCAATTTATTCTATTAAAGAAGATTTGGTTCCATAATAAAATAATTCTTGTTTTCTAGGCTCTTGCTAAATTACCGCCCATGCCTCAATCAGGCGGCGAATTATCTCTTATACCCATCGAACAACTCATCAAAATCGAAGATATCAAACCTGCACTACGTTCACCGCCTCCGGCGAATACAACATCATCAATGCCTTTCGCAGCAACGGCTTCAACATCGTCGGCCATAACTTTAGCAAATACTTCGACTACATCGTCGGCGCTATTAGCAGCGGCGGCAGCTCATTTGCAGCAGCAGCAGCAATATGGCCCTTCATCTGGAAGTTTCTAAGGAAATTATAACAGATTCTACCTTAAACCTAAAACATATGCAGTGTAAATATGAACTAAAGCATTTTGGTCCCCCATGTACTCTAAAAGATATCGCTAAATAATGAGGGCTTTACAATTTCTATCCCGCAAAAGAGTTTTCTCGAACTTAAGGCAAAAACAAAAAGGTTTATCAAAATATCTTAACTATTTAAAGAAGATACCATCAATTTAGAACAGGAAAACTTTCTACTGTAAAATTTATCTTAACCTAGAAAAAAAAAACAGAAAAACTTAAAGTGACTTAATATACAAACGAAATCTATTTCAGAAAAATTAAACTAAATTCAAAATCAATTTTACAAAAGAATTAGAACAAACAGAAACCAAAACCATTTTACCAAAAAAAAAAACCTAAGACATATTAAGACAAAAATACACTTAACGCTAAAACTGTAGTAGTTAGAGGAGAAAAAATGCAGTAAAACTCAAATTAGTTTCTAGAAGTATCATCATTAAAATTATAATTATATTGATTTTGTAGATGTAGAATTTTTAGACAAAAAATTTTAATGGTTGAAACATAAAATACAAAAAAAAATGAATAAAAAATTGTTAACAAATTTAGGTTGCAAATTAAATAGAAGAAAAATAGCAAAAAAAATTAAAGAAAATTAACTATTTTTATATGATTTGCTGAATAAATGTGATACATTATGAGTTTGGAACAAAAAAAAAGTACTAAGTTAAAATTTGAAACCCATTTAGTTTGACAGAGAAATTGGTCCCATATAATTTTTTGCAGAAAAATTGGGGCGAATTCTTTTTACTCTAGAAACATTGGTCCTAATTCAATTCATTCTATTCTAGAATAGTTTGTACCAATTCATTCTATTTTAGAAGAATTGGTAACAATTTATTCTATTTTAAAAGAATTGGTACCAATTTATTTTACTCTAGGAGAATTGGTACCAATTTATTTCATTCAAGGAGAAGTGGTACCATTTTATTCTATTCTGCAAAAGTTGGTACCAATTCGTTCTATTCTGGAAGAATTGGCACCAATTTACTCTATTCTACAAGAATTGGTACCAATTGATTATATTTGAGACGAATTGGTACCAATTTATTCTATTCCAGAAGAATTACTATTAATTTATACTGTTCTAGAATAATTGGTACCCGTTTATTTCATTGCAGAAGAATTATTTATTCTATTCTAGAAGAATTGGTTCTAATTCATTCTATTCCAGAAGAATTTGTCCCATTGTTTTTCAATTTTATAGGAATTATTGCAATGTCTTCTATTCTAGAAGAATTGGTCCATAATATTCCAGAAGAATTTGTACCAATTTATTCTATTCTAGAATATTTGGTACCCATTTATTCCATTCTAGAATAATTGACATCCGTTCATTCCGTTTTAGAAGAATTGGTACCAACGCATTCTATTCTAGAAGAATTTGTTCCAATTTGTGCTATTCCAGAAGAATTGGTCGTTCCGATTTCTATATTTTAGATACAATATTGAGTCCAATTCGCTAGTTTAATAGGTCTTTTTTCTCGATATTTTAGGTCAATTCTTAAAATTTTTAATTATTTAAGTCTAAACATAAGTTTTTCTCCTTAATATTTAGGGCTTTTTGTTAAATGATTTATTAGTTTCTTAATTTTATATCTAGGAATCGTCCATTGTTCCTTCCATAGGCCGCAGACATAACTAAAATTTCAAGCAAACTCGCTTTTAAAACCAACAAAAATATGAACAGAAAAACTATTTACAATTTATATTAAACAAAATAAGAATTATAAACTAAAAACATACAAAACCATCACTTACAAATGCTTTTTTTAAGTTTTGAGAAAGAAAAAAACTAAAGTTACAAAAGAAAAATCTTAAATCAAGATATTTTGAGATTTAAATTCTAGAATTTAGTTATAAATGATAAGCAACAGCAAAAAAACAAAAGAGCAAATATACATATTTGTAAATAAATTAAACGAAGAAAAACAAACAAAGAAAATTATATAAATTATTAAGACAGTATTAAACTAAATGTTTTCTTTATGTTATTAAATAAAAAAAAGTAAAATAATGAAAATCAAAAACTGACTAGAGTTATAACTGAAGAAATTTCTTTTGGAAGCTAAACGGAAGCCACTAAGTAAGTACTCCAACACCCAATACACAAACCAATTGACCTCAATCATTGAACAACTTCTGTAAAAAAATTAAATCTTCCTCCCCACTTACTAGTCATCTAACCAAATACTTAATTAAATCACTCAAAATCCAATAAAACCCCCAATTCGACCTAATATTAATCGTATTTTAATCTATTCATATGCTTTACAAAGATCTTATCTTGGACACACACCATCTTACATTTTCCTACACGCTCTTTTCTTATGCAAATCTTATTCAAATCCAAAATTAAATTCAAACTAAAAATTCCGCTAAATGAAATGATTAATTTTTATGTTACACCTTAATAGCATTTAAATTAACATTCATTTTTTAACGATTCAAATGAATTTCAAATTTAAAAAAGACTAAACTTAAATTTTCAGTTATTCAGGCCATAAATCCCGCCAAATTCAACAGCAAAATTTAGCAATAAATTTTGTGTCTTGACTATTATAAATAATAAAAATTTTGTGAAGAAAAAAAAAAATAAAATAAAACCTAGAAAAATTTTATGGCCATTATTTTGAAATATTTGTAACAGCAATAAATGAGCCAAACAAGTTGAGATCGAGACCGATAACACATGACATTAAAATTGGCTAAAAACAGGCAGAGCCATATAAAAATGCATAAATATTGGGACTGTGGTATGGAAAGAAATTTAAATACATATTAGAAATTTATTGAATATATGCTAGAAGAATTGGTATCAATTCATGCTATTCTGGAATAATTGGTACAAATTCAAACTATTCTAGAACAATTGGTACCAGTTCATACTTTTCTAGAAGAATTGATTGCAGTTCAAACTATTCTAGAAGAAGTGGTACCAATTCATAGTTTTTTAGAAGAATTGGTACCAATTTATACTACCAATTTTTTCCAATTCTTACTATCTTAGAAAAGTTGGTACCAAGTCATACTACTCTAGAAGAATTTGTACCAATTCATACTACTCTAGAAGAACTGGTACCAATTTTTAGTATTCTAGAATAATTGGCACCAATTTATACTATTCTAGAAAAATTTGGAACCAATTAATCATATACAAGAAGAATTGGTACCAATTCATGCTATTCTAGAAGAATTGGTACCAAATAATACTATTCTAGAATAATTGCTACCAATTCATACTATTCTAGAAGAATTGGTACCAATTTATCACAAACTAAAAGAATTGGTACTAATTTACTCTCTACTTGAAGAATTGGTACCAATTCATTCTACTTTAGAAGAATTGGTACCAATTCATACTACACTAGAAGAATTGGTACCAATTCATACTATTCCAAAAGAATTTGTACTAGTTCATACTACTCTAGAAGAATTTGTACCAATTCATACTATTTTAGAAGAATTGGTACCAATTCATACTATTCCAAAAGAATTTGTACTAGTTCATACTACTCTAGAAGAATTGGTACCAATTCATACTATTCCAAAAGAATTTGTACTAGTTCATACTACTCTAGAAGAATTGGTACCAATTCATACTATTTTAGAAGAATTGGTACCAATTCATACTATTCTAGAATAATTGATACCAATTCATACTACTCTGGTACCAATTCATACTATTCTAGAATAATTGGTACTATTTATATTATTCTAGAAGAATTGGAACCAAATAATCATATACTAGAAGAATTGGTATCAATTCATGATATTCTAAAAGAATTGGTACAAATTCATACTATTCTAGAAGCATTGGTACCAATTTATCACATACTAGAAGTATTGGTACTAATTTACTCTCTACTTGAAGAATTGGCACCAATTCATTCTTCTCCAGAAGAATTGGTACCAATTCATACTATTCTAGAATAATTGGCACCAATTCATACTATTCTAGAAGAATTGGTACCAATTCTTACTATTCTAGAAAAATTGGTACCAAGTCATACTACTTTAGAAGAATTGGTACCAATTCATACTACTGTAGAAGAACTGGTATCAACTCATACTATTCTAGAAGAATTGGAACCAATTTATCATATTCTAGAAGAATTGGTACCAATTCATGCTATTCTAGAAGAATTGGTACAAATTCATACTATTTTAGAACAATTGGTACCAATTCATACTATTCCAGAAGCATTGGTACCAATTTATCACATACTAGAAGAATTTACTCTCTACTTGAAGAATTGGTACCAATTCATTCTACTATAGAAGAATTGGTACCATTTCATGCCACTCTAAAAGAATTGGTACCAATTCATACTACTCTAGAAGAATTGGTACCAATTCATACTATTCTAGAATAATTGGTACCAATTCATACTATTCTAGAATAATTGATACCAATTCATACAATTCTAGAAGAATTGGAACCAATTTATCATATACTAGAAGAATTGGTGCCAATTCATACTACTCTAGAAGAATTGGTACCAAGTCATACTACTCCAGGAGAATTGGTACCTATTTATGCTATTCTAGAATAATTAGTACCAATTCATCATATTCTAGAAGAATTGGAACAATTTATCATATACTAGAAGAATTGGTACCAATTCATACTGCTCTAGAAGAATTGGTACCAATTCGTGCTATTTTAGAAAAATTGGTACCAATTCATTATATTCTAGGAGAATTGGAACCAATTCATCATATACTAAAAGAATTGGTACCAATTCATTCTATACTAGAAGAATTGGTACCAATTCGTTCTATTTTAGAAGAATTGGTACCAATTCGTTATATACTCTACAAGAATTGGTACCAATTCATACTACTGTAGAAGAATTGGTACCAATTCATACTATTGTAGAATACTTGGTACCAATTCGTGCTATTCTAGAAGAATTGGTACCAATTCGTGCTATTTTAGAAAAATTGGTACCAATTCATTATATTCTAGGAGAATTGGTACCAATTCATTCTATACTAGAAGAATTGGTACCAATTCATTCTATACTAGAAGAATTGGTACCAATTCATTCTATAAAGGCAACCCTAGTCCCGCTCTGCTAAAATACAAAAATTAGTCCCAGTTTTTTTTTCATTCCAAACCACTGTCTTTCCCTCTGCTAAAAATTAAACAGAAAACCAAAGCAACAATAAATATTGGACCACCTTTTTTTCATTAAATTTGAATAATTAACGCTGAAACACCGAAACCACAAACCAATGGCCTAAAACGATCATATCAATTGTGTAAAAGCGGTCGGTCGGTACATTTTTTTTTTTTTGTTTGTTTTGACTCTAAAGAAACTAAAGAGTGAGAGAACAAAATAAGAGCGAAATATCCAATTTCAGATGAAGAAAAAAAAAGGCGCAACCAGTGGCGACATGCTGAGCATGTGTATTCCTATAAGAGTCGTTAACAGAAACAAGAGGTAGAAGAAGGAAAACATTTGTTGGTAGTTCGAAAATTTGTCAAAATGTCAACGAGAATTTAGTGCCAGAGCTTGTGAGGAGCAACACATTAAAGTATGAACTAACACAAATGTTCGAAAAAAGAAAAAAACTAAACTCACATCATCACCGTCGGGGTGGTTTATGATAATACGGAGCAGATCTTTTTGAGAAACGTAAAGATCATGAAGAGTTTTCAGCAACTTGATTTTTTGTTACTTCAGTTCAATTTGTTTTCTGTAAAACAAACCATTAGGAGACTTTCAAGACATTAGTCATTCTCAATATCAAATTTAATTTAAGTTTAAGCGGAAAAAGACAAAATACAAAATAAATCCCCAAACTCCAAGATGATTTAGTTGGAGTAATTAAAAATTTCTATATTTGATACAAGGTAGTCAGTATTTGCTTGTATCACAAAACAAATTCGTGGAATTATTTTCATCGCTTTTGTTTCGATCTCCGTCTGTTTATTTTAAATTCTGGCTAAATTGTGGTCTTATTAGGTTCGAACTTCGAAGGGAGTTTAAAACTTTGTATTTTAAGAGTAACTTAAGAGCATGAAAATAAGAAAAGAGAATGATTTATTTTTTATTTGGGGTAAATGTAAGATGATTTAGTAGAGATTGAAAAACGACAAGTGATTAAAAGTTGGTTAAATCAATCATTTAGTTTGATTTTAGCTGCCGAAGAATGGGGAGATCATGATTTCGGAGTAGTTGTAAATATCAAATGTTGGTTTATAAAGAAAATTTTTCAGCCGCCGCTTAAGGTCATGGGAAAATTTAAAAAATTTTGAGTTGTAGTTAAGACTAGTAGTTACTTTCTTTCAAATCGCAAGGTTTGTAGTTGCTCGTTTAATTTGAGACTCCCTGAATTCTTGCGGTAGCTTAACCTTTGGAAAATTACTACCGATATCGTTTACTTGCCACACTTAAATATTTTTCATTTTTTATACCCACCATCAAAAAGAATGGGGGGTATATTGAGATTGCCATTCCGTTTGTAATATCCTTAATATTGGCTCAAAAATCAAAAACGATATACATTCTAAATCCTTATGAAATTCTAAGACGATTGAGCGATGTCCGTCTGTCTGTCTGTTGAAATCACGATAATGCCTAAACGAAAGGAGCTAGCTCACCAAAACTTAGTAACATTATTCATCCCTGAGAAAATTTTGGTATTGAAATTGGGTAAAATCGGTTAACATTTGACCATAGCTCCCGTATAACCTCGCCTACGCTAATCGCTTATTTGCTAATAAATAACAAACTATAATAGCTATGATGATAAAATTGGTATATAGAAGTTTTCCATAAAATTTCATCAAAATCGGTTCATATTTAGTCATAGCTCCCATACAAAAAACTTACGGAAACAGCCAAAATTTCACCTAAAATACACTTAAATGCCAATAAATCTATAACACTATAACAGATATAACCATGCCAAAATGCAAAATTTTGTCACAATCGGTCTCCATTTGATCATAAATAGCTCCCATATAAAAAACTTACGGAAACACAAAAATACAAAAAGAAAATACGGTTTATGTCCGTCTGTCCGTCAGATAAAAGTGCGATAGCGCCTTGACGAAAAGGGCTACAGCAACAAAATTTTACAAAAGGAAGTTTGGTGTGAATGCCAGCCAGTGTGCAAA
Organism: Stomorhina lunata; assembly: GCA_933228675.1. Classification (NCBI taxonomy): domain Eukaryota; kingdom Metazoa; phylum Arthropoda; class Insecta; order Diptera; family Rhiniidae; genus Stomorhina; species Stomorhina lunata. The sequence goes on from OW121741.1 coordinate 21,980,134, forward strand.
ATTTTGTTACAATCGGTTACTATTTGACCATAGCTCCCATATAAAAAACTTACGGAAACACAAAAATACAAAAAGAAAATACGGTTTATGTCCGTCTTTCCGTCAGAGAAAAGCGCGATAGCTCCTTAACTACAAGAGCTAGAAAAACAAAATTTAGCAAAAATATTTTCGATATGGTATAAAAATTGTGTGAGTAAAATCGGTTCAAATTTAGTTAAAGCTCCCATATAACCTTGAATAAAATTGTAAAATCTAAATCTAAATTTAAAACAGAGAAGTTTTATGCAACTTCCATACAGTATATCAAATTTTATAGGAATCGGTCCATTTTGGACCATAGCTTTCATATAAAAACCTCTCCCGGTAACCACTAAAATGCCACAAACGCCAGTTAAAAGCTTAGTTATAAACTATGTCAGCTATGGCCACTAAATTTTTCACAAATAAACTTTATATTAATACCAGCCAGTGCTACAGATCTGATAAATTTTTAGTTGTAAAGACCCATAATATCTAGTACCCGATTGACCGAGCCTTGCTCGGAGCTTTATGATAAGCATTTCGAGGCAAATTTTAAAGTTTACATATATTTTATTTTATAAAGTAGCCAACTAAAATAAATTTAGAGGAAGGACATTGCACAAGTATTCAGTTAAATTTGAATTATTTTATTTATTTTGTCCGCTCAACACATAGTTGAATAGTTTACAGTTAAACAGAAACCTCCGTCGGCTCAAGCGCAACAACTTTGCTAAAGGTTATAGCCTGATCAAATGCACAGTTTACGACTTAATTCGTTTTGAGTAGTTGAGTAGTGACGCCATCTGTCGGATGTTGTTCATACCTACTAAGAAACCTTCGTCTGCTTATGCGTAACAACTTTGCTAATATTCATAACATGATCAAATGCTCAATTTACGATTTAACTCACTTTGAGTAATTTTCAGTAGCGCCACCTGTCGAAAGTTGTTCACACCAACTAGGAAACCTTTGCCGGCTTATGCGCTACAACTTTGCTAAAGATCACAGCATGATCAAATGCACAGTTTACGATTTAATTAATTTTCAGTGGCGCCACCTGTCGATTTTTTTTACCAACTTTAAAACCGGCTTATCCGCAACATCTTCTCTAAAGAGCATAACATGATCAAATGCATAGTTTGCTATTCTATTTTAATTTTGTTTCTATACCTATTACTTTAGGAGATATAACGTTTTCGATTTTTCCCCCTTTTTTCCCGTTTTTACCCCCTTGGCGGTAAAACTTCTAAAAGTCCCTTCATATTCGATTTATACGGCGAAAAAGGTACCCAGTGTCTAAATTTTCTAATGATCATAGCATGTCTATTTCACTTTGAGTAATTTTCAGTGTCGCCACCTGTCGGAAATGTTCCATACCAACTAAGAAACCTTATTCGGCGCATAGGCAGCAACTTTGCTAAAGAAATTTTTTTGTAATCTTATATTCTTAAACGAGCAATAATTGTATATATATATATATATATATATATATATATATATATATATATATATATAGAATGGCTATCTCGAAAACGGCTCTAACGATTTTGATAAAATTTGGACAGTGGGTATCTTTTTTGATGTATAGGTCGAAGAAGAAGGGACTTTTGGAACTTTTACCTCTAAGAGGGTAAAAACGGGTAAAAAGGGGAAAAAATCGAAAACGCTATGTCTCCTAGTTTTTTTGGCACCTTTTTAACCCACTCTTATATTTTAAACTAAAGAATATAGAAAGAAACTTGGTACTGCAATCAATAGATGTAAAAAAACATGAAACACGTATTTGGTACTTTTTTGATTTTGGAGCCAAAATGGGTAAAAAAGGGATAAAATGATAACTTAACATCTCCAAAGTAATATGAATAGGAACATTATACATTATGTTAAATGCGTTTTAAAAAAATGTACCGAATTCAATTGGCACCAAAAAAGTACCAAATATACATATGGAAATTAGGGAATAAAAAGGGGGAAAAATTAGTATTATTTTAAACAAATGAATGTTTGTCTGTATGTATGTTCTTTATAAAGAGTGTTCTAAAAAAAATATGCATTTACTATTTTAGACAAAATTTATCCATAGTGCAAGAAATAATTTATTTTTTGATCAAGTTAGTTTCTATAGATATGTCAGATACTATTATTTTAGAAATTATTAATTTTCAATAGTTATTTCAATCAAAATGGACTGCGAGAAAAAAGTTCGTGAAAATATAATTAAAACTTTTCAAAAAAATCCGTCATGGACTTTAAAAAAAATAGCTAAAATTTGAAAGTTGACCCTCGAACGGTTTCTAATGCCATCAGACGGTATAAGGAAAACCTGAGCATTGAAAGAAAACCTGGATCAGGGAGGAAAAAAGGTCCTACAGATATTGGTAAGGCAAAAGAAGTCGAGCGACTCTTTCGAAGAGCGCCTAACACTTCTTTAAGAAAAGCAGCTCGTACGGTGAAATGTTCTACGAATTTTGCACATAGAGTCAAAGCTTATGCTGGACTGAAGACATACAAAGTCCAAAAGGTCCAGATCGCAATGCTATAAAGAACTTAGAAACAAAAAAAACTAGCGAAAAAATTGAAGTCTGATTTTATAAAAAAATACACCTGTTGTGTGATGGATGATGAAACATACGTACTGGCAGACTTTTCTCAACTTCCTGGTCAAGATTTTTATGTTGCTGATAAACGGGGCAATGTTCGGCAAGAGTTTCGCACAAAAAAACAAACAAAATTCCCTAAGAAGTTTCTCGTGTGGCAAGCTATTTGCAGATGTGGCAAAAGAAGTAAAGTATTTGTGGCATCTGGCACAATAAACACAGAAATTTATAAAGAAGTGCCTACAAAAACGGTTGTTACCCTTTTTAAGAGAGCACAGAGTGACTACATTTTTTTTGGCCCGATTTGGCATCATGCCATTATGGAAAAAAGGCACTTGAGTAGTACTCAAAGAATAATGTCATTTTTGTACCACGAGAGGCAAATCCACCTAACTGTCCAGAACTTCGGCCTGTGGAAAGGTATTGGGCTCTGGTAAAAAAGGAATTGAAGAACACAGGAAAGATTTCCAAGAACATGTCCGATTTTAAGCGCAGGTGGAACACATGCTCCAAAAAGGTATCAGAAGCAACTGTAAAATCTTTAATGGGAGGGTTTCCGAAAAAAGTCGATAATTTTGCAAAACCCGAGTACTAAGTTAACATTTTAATGCTAACAGATTTTGTATAATATGTCATTATATTTGCGTATTTTGTAGAGTTTTTATATTAAAAGGTTTTATTTTTATTTAAGAAAATCCAACTACAAATTTTATTTAGAGCACTCTTTAGAATAGTAAACTGTGAATTTGATTGTGTTATTTCCGACAGGTGGCGCTACAGAAACTTACTCAAAGTCAATTTAATCGTAATCTGTACATTTAATCATGCTACAATCTTTAGCAAAGTTGTTGCACATGAGCCGACGAAGGTTTCTTAGTTGGTATGAAGAAATTTCGACAGGTGGCGCTACTGAAATTTACTCAAAGTCAATTTAATCGTATGCTGTACATTTAATCATGCTATAATCTTCAGCAAAGTTGTTACGGATAAGCCGAAGAAGGTTTATGAATTGGAATAAGCAAAGTCCGACAGGTGGCGCCACAGAAAACTACTCAAAATGAATTAAATCGTAAACTGTGCATTTGATCAGACTATAATCTTTAGCAAAGTTGTTGCGCATGAGTCGACAGAGGTTTCTGTTGATATGAATAATTTCCAAAATTATTCAAAATGAGTTAAACTGTAAACTATGCAAACTATGTGGTGGTCGGACAAAATAAATCAAATAATTCAAAATTAACTGAATATTTCTACAATGTCTTTCCTCTAAATTTATTTTAGCACTTTATAATATAAAATATATAAAAACTTTAAAATTTTCCTCAAAATGCTTATCATAAAGCTCCGAGCAAGGCTCGGTCTACCAGGTACTATTCTCTTAAATCAAGACAAGTAGTTATTATAAAGGTTAGGTTTTAGGTAAACGCTTTAAGTAAACAATATCTAGTAAATCTTAATCCGTGCTTCTTTCATCCCACCTCCGTATCGAAAGGAATGACTAAAGCTTCAATAATAGCACTGAACACTTAAATCCTTGACTTACAACCTCCTGCCTGGTCGTATTGTAAATATATTTTTATTTAGTTTTTATGTTTAATAATTGCTTACAACTTTTAACAACTTTTAACAACTTCTTACAAGTTTACATTCATCAAAATGTCCAGATTTACAAAAAACAAGTAAGAAAGAGCTATAGTCGGTCAAGCCGACCATACGATATCCTTCACCACTAAGGTCAAAGGTTTTATTTTTCCTGTGTAAAGACAAATATTTGCTAAATTTTGCCATCATACAAACATTTTCTCAAAACTTATATATTCAACCTGTTTTCGTCATTTGGACTTATGTGAGAGCTAGGGTCAAATGTGGACCGATTATCTCGAAATTTTGCAGATTGATTACAGTTGTTACAAAAATTATGTATGCAAAAAATAGACTCAAAATTTCCATTATCTTTAGACTTACGAGCGTTTTAGTGATTTTTTGTCTCATTTAGTGCGTTTTTAAAGAAGAATTTGTATGGGAGCTATGGTCAAATGTGGACCGATTTCAACGAAATTTGGTACAGTGATTTAAGTTTACATAAGCAGTATTTGTTTTAAATTTCATGAAAAAATATTGATATTTGTGGCCAATATAGCAATTCCGGGAAGTGGGACCTATGGGAGGTACCATAAATAATGGACCGATTTTGACCAATTTCAATAGCCATGGTCCCATTATCAAAAAAATGATCTGTGCCAAATTTCATCAAATTATCTTTAGAATTGCGACCTGTAGTTTGATTACAAGGTTTACATGGGGGTCCAGCCGTCCAGCCAGCCAGACGGACGGACGGACGGACGGACATCGCTAAATCGACTCAGAAAGTGATTCTAAGCATATTGGTATACTAAAAGGTGGGTCTAAGACAAATATTTCTATGCGTTACAAACATCAGCACAAACTTATAATACCCTTACCACCTATGGTGGTGAAGGGCATAAAAAGCACAAAAGCAGCTACGACAAATTAAAATCACTTTTCATACTAAAATTCTACTAAAAAATTAATGGATAAAGATGATAATGATGATGTCTCTGGTTAATGATAATGATGTTGATGATCTCGTTAGGTTATCGAGATCTTTCATTAAACAAGTTTGTTTTTGTTGAATATATAAAATTTTGAAGTTAAAATGACAAAAAAAAGTAAGAAACGAACTGATGTACTCGTATCTGACTGATATCGGATTTGTATGTTTGTGTGTCATAAATGATAGACCTCCTTGTTTTTATGATGATCAAAATTAAAAGTCAGTCACTTTTGTTTTGCATTGCATTAAATAAATTCAGCATTGACAAAAAAATAATTAAATTAAATTAATTATTTTTGCTTTAATTTATATGGTTTACATTTTAAGTTTTTTAATTGTTACGATTTTTTTTTTTTGATGTACTTAAATCCTATGACGAATAATTTTTTAATTAATTTTGATGGTTTTTTTTTTGGGATTTTTTTGTTGTTGGCTATAAATGACAATGTCCGTTAATCGATGCGATGATTTTGAGTTATACCCTTCATTATGGGTGATATGGGTACATCAAGAATGTCATTCCGTTTGTCTTTTATATTATATTCATGTACAACTATATCAAAGTTTAATGAAAGCAACTTTCAGGTCTCAGATAAATACTAGAATATTTGCATAGGGGAAGATAGATCTGTACTGAGCTAAGTCCAAATCAGAAAAATTTTAGCCCCTTAATTATACCCTTCACCACCATAGGTGGAAAGGGTATTACAAGTTTGTGCTGATGTATGTAACGCATAGAAATATTTGTCTTAGACCCACCTTTTAGTATACCAATATGTGTAGAATCACTTTCTGAGTCCGTCTGGCTGGCTGGACCCCCATTTAAACCTTGTAATCAAACTACAGGTCGCAATTCTAAAAATGACTTGATGCAATTTGGCACAGATCATTTATTGATGGTGGGACCATGGCTAAAAATCGTCAAAATCGGTCCATTATTTGTGGTACCTTCCACAGGTCCTACTTTCCGGAATTGATATATTGGCCACAAATATCAATATTTTTTCATGAAATTTAAAACAAATAATGCTTATGTAAACAAAAATCACTGTACCAAATATAGTTGAAATTGATACACATATGACCATAGCTCCCATGCAAGCTCTTATGTCAAAACGCACTAAATGAGACAAAAATCATGAACGTTTTAAGCTCGTTAATCTGAAGATAAAAAGAATTTTAAGTTTATTTTTTGCATACATAATTTTTCTAACAACTGTAATCAATTTGCCAAATTTCGAGATAATCGGTCCACATTTGACCCTAGCTCTCACATAAGTCCAAATGACGGAAACAGGTTAAATATATAAGTTTTGAGAAAATGTTTGTATGATGTCAACATTTAGCAAATATTTGTCTTTATACAGGAAAACTAACACCTTTGACCTTAGTAGTGAAAGGTATCGTATGGTCGGGCTTGACCGGCTGTAGCACTTTCTTACTTGTTTTAAGTGCGTCTGGTCGGGGATCGAACTTGGTGCCTCTGGTATGCTAGGCGGATGACTAAGCTGCTATACCACGGCGGTTCACAAAATATAATCGAATTTATTAACATTTATTCAAATTACAAAATTATTCTTTTTTTTCTCAGTTCAATTTCAAAATGTACCCAAAAGTGCCTTTTTGATTCGACCTACTCCATTTCATTTACTTGCACTTGTTTTAAATTATATTCACAATTTTTTTTCATGTCGTTTTAATTATTGTTATTTATCATAATTTTAAGCCATAAACTGAGTAATAGACTTTAAAAATGAAGCAATTAAAAAATTTAAAAATATAAATAAGTTTTGTTGAAAAAATGAAGAAAAGGAACAACTTTTTTAAATTTCATACATTTTAAGATATTACCAAAATATAAATAAATAAAAAACGAAATTTTTTTAAACATTTCAGAAAGAAAGATCACTCAACTTTTGTTTGATAGCCTCAAAAAAAAATTTCGGTTATTTCAATTAAAAAATTTGAGTTCTTATTATTGTTTAGTTGAGAGCTTTTCTAAAGTCAGAGCCAACAGTCCAAAGTCAGAGCAAAACTGAATATTTCAGGTGACCTTAAATTTTAACAAACGGCC